>VFFE01007235.1:4651617-4762841 GCA_008921705.1 Burhinus oedicnemus | reverse complement strand
CCTTTCTAGTCAGTCACTGATGTGTGTATATCCAGCAAAGACCCAGTGAACTCGCAGACTGTCTAGCACGTTCTCATGCTTGTTCTCCTTGTTTCTTCTTTTTCCTTTCTTTTGGGTGCAAAGGAGTTTCAAAACAGAGGGGAGGTTAACAAAACTTTTTAAAAGTCTACTTTTTTCGCTCTTTTGCTCATCAGCTCAGCAGATTACAATAAGAAAGATCTTATTAAAACCATGTCTTCTCTGCTTTATGAGATGCTGTGTATTAAAAGGCCATTGCACTTTAATTAGGTCTATCCACTTGTGGGTTTTTTTATAGTTTATGAGATTCTTCCCTTTTGAAGGCAAAATTACTTTACAGACTGGGATTCAGAAGCAGCCATTACTTGTGCATGGGTCTTGCTGTCTGTCTTTAACTAGAGAGGCCATACACAGCAAGTCTTAAAAATATGTCAGACAAGAGGAAAGTACCTCCTCTTGCATACTAAAAGTTCTGTGAAGGAAGTAAGAAGAGGTGGAGGAAACAAAAGGGGGTAGAAACACAACTTATATCCTAAATATGGAAAGGGGCGAGTTTACAGTATGTGCCTTCGCTCTGAAAAAGGCAACTATCCAGCATATTTTGACTTAAGCGCCTGAGGTATATCATAGTCACTTCATCTTATTTTAGTTTCAGGCACTCTCCTGTGTGCAGAGTATGAAGCCAAATTGCTAATATGTTAGTCACAGCTTTTATAAGGTCATTTTACGGGAACTTTTTTTTTCTCTCCCTCACTCTTTACTCCCCCTACAAAACCTATTAAAATAGTTGATTGTCCCTGATTTGTCAGGTGCAAAAGAGAGGAGTTGCATTGCTCCTGGAGATGAAAGTCACTCAGTTGTTTGATGTGGGACTCTGGGAGGGTTACCCCACCGTCTGCATGAGGTGCAAATACAGAACACTGTTCCCAAGACAAGTTTAATATCCATTTTGTGCCCTGCATGCAGCAAATGACAGTTTTTTAGACGCCTGCTTGTAGCATGGTGATGTAAGTGAGCATATGTGTGCTGCAAAAATCCTCTCACATAAGTATGCAACCACAGGAGTATCAAATAATTCCCTCTTTGTCCATAGACTGCCTTTTTTAGCTATCCCAGATGAGTCTGCTAGACCTGGCTTTGGGATACTTGTTAAAGAGTACAGAGTAAGCAGGGAGAAAAGATTAAAGGAAGAATACAATCTGTGTGAAACAGTGGCCCTGACTCTAAAGAAGCAGATGATCTAAGGGAAGGAAGAGCTTCCCTTTAAACAAGAGACTCCGCATGCAATGCAAATGATCCCATATGCAGCTGCCACTGGCAGGCAGCCACCCGCCTACAGAAGAATAAAGTCAAAGCAACAATTCCCCTG
This sequence comes from Burhinus oedicnemus, assembly GCA_008921705.1. Lineage (NCBI taxonomy): Eukaryota > Metazoa > Chordata > Aves > Charadriiformes > Burhinidae > Burhinus > Burhinus oedicnemus. The sequence goes on along the minus strand of VFFE01007235.1, from coordinate 4,761,454 downwards.
AACCCTGAAGCTCAGTGACTTCAAACAAGAGAAAAAGAAAAAGTGACAAGATTTTTTCCAGTGAAGTCTTTCCATCTCTAAACTGTATTGATGACCTCATCAGCTACAGCTGTCAACTTGAAGCTTAGCTTCTTTCTGTCCAATGGACAACATCTGGTACTATCTGTGTATTTGTACCTAGAATGGAAATATGTGGAGCACACTGCCTCAAAAATGTGTAATGAGGGCCTTAAAAATGAACCTCAGCTTTTGCTCATATCAGCAAGCACATGCAAATCCATTAACTTAGTGGGAATTACATACAGAGGGGAACATTGACATAGATAATTCAGGAACTATTGGCTCATTAGGCAAATTTTACTGATAACTAGCTGTGACCATCTCAGCTTTAAGTACTTGTATGATCCCTACACGTAGCCACAGTGACAAGGAGTGTCTCAGTTAGCAAGGTGAGCTTGCCATCTCTACTGGACTCATCTATCCTCTAAAGAAGGCTGAGAGACCTTGGTAGTGCATCTAAGTATTTTCATGACACTGGTATCTAGTGCACCTCAGAAGTGTGACCCTTGCCTTCCTTTGGAGGCAGATTTTCAAATCCAGCAATGTGCTCCAGTTTGCCACGTCTCCTACTTCCCAGATGCAGGAAGCATGCAGATACTTGGAATGAGCTGGGACCATAGTACCTCTGGTGCTGGGAACATGGTAGGTTTCAGGGGGCCTTCTCTTTACCGTATACCAATCCATATTCAAATGTGTCGTATTAGTCTTTATGACTCCCCAGCAAATCTCTTCAATGTATAAAGACATCCTTGGGTTTCCACTTAGTTCCATGTGGCTGCCAAACTATGAAAGTTGGCAGCTGCTGTCACTTTGATCGCTGTTCACTGAGTAGCACCTTAAAAGGTCCATACAGGCTTAAGTCATGGTGCTAAGTACTTTGCAAATGCATAGGAAGAGCGATGCCTCCCCAGAAAACTTACAGTGCAAGGCCCTAATGCGGCAAAACATGTCTTGCTGTGCTCTCGTACACATGTGTGTCCGTGGTGGGGAGGAGATCACTTGAGTGAGGATTAAAACCACAGTTTAAAGTCAACTGCAAGATTCAGTGCTTTGCTGAATCAAAGCTTACTGGGAGACAAGGGAAAGGAACAAGAGAGGGAAAGTAAGAAGCCATGTCATGAATTTAAAAGTTGCTTGTGTGTTGTTTCTTGACAACACACACCTAGAAAGCACAATTCATGACAGCTACCTGTTAGGTGCTTAGTTTTTATAGTGTATGAAAATGGATTTAGTGGCAGGATTTGAGGAACAGAGAGTTGTGGAGATGTGGACAGTTCTGGAAAAATGGTCCCTGCGGGAGCAGCTGACAAGCCCACAGCTGAGACTGCTGCAAAGTGGAGGAATAGAAATTGGCTCCTGAAAACACCAAAATGGATAAAAAAGGCACACAGAAAAGATGGAAGACTTTGAAATACTCTTTGCAAATGAGCTTTCAAACATTATCACATTAGTTAGTATATTTAGTTGTGAACACCACCCTATTTCCCTGCTCTTTTCAAAGATCTGGATTTCATGCATTTCAGATGAATGAAGAATTAGCAGTAAAAACAAGTTAGGTAAACAATATTGCAAAGTGAAGGGAGGACACCTGATAACTTTGTAGCTCCTTAATCTCAAAAACAGGTCAGTTTAAAGGGAGAAAGGGCCATTCAAGTTGTGAGGATGGGATTTGTTTGAACTGGTGAAAGCAGAATGCCTGAAAATGGCCACACCAAGTTTTTGTCATGGAAGTTCTTCTCCATAATTTGTCCTGTATTGTGGAACATCTATTATACCACTGAAAAAAAGCAGAAACAGGAATAGATACAACCACAACCCCAAAATCTCTAATAGTTATCCCTCCTTACAAAGAACGAAACTGAAATGTGAGCACAGATCATCTCGGAGCTTCTGGGTTGTGCTTTTGCTGACTACTCTGCGTTTGGACATCAACAGATTTCAGTGGGTATAGCTGAAGGGCTTTCTATTGTCTATGAGACTATTTCACTTCTCCCCACAAATAGACCCAATGCATTGAGGTAGGGGGTTGAAGGGACTTCATGAATGCTGCTGAAGGCAGAATTTGTCCCAAAGGCCAAAAATTTAAGTGTGGAATCAATTTCTTTTAGTCTTGTCCATTTTCAGATATTACAACTACAAGAAGAAAAGCAGGTGCCTCATATAAAGAAAAAATCAATGTGGAAAGGCACCGTTATCTGTTTGTGAACTATTTATAAATTATTTATCTGGTCTTAAATTTTGTAAGATGTTAGTCCGAATGACAAATAGCTATGGTATAATGTTCCAGTTGAATTCAGCACAATAGAACTGACCTTAGAAGTGTCTAAATTATAGGAATTTCTGTAGAAAATTTTCCTACTTTGTCTTAGATTTCTAGGATTTTCTAAATATACCAGAAGCAGGGATAAGGTCACAGTTGCTACTCATGGTAATAAGCAACATGTTAAGTATGCCTTCTGTGCCGTAGCTAAAACACTCCACTAATCTTTTTTTTTCAGCAATGTAAGAACTATTTAGCTTTGAAGTTGTTCAGTACATGTATATGTTCTTGCTATTCTATGTGAATCCTGCCTGGCTAAATTAAATCTAAATAAGGTGCCTGTATATGTTTGCAGTGTCAGAAATGCATACACAAACACACATAATCAGTGAGTATAATCTGCTTTTTATATAGAAATGCAAGTTCCATCCTTTTATTGTTATGTATATTGAACACCTTGGGAAAGTATGCAGTGATACTGTGAAATTTAGACTAGTAACACTTCCCACTTGTTCTCGGAGCTTTGCCAAGAAGCTCTCATATCTTTGTCAAGGAGGAAATGTTAATGTTACCATTAAATGTAGGGCCAAGAGCTCGACTTTTTTTTGGGTGAGTATGACTAGCTTCCACTAGAACTGTGTGCTTATCATAAAGATTTGTGTTTAAAAGAGACAGACAGACATGATAATATGTTTATCAAGAATGGTAGGAATTGTTTTTGTTCAAAACTTACCTACAGTGCCTCAGCTGAAATGTGATTCTGCCCCTGCCATCCCTTCCTACTCTTAGCATTGCCACAAAGAACCTGTTTTCTGGTGGATCTGTAGATTGTCAGCTATGATTTTAGGTTCAGTATTGGAAATGTATACCATAGGAGCTATGTTTTCTAGGGGGAACCGAAGAGATTCCAAGACCATCTGCAGATGTGTGCCTCATTACAAATTGAGACAGCTGTGAGCAAGTTATGATCTGAGGTGAGAGGGGAGATGTGAAACCCAGATCTTTTTTTTTCTTTGGATAGGAAAGGACGTAGAGTTTGATTTATCTTCTAAGAATGAACAGGAAGTTCAGATGTGAAAACCAGCATTTCTTCCTTAGTGAATTTTTTACTGGAATCTCTAGGAAATTTGGCTATATGTTATCCCAGCCTGATAGAGAAAATACAGTGTTAATCAACTATATGGGAAATGTCCTTCAATGCCACTGCTGCTAAGAAGAAAGCATTTTGCAAAGAGGAGCTAGAAATATATGTCTGTAACTGCATATTACCAAGCAGTGATATAGCATAATCTAGTTTCAAGCACCAGGCTTTTGAATTTCAAAAATGCTTTAGGAAGAAAGGGAATTATTCACTGAAATGTCAAAAAAATTTTAATGATGCTGATTTGATCCAAAGACTGAAATACTACTCTTTCCACAAGGTGTGTTATGCCTCATTGCTGTCTTGATATAGACAACATCTTGACACAAAATTTCTATCAATATTATTTTCTGTCATGTAAATTTACAAGCCAAGTCCACAGCTTTAGGGCTGCCTTGTGCACTAGATTGTGCTATAGTCTTCCTTAAAGTGTATTTTTGGTTCTCACCAAAACAAACTGAGAGTCTCGTAGACAATGTAATGGAGTGTAGTCTCATACAAATTCCCTAAATCACAAGAGAGCAAATAGCCTTTTCTTTCTGAAAAGGTCTTTGGGATCCTGTCTGGATATTATTTGTTGCCATATATATTTGTTTTAATTTATTGTTCTGTTTATCAGGAAACATCAATTCAGTTTTTCTTCATCCTTCTGCAAGCTTAATTGTTGTTGTGTGCTACCAGTTAATTGCATTTCTTCCTTCAGTGGAGATGCTCAGCAGGCTGGGGAGACAGAGGGTGGTAGCACACTGCATTTGGACACTGCAGTCTACACTGCCCCTCTGGACCAGCGATGTCAAGTACACATGCTGCTGGAAGACTGATCGTTCTTCTGGAGCAGTAAAAGTATATTTCAACCCTTCTCTCTCTAGCTGTATGACCTAGTCATAACAATTGTAGAACTTGGAAGGCACACAAGTTCAATCTGGGTACATATTTAAGTGCTGTAACAAGTTATAAAAACAAGGGTGAGGTGAACTATTTATGAGCACCATGTGGTGAGCAAATCTTTTCTGCTTCTCTGTGTGTGACCTCTGAATGGTATCATTAGGATGATGAAAGTTGTTGGCCAGTGTCGCGCACAAAAGGAGAAAGGAATGGGTTTCGCATAAGTCTTTCTAGACTAAATGCCTACTCTTGCGTGCTGTGGCAGTCACTCCGTGATTCAAGAGAGGTTGTTCTAGGAGTCCTTCCTAGTCTTTCTTCTTCTGCATGTTAGCATGTTCAAGTGTATGAGTGAGACTGACTGAGAAAGGTGGGGTTGGATTCTGATCTCCTCTAGTATAAACTGGAGTAATCACACTCAAAGAAATTGGTGTTAAAGTGGTGTAAGATGATGTGCCCACAGTGATGACTAGTGACATGTAAGCTAATTTCATTCCCTGCATGAGACCAGGTGTTGCGTATACTGTAGTTTAGCGCAGCTGTGAGCCATCAGAAGATCTCATGGGAAGTTGTGTGGCTGTGAAAAGAATTAACCTGTATCACTGCTGCACAGCGGGGGCTGTGATTAAGCTGTAATTCCTCCCATAGTTCTCTTTTTGCAACCATCACTAATTCTGAACTGTTCTGACCTTAACCCTCTCCAGACCCACAGACGCTCCACTAGGTAGGACTGCCCATTTTGACAGTATTTTAAAGAACGCAACACTTTCTCCTTTTACTGGACAATCAGTTCTTCTTGGGGCACAAATTTAGGGGAAAACTGAGTTTTAGGAGCACAGGACTTGCATTGAAAACTGAAGAGGAGTTTTCAGGAGTACGACACGTATCAAAAGCTGAATTCTGCAGCAGCTTTACTTGGGAAGATAAAAGAGGTTTTAGCTTTGGGTCCTATGTAGTATTCAAACTCCTCAGGACTCTGGTCAAGCTCATTGTTAGCTATCCAAAGGAAGTACCACGCTATGCTAAATGTAAAGCCTTTAAAAGCTTTCCTTTTAATGAGATCTTTCAAAATTGATAGCTCAAACAATCCATAAAATTCATAATGTCAGTTGAATTTCATGGTAGAGATAGATCTAACATTGCTTTTTAAGGCTTCCCCATAAACCAACACTAATGAAAAGTTCTGAAGTTCTCATGGGAGGGCACTGACTTTTGTATTTTTATCTTTTTTTTTCATTGAAAGCACTATTTTTCAACATTTTTGCCCTTTGATTTTTTCCCCCCCCTGGATTACTAAGAGTGATTAGCCTTGTTGCCAAGATCCAGAAGTCTGAAACTGTTGGTTTACTTCATTACAATAGATGACATCTTCATTGTTGGTATTGGAGTTTTGACCTTCACAGAATAACCAGGATCTGAGAGTATACAGATTGTATTGAAAAGCATAAGCAAGTCTCAATTAACAATGTATTTTAAAAAAGAAATTAACGTTAAAGTTCAAAATAAGTAGGCTATGCATTGCAAAACCTTCCAGTTCAAGAACTCTAACGATGAAATACTCCAGCTTTCCTGTCTCATCATACCTCTCAGGTATTCTTTAATCTTTAAAGGTTTGTTGTTGTTGAATTCAGTTGAATATTTTATAACTTGTTACAGCACTTAAATATGTACCCAGATTGAACTTGTGTGCCTTCCAAGTTCTACAATTGTTATGACTAGGTCATACAGCTAGAGAGAGAAGGGTTGAAATATACTTTTACTGCTCCAGAAGAATGATCAGTCTTCCAGCAGCATGTGTACTTGACGTTGCTGGTCCAGAGGGTGCCAACAGTGTCAATGTGCCAAGCCTACATTCATTCAGCTGAGTGCTGGCTGGTTTGACAAATAGCTTGTGATGGGACATACCTTCTCTGAGCAGATCTCTGCTGTATGCAAGGACAATCACATCACTGTTATCCCCAGGAAAGCTCCTTTTTTTTTTTTTCAAATGCTTATTAGAGTCTGGTTGGTTATGTTGATTTTCATCTGGGACAACACTGAGTAGATGCACATATTTGAACAGTTAGCAATTTATGCTCCTTTTTTCCATTGGTAAAGTAGGCATACAAAGTGGTCAATGCAAGTGTTAGTGCTCTCTGTAGCAGGTCTGAAGACAAGCAGTATGTTTTCTGAAATGGTGGATTACCAATATTTCCAATATTTGCTCACTGCAAAGGATGCTAAATTTGGACACCTGCTGCTAACAAACTGGTGTTTTTCACTGCAATAATCCAGACTACAGGGTTAAATCCAGATTCAGTGACAGGTTGTTTGTCACATAATTCCCAAAAAAGACTAGTTGCCTTGGTAAGGTAGGCACAGCTCAACAGAGCTACACATTACACTAGGGGTAATGGCTTCAAACTGGAAGAGGGTAGATTTAGATTAGATCTCAGGAAGAAATTCTTTACTGTGAGGGTAGTGAGGCACTGGAACAGGTTGCCCAGGGATTCTCTGGAGGCCCCATCCCTGGAAGTGTTCAAGGCCAGGTTGGATGAGGCTTTGAGCAATCTGGTCTAGTAGGAGGTGACCTTGCCCATGGCAAGGGGGTTGGAACTAGATGATCTTTAAGGTTCCTTCCAGTCTAAACCATTCTTTGATTCTGTGGTTCTATGATTTTTCAGTGGCATGAGTCTTGAAATCTATATGTTCTTGAAACACTTTCAGATTTTACCTTCAAGTATCACTTAGCAAATCAGCTGCTGTTCATGCACAGTGAAAGAGATGGTTTATTGCTCTACTAGTAATGAGAGGTCTTCCTTTAATGCCATGAGTCTTCAGACTTTCACAGGTCTGTGGGCTGTTTAACCAACCCTCAGAAAGAAAGGCAATCCTGCCCAGGGCAAGGCACACATATAAGTTTGGACTGGCAAATCTGTGAGACTAAGTACTAAAAAGTTGCATGGAGGTTACAACTTGTGATTGTCTCTTTAAACTCTTTCTAGGTGCTGGGAGATGAACAGTCACAAGTGATGCTGGGAGCCTTGCGATAAGCTCACTGGAAAGAGAAAGTGGTTAGCTGTGATGTCGTCCCATCACCTAGAAAATCATGCTGTTCAAACTAAGGGAAAGCCTTGCCCAGATCCACTAAATCACTTGATCCCAAGGACATAGGAATGGACAAAAAAGAAGAGAATTTACGTTGTACAAATAGTAATAAGTTAGGCTAAGCAGAGAAGTTTCACCACAGTAAATATTGTTCATGTGCCACCTCTGTCCTCACTGACAACTGAGCTGTCCTCAATAATTTGCTGAAATTTTTGCCTGGGTATTTGCAATAGGAAAAGTCTTTTCAATTATACGAACACATATGTGGATTATTTAAAAGTATTTGATGTATTTTCAAGTTTTCAGTGAACTGGAAAATCTCAGCTGGGTATAAAAAAGTTTTGACTACTTTAGAGTCCAAATGAAACATTCAGACAGTGGGCAGAAGAGAAGAAAGGTATTCTTATGCCTTTCTGGCAATAAGAAGCATAAGTCTGAAGATGTCTCGGTGCAATGGAGAGACTAGAGAGAAAAACGGAAAGAGCTTTGGTACTCAGGGATTGCAGGAAACACCTGAGAGATCAAAGAAGTGTACAGAAACTCAGTCCTTGAAAACACCTGAAAGGTGATAGGAACTGAAAAAATTTAGTTACTTTTATAAAAATTACTGAAAGTGTACAGGGATATCTATATTTTATTACAGTGCTATCCTGAAGTTTTACTCTGCAGTCCTATTCCAGAAACCATGCTGGAGAGAAAGGCAGTAGGATTCTTTCATCTACCAAAAATAATCAGGAAAAAATCTACTTGCCTTTCTGTGAGATGGAAGATTATACAGAGACAAAGATTTCCAGGTTGTCAGCTAAGTCAATTTTATCCTGTGAATGAAATACCTGTAAAGACAATAGTGTCATCTCACTACTTACCTCTTGCACACTGGGTCTATCACATATAAATCCAGCAGGGTGCACATTTGGGGGATTTGTTTGTGGGGATTTAATATGCCAATGGTCACTGGGCAGGACCTCAGATTCAAAGTAAATTTTCCGCATGGTGCTTTGAGTTGTTCCAGAACCTGTTTTCAGAAGGCTTTTGGTCTAAATTCTCTGGCCTCTTTATTGGTGTAAACAGAATGAGGATGATCATATAGTCTGAGCTTTATCAAGTAGTATCAGTAACACTTACCTATTGCTTTTCTTCCAATTGCTTTTCAGTCTCAAATGGAAGAACTGACTTCCCCAAAGAACACCTTGTCTCTTCAAGACAGGATGCTTTTTAGGTGCCTGTGCTTAGACTTGTCTAAGCACCAAATTTGACTTCTGCTACCTGCCTGGGGTTTTTATGTGAAGGCAGCAAGACCAGTTCACACTGAGCTTCCTCAAACATTCCTACTGGCATAACTCAGCTGTGGCAACTGAAGGATCAGGTTAGTAGACAAGGAGGAGAAGACAATGAAACGGTGAGGGAGAAATCTTTCGTTAAATCTGCCATGAAAAGAAATGAACCTGAAACAGGGAATATAGGATTTGGGGAATCCTAATCCTATGCTCCATGCTTTTGATTGAATAGTTTATCTGGTGAGCTCTTTCTCTTCTGTGTGCACACATGAGAACAAAACACTATTAAATGAGAGGAAAAAACCAATAAGAACTTCATCTCTTCAGTCAGTTTTGTAGAAAGTAGTTACACCATCTTAAATATCTCATATAGGAACTTTGAATTACTGGACATATTTTATGATTTGAACTGTGGCAGATGTACTGCCTTTCACTATGTTACAGACTGTTGTCATATTATAGCTGGTGTCAGATAGAGGGGACAGAGTCTTTTAACTTACTAATAACTTTGATCTCTTATTTTCCAGAAGTTTTATCTTTTCTATTTCTTCCTGCAAATACAGCTTTTTCAGTCTACATCCTTCCTACTGTGTTATTTCAGGACCAAATAGTCCTTGTATTAGCTAGGCGTAGCTAGTCTCACTTGGTGATGGCCCTGAAAAACAACAGAAATATAAGAGAACATACAGATAATGATACTAATAGGAGACTAATAACGAGTGAACATGATGGCATACTTTGTGCTTTTGTTCTTTATTTTGACAACCACAAAAATCTGAGTATCCTTTTTGTTTTTGTGACATAAACTGTCAAAAGGTGTTTTTAATGCAACCAATGCACCTACTTTTAATACGTCCATTTGTACTCAGCTAGCAGCAGAGATTGAGGGGATTTCCTTTTCTTGCAAACTACAAATTGATAGCATTTTTGTATTTCTCCGGTCTTTGCATCAACTTTGTGATGTTCTCATCAAACTTTACTAACTATAACAATTAAAATGTTATTGAAGTGTTTCCTGAAATGTGCAGGCATGTCTTCAGCCTAATCAAAATTTAATTTTCAATATGAAAATATTTGATAACATTCTTTAGATATGGAAAGTTTTCTATGTTCGGAGAGTGGAATCCAGAAAATGTAAGGGAGATATTTTTCTGTCCCTTTAGATAATTTCTTATTCTCCAGATTTCTTATTGTCAGATTCTGTATGTAGTTGACACATTTGCTGAAGTTTCTAACAGTTGCTAAGACTTATGTAGCCCTGTCAAGGGATGGGATGTATTTGTAAGATGTGTTAGGTTAGACAGAACAGCAGTGGATGTAGTTTTTTTAATCCATGGTCATTTAAACCTGCTGAGTTTTATTTTTTGTAATAATACACTGCCTGAGCATAACTAGAAATTACAGGAGTCTGGATTTTTTCTGTTTCTGTTTTTGAATTTAGTGTAGTTGGCTGGTGAAGGAAAAGTCTGTCCGTCATGTTCTGGAGGTCCAGCAGAAACAGCCTTCTGTGACTGTTCTCTGATTTTTTTGTGTTTCTTTTAGAGACAGATTTTAGAAAGTGGATTATTATCTTTTTGTGTGTGCTGGAAAGCTGCTAAAGCAAATAGGTGCAGGTGCGGTGTGATTGCATCACCAGTCCCCAGATGTCTGTGCACCTGATTTGAAGATTATTTAGTCAGACAATTAAATCACCATGTTACCTTAACTGTGTCCACATATATCCTCCCTTGGTGTGTCAGGGGAGAGAATACCCATTACAGAGAATGGTTCTGCTGTGGTTTAACCCCAACTGGCAGCTGAGCCCCATGCAGCCGCTCGCTGACTCCCCCTCAGTGAGGTAGGGGAGAGAATCAGAAGGGTAAAAGTGAGAAAATTCATGGATTGAGATAAAGACAGTTTAACACATAAAGCAAAAGCCATGTACACAAGCAAAGCCAAATAAGGAATTCACTCACTACTTCCCATCAGCTGGCAGGTGTTTGGCCGTCTCCAGGAAAGCAAAAAAAGAACAAACTGAATTAAATGATTCCTGCTGCAAACACAAAAGTAGATTTATCTCTTGTCTGCACCATTAGTTTCATCGGGGATTTGTAAGATACATCAGCTGTGTATTTCCAAGCAGCCATTCTCGTAACATGAAACCATAACAAATACCCCAAAATTATTACATGTGGGGAATAAATACCATTGTGTTTCTCACAAACACCCACTAAAGCAACAATAATTTATTGTTCAGACAGACGTACTGAATCTTACTAGAGGCAGCTAACTTAGCTCTTTGTTAGTGTGCTGACTGTCATTATTATGAATTGGTATTTCTGGCTAATGTGTGATTTTTTTGTTTTTATAGGTGTGTGCATATGTATGTGTGTTTGCTAGAGAGGACCATAGCAATATTCCGTTACTAAAATGGAAAATGTTAATAGTCTGATTTGAATGACTCTGTACAGCCTGTGTTGTATCAGCAAAACCTTTGCGTGTTAGGGCTTTCAGTCTAAATACCATAGTCTAGTGAGGAAAGCTACCATATCCTTTCTGGGAAACCAGCACGACTGGGTGCCTGTCAGAAGTGCCCGTACACTAACGCCTGCAGCCTGGGGGACACACAGGTGGAATTAGAGGTCTGTCTGCATCTGCAGGTTTATGGTCTCAGTGGCATCATGGAGATGTGGTGGGATAGTCTGCACGACAGGAGCGCTGCTGTGGATGGATACAGGCTTTTTAGAGGGACAAGTCAGGAAGGTGAGGAGGAGGAGTTTATGTGAGCCCTTTCTGTGAGAGAGCAGTGGGAATGAATGGAGCTCTGAATTGGGATGGGCAGTGAGACAGGTGAGAGCTTGTAGGTCACGATTAGTGAGCACACCAACATATGAGCTATGTTGTAGTGGATGTCTGCTGCAGATCACCTGACCAGGAAGTGTAAGGAGATGAGGTCTTCTCAGACAGCTGCAAGGAGCCTCACATTTGCAGGTCTTGGTCCTCACAGAAGACTTCAGCCACCCTAGTAATTGCTGGAGGAACAACCCAAGAGGACACAAGCAATCCAGGGAGTCTCTGGAGTGCATTGATAACTTCCTGACAGGTGATCAAGGAGTGATGAAGATCCTATGCCTGGCAGCTGACCTTCTCCCTGTGTGCCCTTCCACCTCAACAACACATTGGTTATCATTGCCATTCTGCCTGGAGTACTGGCTCTTGCTAGGGACATCAGTTTCCAAGTATTGGGTTTTACCTGAGAACAAATTTCTTCGCATGGTGACTCTAAATGCCGCAGCTACAACATGCACAAAGTAATTTCCTTACAGTCATTCCTTTGCAGCCACTCATATCACTTAAGGGGTCATCTTATGACACTGGCTTTCTACGTAGCTGGAGTTCTCAACTGCCCATGATGAGTTCCCTGCTGAGATGATGACTAGTGTCATCTCAGGTCTGTCAGGAGTGGTGTGAGATGTCAATTCCGTTCTTCCAGAAGGTAGCAGGAAAGAGAAGTAGTTCTGCAATAAGCCATTGCAATTTCTCTTCATCAGGCTTCATTATGCTTCTTGTGCAGTAACACAGATTCAAAAATGCTTTAGTCAAAAGCCAAGAAGTAACCCTTTGCAATTCAAATGCATTTTTTGTAAACGTGTATATTTTCCAATTACCTGTGGATTTACATTCACCTCTTTTTAATTTCTATGTATTAGCTGCCACAGATTTTACTAGAAATCAGTTTCTACTGGACTTATTAACAGCTCGCAAGACTCTCCAATTGGAGTGTCTGCGTGGAAAGTAGATTTGTCTTACATGGCTTCTATAAACAAAGCTACAATTGGTTATTCTCATTTCCTTTATAATGCTCTGCTGTGTATTATATGAAACAGATACAATATATGCACAAACACTGTTTATTTTTCTTTATTAGAAATTCTAAATTTCCAGCTGAGCAGTGTATTTATATGCTGTTCTCCACTCAGACTATATAGCTTAGCTGAGTTTAAAGGCTGGGGGTGTATCTCATATTGTAAGCTGAATAATACGTCAGGTTTGCAAATTAAGGATTCTCTCCTGTGCCTCATTAAAATGAGGATGCTGAATTAAACTGCTCAGTAAAGACATCATCTGGCTTTGGTAGTACGCTTCATATAATTCCTGTCGGGCCCTGTTGGAAGTGGAAAAAACACCCTCTAAGGTATCCAACTTGCCAACGCACACCACCATTTGTGGCACCATCCTGCTATATTATCTATGTTATACTTGGAGAAATAATTCTGCCTATTGTATTTAAAAAGGAAAAGAAAAAAACCCACCAAAATTGAAACTTAGAAAAGTTTTTAAGTAGGCCAGGTAAACACTGTGAGAGTAAAGATGTGCAGAGGAGCAAGGTTTCAGACTATGCTGTTACACTTAGTTTCGTGACATTCACAGCATGGTAGGCTCCATTCTGCCTGTCCCTGCTCGAGCAAAGAGATTGCCTTATTTGTCTTGTTTTGACACTTTGTTATTTAGGATATCTGTTCTGCATAATGTAAGACATGAAAATATTACTGAAAGTTTTAATTCCCTGGGGAGCTGGGTGTGTTCATTCTATGAAGCTGTTTGGAGGGAGGATCCTTGGCAGCGTCTATTGTGTTCAGTGTTTGATGAAAGGCGTCTTTAGAAGACAAACAAAAACGCCCCTCATCCCCTCTGTTTGAGCTCCGTCCTGTGGTGAGGTGGACTGATGCAGATGGCTGTACTGAAGCATCATCCAGGCTTGGAAAAGGCCCACAGAGGGTCTGTATTATTCCAGCATGTTTTATGGAAAGATCATAGAATCATAGAATGGTTTAGGTTGGAAGGAACCTTAAAGATCATCTAGTTCCAATCCCCTTGCCATGGGCAATGACACCTCCTACTAGACCAGATTGCTCAAAGCCTCATCCAACCTGGCCTTGAACACTTCCAGGGATGGGGCCTCCAGAGAATCCCTGGGCAACCTGTTCCTGTGCCTCACTACCCTCACAGTAAGGAACTTCTTCCTAATATCTATTCTAAATCTACCCTCTTCCAGTTTGAAGCCATTACCCCTCATCCTATCACTACATGCCCTTGTAAAAAGTCCCTCTCCAGATTTCTTGTAGGCCCCTTACAGATACTGGAAGGCTGCTATAAGGTCACCCTGGAGCCTTCTCTTCTCCAGGCTGAACGAGCCCAGCTCTCTCAGCCTGTCCTCATAGCAGAGGTGCTCCAGCCCTCTGATCATCTTTGTGGCCCTCCTCTGGAACTGCTCCAACAGGTCCGTGTCCTTCTTATGCTGGGGGCTCCAGAGGTGGACACAGTATTCTGGGTGGGGTCTCACGAGAGCGCAGTAGAGATGGAATCAGGTTGCTTGTGCCATAAGCCAGGAACACATGGAAAGTTTTGAGATGCAGCTGACTAGCTACCTGGAGGGTTTTGCTCAGGGACCTCAGCTCAGTTAATCATCTCCCTCATCTCCCTTCAGCACAGGCAAAAGTAGTAATAACGAAATTGGAGTACAGTAATAAAGAGGATTTCTTTCCTCAGTGCTTTCCAAGTGCCTGCATTTCCCTTGATAGGTAATGGTGTGGGACTGGCTGTGATTTCCAAGCCTGTGTTCAGGCATCATTTTAAACTTGCTTCTCTTTTTGATGCCGTAATTAGTTTTGGCCCATGCACATTGGACTGGGGACAATAATAAAATTAACTGATTTAATATTTCTTAAATTAAGCTTGTGACAGAGCTCTTGCTTGGAGGAAAAACACGTTGGAGTCCCCAGGGTGGTCAGACTTCCAGCCTCCTCAACATCAGAGGGGTTTTAACTGCAAGGCCAGTCCCTTCTTGTCTCCCTCTGCTGCAGTTCTGCATGAGATCCTGCAAGCAGCTGCCCCCCCCAGCCCCGCCCCGAGATGCACAGGAGGGCCCCCAGGAGCAGAGCCAGCCTCTCTCATGTATGAGACTCCACCTCAGGGACTCCCAGTCTCCAGTGGGCAAAAGACCAAAACAGCAGTAGGCAAAATTGCTTCTTCTGGGTCTGGATTTTTGTTGCCCTCTCTGAGGGGTAGTGGTATGTAACTTTCAGTCAAATACCACCAGTTGAAAGAGCAGTTCTTTCTGGAAATCTCAGACTAACAGCTTTTCCCTAAAAAAGCCCATTGGAGAGAGTTTAATGGTGAGAGATGAGTCCCTGGGCTGGGCGTCCTGAGCCTGCTGCAGCAAGGCTGTCGCAGGACAAATCACCTGGGTGCTACCTGCGCCTGCTCATGTGGATGGCGAGCCGAGCAGGAACCGGTCACTCCCCAGCAGCCTCATGGGCCTGGCGGGCATGGTGGGGCATGGCATGGCACCGCTTGCCCTCTGCATGTCACAGGGGACTGAGCACAGGGAGCCAGTGTGCTCTGGTGGGTTCCCAGCCTGTGCCCTGGGAGGTCTGGGTTGCAGGAAGCAGTGTGCAGACACAGAGAGTAGCGTTTTTCTTCAGAAGACTTCTAGGAGCCCATTTGTCACTTGCATGCCTGGATAAAAAGTTTGCTGTCACAGGGGTGGGGAAGGCTCTCACTGGCTTCAGAAACAGAAAATTTTCCGTTCGCTGAAGTGCTATACTTGTATTAGTGCTTGGTTTTTCTTCATTTATTTGCTTTGGAACATTTTTCAGCTGGGACAGTTAATGAATATGAAAGAGATTGTATCTGTGTTGATTCAACCGGTCTCTTTTATAAAGTGCTCAAGTCAGCTTTAGTAGCTGAAAATGCAGCTGTTTCTCTTCAAATACAGATGGTATCATAGCTGATAAGTCAAATTAAGCCTGAACAAGCAACCCTAGACTACATCTCAGCTAGTTTAAGTATCAATTTTAGAGATTTATAATGCCACAGTGGGTACTGTTCTGTATTATCTTGATGTGCAATGATTTACACATTTACCAACTACTTAACCATTAATAACATAGATAGAGAAAACCCCAGTCAGTGAAGTACAAAGTATGCTACTGAACAGAGTTCCAAGCAGTGCCATGGGGCCTCCACGTAGAAAGGAAAGGAACTCTGACTACACTGGTTTTGCATGTCTATAACTCTGTGTACTGGCATTCATCCAGTGTGATTGCTTTGACATTTTTCCTTTCTTTTAATCATTTTTTTTTAATATAATAGGTTTCTGGTATGGAGTCATTAGTATAATGGGGGATGAGCACAGATAAACAGAATTTGCCTGTGTTTAATATGGGCAACCTCTCAGTTACTTCCATTCTGCTGTTCACACCAGGAAGACTACCACGTGAGCTTACCTGCTTTTCTACTCTTGGCCCGCTATTTTATTGCTTAGGAAGAATGTCTGTTTGATGCATTGGTAAGCTGAAATTTAGGAATTCTTAAGCTTTATTCGTGGTAAGTAGATGACTATACAAAGAGACACCTTTCTACATGTTAAGCTGCAAAACCCTATGTTGTCTCAAGAAATTCAAGGACTCTCCACAACTCTAAACATCATTCTTTTTCGTCTCTGCCACTTTTGTTATGTTTTGCTGTCTGCCACATGTCTGGCCCTCACCACTGAAATGTTTGTGAGCATCATACACCTTAACTGGTCTGGAGTTGCCAGCTTCACTCCCAGCCCACACTTCTTCAAAGAAGTCAGTTTCTCTCTCTCCTGTCTCAACAGCTCCCTCGAACAGTGGCATTAGGGAGAGGGAGTGAATGCTCTCAAACTACATTTCTATGTTTTTGTGCTCATGAGAGGACATGCCTAACTTGGACAGGTCACAGAACACCTTAAAAAAAGGTGGTGGGGTTTGTGGTTTGTGTGCTGATAGCAGTCAGATGCTTTGGCTTCCAAAAAGCCAGCAGCGGGCAGTACACCCACAGCTTTTGTTTGAATTGGAGGCTGTGGCTGTGCTGGGGAGGCCGAGGTGGTGACTGGGGTCAGGGCTCAGTGCCTGGAGGCCTGCCTTCACCTTCCAGCTCTGCCCCAGACCTCATCTCCCCCCTTCCCCTTCATAAAACAACAATAACTGCTCTCCGTCCCTCAGCCTGTATTTACCTGGGTTGTGGGTCCTTTGGGGATGTATTATGTGTGAGCAGCACCTATTTGGGTCAGTCCTAGGCCAGCAAGAGACCTCACCACTGACAACTCAGAATAAGCAGCGCAAAGCCTGAATATGACAGAAATTTTACACAAGCCCATTCACCGCCCCAGCTGCGGCTGTAGCCGAAGCAGCCGCTCCTGTGCGCTGCTGTGAGAAGGACCGGCTTCCTGGGAGAGCTGCCTCAGGAGGACCATTGGGCATGGCATAAACTCTCCATAACAGCAGAAACTTGTCTGGGAATTTTGGTTCTTTGCATGACAAGGAATTTGGAGGAAGGAAATAACTGCTATTCCCCTTGTTATCTCCTTCCCTCCCACAAGTGAGCCTCAACAATTTTTAAACTATTTAAAGAATTATTACCCTTGAAGGAGGGGGAGGGAGAAGGGCTTTATTTTTTATTTGTAACATTAATTGCATATTTTATCTGTCATTGATAGACTGGATACCTATAACTTTTGAATTAGGTTTTCAGTACAAATGCACACTTTCATTTTCATAGTTTGCTTTCCAAATACTTTCTGCAACTGGAAAAACTTGCCTCTGTGACATAAATGTGTTCCCTATTATGGTGTTATGCAGTTATTTATTGTAATCCTGTAAGACA
Source organism: Burhinus oedicnemus (assembly GCA_008921705.1). Lineage (NCBI taxonomy): Eukaryota > Metazoa > Chordata > Aves > Charadriiformes > Burhinidae > Burhinus > Burhinus oedicnemus. Next base: position 4,744,077 of record VFFE01007235.1, on the reverse strand, counting down.
CAATACATCAAAGATTTTAAGGGTTCTAAACTCAATTCCGCAGGGACACAAAAGGAGAAGCCCCTCCCTACACCTCCACCACCCCAACAGCTTACAACGCATAGGTGAGATGGGGAATGTCCACAGAGGACATCTCTGTACCCCACAGTAGAGCGGAGCGTAGCAGGGCTCAGAGGGAGCCGGTGCAGCCGTGTGCTGCAGATGTGCTTGCCTGAGTCGAAACAGCAGGAAAACTGAATTCATGGGGGGTTTTGCCTGGGCTCGTTAGGCCTGCTACTGATTAGCTCAGGTGCAGCACGACCTTGATAAGTTCATGTGCTTTCTGTTTCTGGGGCTGGACAGTGTCTGTTCAACACTGCGTATTGGTAGTACATAGAAAGTCTTTGCTGAAGGCAGATACAGGCACAAGTAAAGATTTTTCATATTTTGTCTGAGAAAGGAGCCACACTGAAGTAAAATCTGGTTATTATACTAGAGGCAGACAAGAGAGACTGAGCTGTTAAACCTGCATTTTATGAGAGTTTTTAGCATACGGTTCCCTCAGTAGCTTGCACAAACATCTGAGAAAACAGCTGTAAGGTTTTTCACCAGTGCTGTTCAGTACTTTTGAATATATCGATTTGTATTAGTCTTGCATTTTCTCTTCTTCCTCCAGCACTATCTCTGCCAGAAGGTGTCACGACATTTGCTTTGCACATTCCTCTGTGACCCCAAGACCGCCCCTTGTGCAAACAGCTTTTCAGCAGTCGGTGAAGTCCCTGAAAATGGAAGGAGTTGCAGGACACAGTGTTAAGCCTAGCCGTTAGCTAGGGCACCTTCCTTTCTCTCCAGTCTGTGCTGTAGTTGATCCCCTGGAAAATTTACAGTAATGTTACTTAGCCACCGACCTAGTGGCCTGGGAATACTTGATAGGAGAGGTGGGAGCTGAATAGCGGTAATGCAACTCCTGGGCACGATCAGTTGCTTCTGCTTTAATGAGGAGTCCAGACAAACAAAATACTTCAGTAATATGCAGAGACAGGCCAATTTTATGAGAGAGGTGTTGAACAAAGGCTGAATGCTAATATAAATAGCCCCAACTAGGGTCTTTTCTGGAACAAAATTGACCCTGCCCTACACATTGTCATAAAGGTCTGGCTTTTTCAGGCCCCCTTCTTCCTCATACCAGTATTTTATCTGTGGACATAGCTCCAGAGAATACTCTTGTTGTGATAATGTATTTCTAAACATAACACCCTTTCACCCTGCAAACAACTGTAAAAACTAACAGCATGCGGTTCACAAATGAAACAACTGAATTAATTTACATAAAGGAATAAGGAACAAATGACACTCCAGGGGCATGCAAATACGTTATATGATGCAAGACAGTCCACTGAGGGATTTCAACCCAGTATGGTGCAGACATGGCAATTGTCTTAGCTTGTCCCTTTGCATTTAAATCTTTCTCTTATTTCTTCATCAATTGTAATGAGGAAAATAAAATGAAAGAAGTTGGTGGCTTGATTTAGAGACAAAAATATACTTGTCGCACTAAGCTGTAACTAATTGGCTATTAAATACGAGCCATGTCAGGTCACGGTTATGAAACTGCTGTAGGCTTCTTTACAGCAGGTTCTTGACATTAAGGCTTATGCTAATTTAATGCCCTGCAAAGATCTATAGTATCCATTCCTAAATGATTCCAAACCATTCTAAGCCTTTCCTCAATGGTTTGCTAAATCTACTGAAATTCAGTTTGTATTTTTTTACGCTGTCGTTTAATCCAAGACCACAGCATTTCCCCTCTCATCCTATGCTTTCATAAACATTTTAGAAAATAACTGATAATTACCTCGATGCATTTATTTTGTTATATACACATGATTTCAGAATAACTTTTTAAGTTGCCCATCAACAAAACTAAGCCTGCAGTGTTCCATTGTCCTAGAGCAAGCTTGGGCTGTTCACTATCACTGAATGTTAACCATCTTATTTATGTTTTTTTTTAAACTGTGAAATCATAGAGAAATAAATGAGTTGGGCTATTCTTTTACAAGCTGCTGTTCAGCAATGTATGCGAAGCTTTTAGAGTACTGCAAGTTCTAGTATGTGTGCTCTTTGTTCTAGCCCCATCTTGAAAACTTGGTTAACTTCGAATGAAAGGTGCTCGAGTACAGAGCAGAGCAGTTCTTGTCAAAAAATATTAAGTAACATGTGAGTGATTACAATGGCTTCTTCATCCTCCCATCTTGACAGTCCTGAACTTTGCATCATGTGTGCCTTGCTCTCTAAATCTACACCCTCTTACAGTCCACATACCTCCCTTATTGCCAGGACGAGAGCAATGAAGAGGAAGGCCTCCTGGCATATGAGATCAAGTAGATATCAATATGATGAGGTGAATTGCTATTAATCTTATATAGCAGGGAAGATGGAAAAAAACCAGTTTTATTTCCAGACCTGGTGTCTCATTTTAAAAAAAAATCCTCTTACTCAGAAGTATGTTAATGTCACCTACCTCTGTCTTAAAACCCCTGTTTTTTGTGGATCTACCAAGTATTTTCCTTTTTCTTTTTCATACTTGCTGTTAGTTGTGGAAAGTGAATATTTTGATGAGATTAAACTCCCTTTTTTTTTTCTTAGCAAACAGAAAGCTACAGAAAACCCAATTTTTTTATTTTCTATAGCATTAACTAAATATTCCCTAACAATCATACGAAGCCACATCAAAACAAACATAAGTACGCACGCCGAAAATCCTTTCCAAACCTTTCTTCACTCAATTAAATTTGTAAACATTATTTTCCATTAGTCATACTCTAGCTCTGAATCAAGCTTCTGAGCACTGAAGAAGAAAGAAAATGCTCCTTTTAATAGCAATGTGCAAGGAAGTGGGGGAGGCGGGGAATAAGATGGGGAAGCTATAGCAGGAATATGAAATCAGAGACCTGAGAGAAGAAAAAATCAAATAAAAAACAGTCTGCTCTTAATTTGTGTCAATTGGCAAGTAATAACCATGAAAGCTATTTTGGGGATAGATATTCCTTCTACAACTGAAGTAACTGGAATCAATCCAGCATGCTTTTCCTTGTCTTAAATTCTAAAAACGTGTTGTACCTAGCGGGCAGAAGCACCAAGAAAGATTATTTTTCTCCCTCTGCTTTTTTCTCCTCCATTAAGGCCAAATTTAATTAGAAGGAGGACAGCTTAAAAAAATGAAATCTGCCTCTTAGCTGTCTTGAAAAGCCACTTGCGAATGGGAGAAAAACATGGTTGGTGGGACACAAAACAATTCCAAAACATTGGGTCTGATGCTGTTGGTGTGGCATGAATAGATGAAATCAGTGCCCTGACTATAATCATGAGGGTGGGTATCCATACTATTATGACTGGCCATTCCTAAATAAAGCCAATCTGTTTCATAAATAAAGACAGACCTAGGCAGTAGCCTAGATCAGTCAAGTCAATTCTCACCCATTGAATGAAACTGGGACAATTTTACCCTTTAAATGCAAAGCAAAATTTTGTGTTACTCTTTCAACTTGGTGAACCTTTTCAGCTGAAGTATCCAACAAAACCTTAGTATGAAAATGCTATTTCATATTATCAGGTAAATCTTTAAGTTCAGGTATGAAATGGAAAGTAATACTCAATGAAAATAATTTAAAGAGAGTTTATTATCATTTTTATGTGTGTTTTGGTGCAGAGAAACCCAGCTTTGCTTGATGTCATTTCACTGAAAAGAAACAGTACAAGCAGCACTTTACATTTGTACCTTCCACAATATTAAAATGTAAATAACATCAGATTTGAAATAAAATTAAAATGATAAATACAGCTGAATCTCACTTCACCATTTTCTGGCTATCAAAACAAAAACCAAGTTTAAAGTGGTAGGAATACTTTATGGCACCCTTGAGTCCAGACAGTTTTAATGGTGTCATTAAATTTCACAAACATTGCTTAACTAGCTAAAAATCACTTTTGCAAAATCCCACCTCTCAGTTTCTTCCTTTGTCCAAGTAGCGTAGTCAGCTTCTTTTCACGTATTTGCAAGCAATAATAAATTTTTTACTAATTTCAGGTTGCTGAATGATCATTTGTCACATTATGTGTTAGTGACCAGCAATATCACACCTTAAAATAGTTATGACATTGGCAAAATGTCATGCTAACTGCATGTCATCCACGGCTAACTGTGCTTTGCTTAGTTGTAACAGCATCAGACAGGGCTGCCTGGCCATCATAAAAGCTTGGTGGTTTAGGATCCCTTCTAGAGATGGGCACCTTGATACAGAGTGTTGCTTGTGTTTCATGGTTTTCAATCTATATGGCTGTTACAAGCTGATGCTGGAGGCAATAATGACGCCTCCAACCTTAAAAAACAAACCCACAGGGCTGAAGAAGTAATGTCTGAGTAAAGCACAGTCAGTGTCAAAACCTGGAACTGGTTCCTTAGCTACAGTATGTCAATTGCCATCCGTTAAGGGTTCGGAGTTCTGGGGGCTCTCTTGATTGTGTCAAATGTGAGAAAAATATCTTAGTGGTCATTCCTGTGCTTTAGTGCCTCTTCTAGACCACCTCTTGGAAATACTTCAGATTCTCTGTATTGACATAACACTCAGCAAAAATAGCAAAGTCTGTCTACCAAGGAGCAGGCTCTTCAAAGGAGTAAGTGCTTGTATTAACAGTGTGTTTACACTTTCTTGTGAGAGACTCTCTTTTATTACATGCAATTTGGGTGGGAAAAAAACCACTTCACTACTTGTGAGAAAGTGCAATGCAAGTTTGGGGGGGTGGGTGGGAGTCTAACTATTGTAAAGTGCATTTCAGTAACTATGAAAAATGAAACTTCTCTGCAGAAAGCCTTATGTCAGGACGCATTTCACTTGATACATGAAGAATAGCATAATACATTATTAGTATTGTGTTACAGAGCACAAACTGTAATATTTACTTGAGGGAAAAATGTAAATTTCCTTTTTTAGGAAAACTTACTCAGAATTTTACAAGAGAGCAGACCCCCTCCCACTGCCAAATGCACATTTTTACCTTGTATACACCAGGTGACTATTTGTCTTACCAGCTAAGTTGGGTTCTATCAAACCTTCATTAACATCAAAGAAGCTGAATCTATTACTTGTCAGCAGGCATGTGTGTTAGAGTTGCCAGGTCATCTCTTGCCTTACCCCAGTCTCTTCAAACAGCAGTACTGGTGGTCTGCATCAGAACTGCTGGTCACTGCACAGAAGCAAATCAACAAGCTCCAGACCTGCACTAATGTCAATATCTGCTGTGCGTTTAAAGGTTCAGAATAATTTTCATGCTGTAAGTGCTGGGGACCTTAGATGAAGGCAGTGCTTTTGCAACAAGAGCTTAGTTGCATCAGCTTTCTTAACCTTGCAAGCAATTGTTTTGATGAGCGTTTGTCGAGAAATACCTGGTCTTTTCTCCTGGGTAAAGGGCAAGGGACAGTAACTTCTGTAGCACAGCTGATAACTCAGCATTATGAACTTGATTATCAGAGTTAGTGAAATCGGCTCTGAGCATCTGTTCATCTTCACCAACACATTTAGTTCTTTGGAAAGCCGTTGTTTCCTTTTCTGCTGCCTGTTCCAGTGTGAGCTCCTGGGAAGGTGAACAGCATATGGTGGAACAGAGCCAGGCACCTTCCGCTGTACGTACGCATGTGCGCTTGCCAGATATATACACACACACACACACACACACCACCCTTCTCTGGCAACCACAGTCGCAGTGCTTCCTTTGTGATTTTGACAAAACAGCTTCCAAAGTCAGAGTGATTTCCATCATGGATTTCAGAGGACAATTCATGTCACTCTGCAGTTAAAAGTGAACTCCTTTGTCACAATATGGCTTTACTTTTTGCTCAGTGTTGCTCTGGACTGCAAGTGGGATGAGGAAGAATCTGTGCTTTACAGTGACAGTTGCTCCATGGCTGAAATTAACATGCTACTAACAACATGATTTTTGCTATAGCAGCAGTAGGCTACCTATTTTGCAAAGCACTTTGAGAGCTGACAGTGGCTGTCTGGAATTGCCATGAGAGAAAATCGGTGCAGAAGGATGGCCTCTCTACTGCTTCAACTCAGCCATTTCTTTCTAATCTAGGAAAGTTTGTGATATACTATTTCACAGGCATAAACATAAGCCCATGTGAATTGGTGATAATCAGCAAATGCAGCTGGGCCAGGGAAGACAAGCAAGGCTTAAAAATGAGGTCTCCAAATGCCCTTGATCTGCCAGGGTTGCCACTGCCTTGTAACCAGAGCCTCTGATGCCCTTGAAGCCTTGAGCTGAGAATGAGGGAATCCCAACTCTGATATCCCTGTCTGAGCCCTGCTTGCCTGGTGCCCCCCTGGGTTTTCAGATTCCCAAAGCAGTAAAGACCAGTAAAGAACAGCAGTTGTTCTGTTATTTCAATCCAAAATCTAATCTGATCTCATGACACTTCTGTTGTTTTGTGCCACTTTCTCATAAGAGAAAAATACATCAGCCTGGTCCAAATGCGATTCCTTGTCTTTCCATGTGTCTTGACCTTGTCTCCAACAATTATCAAATTCTGTTGGTTTGCCCACTTTTAAGACCTCGACTGCATGCTGTTCCTGAACTAAGAATCTCAGCTTCACTCATTGCCAAGACTTGGCAAAACATTTTTTCTCTTTTGCTTCGATTTTTGTGGTTCTCTCTGCTTTTAGAGTCTTTTAATTTTTCTGCTTTTAATCAGGTTTGTGCGATCAAAATGATGTTCTGCCTGCTGGCCTGGATTTCTTTCCTAGGTCTGGTCTTCTGCAGAGCTGACAGGAGATAAAAAAGCTTAAATGATGTGTTGTTCATGGAAATTAAAGAAAATAGCATCAGGTTTTCCTGCATACAAAAAGGAATCTTCTGCTTTTTTCCCCCCCTGAGTGGTCCTTTAAAGGTTATTTCTTTGTTTTCCTTTAGTCTAAAATAAGTTCCCATGAACCCATTCAGTATCTTTTTTTTTGTAGCTGACTGCATTAGCCTAATTTCACAAAATGGCAGCAGTCCCAGCTGCTGAGCAGATTCTCTAGTACACAGAAATATAAAAGCCACATATGTTTCAAACAGGTAAACATTTTGGAGGAGATGCCAACATAAGGGGCAACTTAAAACGCTCTCCCATCCCTCTAATTAGTTCAAATATAAACCATTGACAATTTTGTAAACCTGAGCCAAACTACATAACCTTTGTTCAGTAAAAACAACCGTGATTTCAGTGGGAGATGTGATTGAGTTTGAACTGCAAGATTTGGGGGGAGAAGAGAGCTTCCGTAAATTAGGAAGAATAGTTGTGGACTGCTGTCATGGTGGACTGGCCAGGGAAAGCATAGTGGATGGGACTGCTACAGTGAAGTATATGTCTTTTCACAAACACTTCCTTGCTAGAATTATATGCAGGTAAGTTACAAGGCACAGAAAGAGTAGATGTAGTTAGATCTCTTAAATCTGGCAATTAAATTTAATATAACATGGTAAGCCTAAAGCTGTCAAAATTAGACTTACGTCTTAATGAATTGACCAAATACATGGTTAAGATGGAAAACAGAGGTTCCAGTAGTATCAGGAACTGATGTGCTGCCAATATTTCAACAGTATTGACTCTAATCTGTGTTGACAGGATTTAACATGTTTCCTGTGGACAAGTGGGGAATCTTGTAACTTGTTTGCCCTTTGAAACAAAGGTAGTCTCTTAGGAACAAGGAAGGAGGCTCTGCCACTTAGCAAACAAACTTCTAGAAAGGAAGTTTGATTAGCAATATTTGTCCTTTGCTCTTGAAAACCAGCGGTGGCTAGACCTGCATGGTTTGAAATGAGTAAGAGAGGGTGACCATGGCCAGGATGCAAAGAGGAAGGCACTGGCACTGAGAATTTGGGACTTCTGTTGCAGTTTGGGAAGTTCTGTCAATTAAGAAATCCTCAGTTTGAGTGTGAGTTTCTGTGAGTCACTGGGCCAAACTCCATTCGGTGAGCTGGCAATGGCAGATGCAGTGCCATGGATATGACCTGGGGTGCTGGGATTGCCACAGCTATTGTGTCCTGTGGAGAAGAGGCCTTTCTGCCCACAGATATCCGCTTTGCCTCTCCACTTCTTACAGTGTAGGCTCAGCTGTTAGGGCTGCTGTTTTGCAAGCCCATTGCCCTTGCCCAGCTGTCAACAGGCAGGAATATCATTGTGCAGCCCCACACAGGACTGAGGTGCAGCCTTCAACTGAGGGTTTGCCTTCCGCACTCCAACCCTTCTAGTGGGTGAAGTCCACCATGTTCATGTGAGACAGAAGAGAATCTTTTGTTAGTCTGAGTTAGCTGGCTCAAAAATTTCCTGCTTATTCTTCTTAGGAAAAATCTAACTAGACTTCACCTGAAGAGCCAGGCAGATAATGAGTTAAAGGCATCTGTGTCTGGGACACTTTGTGCTTCTCATCATCAGAAGCCAGCATACTTTGAAACCAGATTGTCTAAGCAAGGTATCTGTCATTAGACAGCCTGGTAAGGAAACATTTGTGTTTCAAGTTTCCCATCTATTACCACTGCTGGGGTCAAGTTCTACCTTTATGTCCTTGTACCCTCAAGAAATATATATAGTGAAATCTTTCCTTACACTCACAGAGGCATTTTGATGGTGCACAGTGTGGGTGCTGACCATCTTGTTAGCAATAAATTCTCTTGTGGAGCATAAATAAAACATTTCTTAAAGAGGGACCTGAAACACTTTAAGAGCCAGTGGTAATTCTTATACTAGTTGACAGCTTTTGAGAAAAATGATGCGTACTTCCAGCACCTTCGTCAGTTTGGGAACAGTCAAAGGATGTTTGTTCTTGTAACTGAAGCACTGTAGTGTTTGGAGATTTGGGTTCAAAGACTTTCTCTGTGATCTTGAGCAGCCATTTGCCTTCTCTGTTCCTTGCTTCCATTCTGTAAATGGGTTGCAGACTGTATTCTCAACAGTGTACTACTCTTTTTGTAAAAAGCTAATTTTTTTAAAGCACAAACATTTACACCCATCATTTATGATCAAATGTTCAACAGAGAGTTTTGAGGTGCTGGTCTTATTGATTCTTTCTGATGAGAGAAGAAGAAGCAGAGGGACCTGAATCCAACACTTGATATTTTCTATCTGAAAATGCAGCTATCTTTATCATTGTATTTCACAAAAACTTTTGAAAGGTTTTACTTTAGTGCCAATTATGAAAAATAGCTTTTGAAACTTGGTGACTTACACAGAGCAAAACTGTTGTCCTCTAAACCATTCTTAGTATGGTACTTTTTCCCACTTAGTCTGTCTTCGTAATCTGGAGTGGGAGCTCTTCTCCCTAAAATAGTCCCTGTCTTTTGTTGTAGTCCAGATTCTGATAGTCAGCGTGACCATTTTCAGATCTCTTCCAGTAATCCCATTTCCTTCAACTTTCTTCTTACTTTTGGAATCAGATTGTTTAACATGACTGAAAATGTTTGGAAATACACTTTTGCTGTGTGTATGGAGCATATCAGTCTGGGGATAGTATTATAATAAAACTCACAAAATTTTAACAGTGTTTGAACAGAATTTGGTTTTAACCCTGATTTTTTTTCTTTGAAGCTGTAACTATATTTTTATACTGGTTTTAAAATTACTTTTATTTGTGTTGCAGCCTGCATTATTGTTTGCCAACACTTCTTCCTCTCTCTGTGTATGTTTACAAAACACACAGTCATTATGTTACGTCATCTTTAATGTTTCCCTTTAAACTCCAGGAAAAATGAGATAAAAATTAAAAACACGTTTCTGAAAAAAAAAAAATCAGAACAGAGTGACTATTTTGAGAGGAGTATTTCTAGAGGTACAACATCTGTAAAGAATCCAAAGGAAAAGGAAGCAATAGAAGCTACATATGGTTTATGTTTGGAATTTGAAGAAAATATGGTGTTGTGAGATAGATAATGCCCTTTCCTTCTGATTTTTTTTTATTAGAATGCTATAGGAGAAAAACTGCTAGGAGTTTTCAGCTAAGAGGGTCTGCAGGGTAGACATGTTTTCCACACCCTCTTTGCTTGAAGGGGTACAGGTGGATGTCTACATGAGGATGCAGAAGGAGTGTAAGTGAAATAGTTTCTTTCTCATAAAGCCTGTTCACTTAGCTGAAAAGGACTTTTAAATATAAGAGAAGCAAAACCTGATTTGGGTAGTAAGGTCCTTTTTTCTCAGAAGTTTCTTGTGGGAAAAAAAAGTAGAATTTGTCCACCTTGTCCATCCATAATGGCATGTATTTTCAGAACTATATCTATCATTTTATTTTTAAAAAGTGTTTTCCAAAGGTGTCTACTGAAATAATGTCTCTGAAATTTATCCATGTCTTTGTTCTGCAGATAAACGATAAATGAGCACACACAGAGAGATTTGTTTTAGGAAGAGATCTGTGGTGTTCCTGTTCCTCTGATGACTGGTGAGGTAATTTCTCTGAAGGGTCCTCTTTTCCTGTGTTTCTGGAATACCCAGTGCAGGTTCTGTTCATGCTATGGTGCTTTTAGATCACACAAAAATCCTTTCTTTCTCTTCTTAATGCTAATATTTTCAGCTCACTGAATGACAATGCTTGTATCATGTACATGAAAACACTACTACCAGTTTATATTCAGGGGTGCTGAAGCCCTGAAACATTTAAACTGCGTAAAAACAAAGCTAGGTCTGAAAAATAGACCTCCTCTGGATAATGCACTTGTTCTGTGCTTGAAAGAGAGCATTAAAAAGTGCAAGCAGGGCTTGATATCCACCTAAACCCATACATAATTACAGCAAAAGCTCTTGAAATATCAGGGTGGGCTCTCAACTGGTATAAAGCTTATGTGCTAGCTTACAGTCTGTCCAACTGCATTTTTATGTTTGTGTGTGGTCAGGATGCGCTTTGAAATTATATATGCCACTAATTGACTGCAGTTGGGGGTGCTTTGCTCAGCACCTTTAGAAGTCAGATCACTTTTTTGATGCCTAAATATAACTACAAATGGCTGAGGCACCTGGGTTTTCACAAACTTTCCCAATTGTTTAAAATCATAAATAGAGCTCAGATTGTATGTATACTACTGCCAGTGAAGATGGTGCATTATACAGCATAGCTCCTACCAAGAACCCTCAAGGTCTGATTTTGTTGAACACACAGTATGGGTGACAATATTAGTGATGCATTCTTGACCAAATTGTCCTATTAACACGTAAGTGTTTTCTTTGTGATCAGTATCAGTGGGAAAATGATTGCATTTCCAGTCTCCATTTCTGGACAAAAATTACTGTATAAAGTTACTTGGTCAGAACCATACTTCAAATCTAGTTTATTGCACTGTTGATGGGTATTTGAATTATGGTGCTCTCCACTTGTGAAATTCTTGCACAGCTCAGTCTAGACATGTGAAATTCCTATCCTCTGTAATGTAGGCTTAGAAGAGTAGCTTTGCTGTTGGAGTGGAGCTTAAGGAAGTGTCAGGTTTTTCTTCTGAGGCCTTTTACTAATAGCAGTTTATAATTAAATCCGTTTGCTTAGAAATAACAAGATGATTCTCATTTGCTGGTGAGGCAGCCTGCACTGGGAAGTGCTACTGCTGTATTCACAGTTCCATATGAAGGAAGGGACCTTAAAAGTAATAACACAAAGATGAGCTACTGTTTGGAACAGTCAGATCTGTTAGCAGGGGTACTGGGAGGGAGAGGTTTGTTCCCCATGTGCCTCACCCAGTCTATCTGTGGCCTACGCACTGGAAGAAACCTTGTTCAAAAAATTCCTGATGTACAGTGCAAAGGACGTGCTCAGAGAAGTGCAGCTGGAAACTCCCCAAGGATGTTTGCTGGCTCTCAATCTGGGAGCCATCTGGCAGCTGTAAAATTTCAGTGGAAATGAATAATAAACAAATACAAACAAAATAAAAATAAACATAGATAAAAAGGATAGTAAGTCCACGCTCTGCCTCAGCCGACTTGCATAGGCTGTTCATGATGCTGTGTAGTGAGCAGCATATTTCAAATAGGGTTGGCAGGCTGTACGTGCCCCAGGGAGCTTGCATTCAAAGAAGGGGTGTGAAGACAGAGGTGGGGAAGACGAATACTAGCAGTAACAGGCAGCCACAACACACGTTTGTGAGCTCAGCTGACTTCCAGGCAGATGATTTTGGTGTCAAATCGTGGGGATAAGACAGAAGGACCTTCTGCTTTATCTCAGGAAGGGCACATAAGACTTAGAGGCTGAGTTGAGGTAGACAGGAAGGTGGTTGTGTGAGAAGGGGTGGAGAAGCAGGCAGTGCTGAGCACCATGCCCCACGCCAGGGACGGGCACAAGCCTGCCTCAGCTGAATGTGGCTCCGAGGCTTACGCAGCCTCCTCCCCTGCTCTTGCCCGTTCTCTCTTGTGGGGATGTAGGGGTGAAAAGAAGGGCTGATCGCCAGAGTGCTGCTTCAGGGCAGAAATCACTTTTCCTCCCCATTCCCCAAAAAGACTATGATGTCAGAGGTTCAGAGGAAACCTCTGTTGACAAAGTAGCAGAGATAGCACATCTCCTCCTTAACCAAAGGGAGCCTTGTGGATGAAGCTCTTGCTTGAAAATCTCAGGCATCTGGGCATAAGCACTAGCCTTGTGAGCACTCAGCATGCACCCCCAGCGCATCTGCTGGCAGTGTCTGGGGGATGCCAACAACTGCTGAAACCTGGTCTTATGTCCTCTCCACTGGCTAGTGAACAGAACAAAACCACACTGTAAAATTCCTCTGTGGTGCAATGGGGAATTGCTGTGGTTGAACCTGAGGTCCTCCAGCGTGGGACTTGGCAGTGCCATTTATACAAACAGATTTGGGAACCAATACACCATGGGAGATGCTTTTATACAACCCTGACATTTTAATAAAGCGGAGGTTTTGCTTCCCATTGTAACACCATTTCTGCCAGAGGGGTGATTGGATGCATTTGCTCATTATCAAGAGAATTAGACTGGAGATTCATTGTAACAGGGTTAACAGGTAACTGAGAAAGAAAGGAAATTACTTCTACATCACAGAAAATACTTGAATAGTGTCACTCTCCTTAAGGAATACAACCACCCATTACCATGTGTGAACAAAAACCTTCCCAATCAAAGGGGACATAATGATAGTCCGAGCTACTCAATGCTCAGTTCTCAATACAGTCCAAATTAGTGAGCACCAATTTATTTGATGCTTTAGTGCACAGCAAGATGCTCCTAAATGAATAATTGCTAAAGGAACAATCACAAGCACCATCTTTTGCAGATTACTCTTCTCTCTTCACAGGCCTCTGCAAGTATGAGTTTAACGATAATTTGAATGGGTACCGTGCTAACATAAAGCTGTCAACACATTCCCAAATTACAATTAAAATGATGCCTAGACATTGGGAGACTTGAATTACAATTTTGCTGTTAGTGCATCTATAATCCTACATTAGAGAAAGACTAATATCAAGAGTAGCCTAGAGCAAAGTCTTCTGGTAAGAAACAGTAAGTTTTCACCCTGTTCTTTCTGCTGTCATTTCCCAGAAGGGTCAAGATATATGCTTTATGTCTCCTGACTGAAACTCTTACCTGTAAGTAAATTGACAGTAACTCTTTGGTGGCAGCAGCTGCTTACTCCCTCTATAGCATCCTCTTTTGCTTATGAGCCATTAGGTCTGAATGGTCATACCGTGTTTTCTGGGCCTGCCTAGGTTGTTGCTGAGGGTGCTACGTGAAGGAATTGGTTGGTACAGTGTTAATGGTGCCATTGGTTGAAAGCTGTGAAATCAGGAAGAAACTGCTTTTTAGGACATTTTTCCCCTGTGCTCAAACTCCTAACCAAACTTTCACTAACTTTAGCAAGCCTGATCTGACTTCAGAGTTTTCTTTAGACTTTACCTAATGGTGACTCCCACCCTTTGCACTGTCAGAACAGAGAAAAATGTGCAAGATGACCAGGGGGATAAAATGAGGAGAGATCTGACTGTTGATCCCAGCCTCCTTCTGCCACCACCACAACTTTCCTTCCCCATCTCTACACACCAGGAATACTTGAGAAGTGACAGAGGTCAAACATTTGTATTCCAATTAGGAACTGCACGTAGGGTCTCTGGAGGAAAAACTCTAAATCACCTGAACATCTAAGAAATCCTTTGGCATGCCAGCAGTTAATTCAGAGGCAAAACCATCCAGCTCTGAGTAGCTATCCATTATGGTGTTTGATGTTGTAGATGGATGAATATGTGAAAGGAAAATATCTCCAACACCCATCCCCTTTCTTGGGTGATGCTTCCTGATGAAGAGTGAAGTGCAAGACAGCAGGATATCCACTGAAACCTGAATTATGTTGTCAGTGGTGCTTTCAATGATGACAGAAAGAAGGCTGCGGCCTCTTGCCTGGAATGTGTTCCTGGCTCCAGCACTCAGCTGCAGCTCCAGAGTAACCTCACTGAGCAAACGCGTGGTGGAAATGTGAGTGAACACTGGCAGAGAGGTGAGTAAGCCCAACGCATTCAGTTCTGGTCAGTCTGACTCTTTTCTTCTCGAAACTACTGTGTGTGACTTTGTTTCCTGTCCAGGGCTTTAGGAATTTCCTGGCTGATGGTCCTTCCAAGTAGGTGTATTCTTTACAACTGCTGTTGTATGCAGTGCTACCAAGAGGAATTGCAAGGCAATTGGTGCATTCTCAGCCCGTATGACTGACAGTTGTTGCCTTAGAGTCCCTCTGATACTAAACAACAACCATTCACACCTCACCCATAATGAACTACGTAGTTGCTGTAATGCTGATGGGATGTGACAGGAACAGTGTGCTTGAAAAACCAACAGTGCTTGAAAAAGGTGCTTTATGGATTCATTCTTCTTCCTGTGAGGGGTCGATAGAAAATAGGTATTAGTCGTGGGGGAGAGCTCAGCTCAAGCTCTGTTTGTAAGGTACATATCAAACATGTAGGAGTGGATTGCAGCTATGTATAACTGCAGTCTGAAGGGTAATTTCAGCCTTTACAGGCCTAGCTTTGCTTGTTTTTCTGTAAGTAGCAAGGATTTTACAGCACCAGGGACATCAGTGCATGCTAGCAATACAAACAATCTCTCGTAGTCTATAGCTGACCTGCATTGCCTTCGCTGAAGTTCATGCTGCTGTTCCTAGACCTCCTAACCAGAATAAAGTGAATCCGTGTGTTTCTATTCCTGCTGCAATCATACCTTTGATTGCAAAGCAGCCTTAATGACATGTCTCTAGGGACTTGCAGAGTCAGCCGGGAGAATATAGGTTTTGTTTTCAGCTCTGTCATGGGTTTGTGTTGTGATTTGGGGCATATTACTGAACCTCTCTGTCTTTACTTCTGTGATTAGAGGAATACTAAAATTACTTTCCTGACTCTTTGAAGTGTTGTAAGGTAAATACTTGTGAGATGCTCAGAGAAAAGTTTGAGGGTGCATATAAATAAAATACCAATTGTGTGCCAGTACATTAGTATGGAAATGAGGATTTCAAACAAAATTCCCTTAGAGACTAGGTACCAAAGCAACAATGATGTGTTGAGGTAGTCAGTCCAAGCACTATTGAGGGAAGTTGATAGCTGAATAGAAGTGACACTGGTTATGATTGTGCATTCAGAATCATTTTCCTAAGTAAAAGGATCTTGTTGTATCTGGTTTATCAAGATAGCCACCCTGAGCAACCTCTGTGTGCCAAAGAACTTCTCTGTAGTTGGTATTCTTCCTCAGCTATATTAGTCAGTCCAATAAAAGATGTTACCTTTCGTCTGTAAATCATGTCTCGCTATGACAGCCTATGTTATTTTAGCAAAAAGTCGAGAGAGACTCCAGTGATCTTTGTGGTGTTAGGCTGCTTGGAAGAATCAAGGGGCTTTCATAAGCAAGAATATTGCACAGAACCTTTTTACAAGATAAACTTTGTGGGTGGTGGGGATGCGTTTTATTAGAATGAATAACATCCATGGTTATTAGACAAAAAACAGGCAGCTTCAGAGGCACAATCTGAAGGAATATTTTGAGGCCCACAAGCTGGAGAATGACTTCTTTTCAGTGATACCAGTTAACCTAACAAAATACTTACCTAAAAAAACTTGTTTTACGCGTTTCTTTATACCATTAAGGTTACAGCACAGCTATTTCTGTGGTTTATTCTCATTACTGATTACACCATAGGGGCTGAGTTACTCAGTGTTAATTGCCACAACTGTCTTGGTTTTGTGTGCTGTAGTGAGCAATTGTGGTAGGTGCAGCAGTTAACCACCTACAGTAAGAAGGCAGCTTGTTAATAATGCTATACTGCTCTGCATTCAAAGCATTTGGGGGCTTTCTTCAAGAAAATACTGAACTGGAATATCCCATCTGCCCTGACCTGGACTGCTGGATGTACTACTCACTTGAATCATAATGCAGCAGACTGCTGAGAGAGCAGCAATCCTTCAGTGGGATGGATTCTTTCAGGACAAAGTAACTGGGGCAGAGTCTAAATAGCTGCATGCTTTTTTGAACACAAGCCTGTCCTTTCATGATGGAAAGTGTCTCCCATTGCAGAGGCCAGCTTAAACTCAAGAGAATGACTTACACATCCAGCCCATCATCCAAGCTGACTTGAATGAAGTCCTTAGCACCATATTGCTGAATGTATTGCAAAGTTGGCAAGTCAAAGGTCACAAAAACCAAGCACAGGAGGTTGTAAACTGATTTCAGCTCAAGTGTGATCTCCTCAAGTGCTGTGATTCATTTCTGTCATTTCTTACCTGCCTGTCTCCTTAATACTTTATCTAAGTTAGCATTCCCACTTAGCTAGTAAGTTTATATTGCAGTTTTTAAGCAGTTGATACCAGTTACCCTGGAAGAAAGCAATACAGGTATAGGAGCTGGACACTGTGCCAGCCTGTCTATTGATACAGATAAATAAAAATATATATTAATTGGCAAGATGATGTATGCTTTTTCATTTATGTAAAATAAAACTCCTCTGAGAGTGGTGAAAAGCCTCTGGGTTTAGACCCTTCTGATGAGGCTATTTCTACTAGCAGCTGTGGAG
Organism: Burhinus oedicnemus; assembly: GCA_008921705.1. Classification (NCBI taxonomy): domain Eukaryota; kingdom Metazoa; phylum Chordata; class Aves; order Charadriiformes; family Burhinidae; genus Burhinus; species Burhinus oedicnemus. Next base: position 4,727,037 of record VFFE01007235.1, on the reverse strand, counting down.
CAGAGAAAACACCATTTAAAGACACAGTGTGAGTGTTTTTCTAGAACGTTATCAAGAAGAATGGTAGGTCTTAATACAGCATCAGAATGCTACTGTGTTTGTGAGTTACAGCATGTGCATACTGAAATGTTGCTCTCATCTGATCTCCAGAGTAAGTAATTACATTTGAGTGATGTTTAGTCTGTCAAATCTGTTTTATCTGGACATTGCTGCTGTGCTGAATATTTCCGCATTGTTATCCATGTGCCTATGAAATCATGTAATTCTAGCTGCAGTGAATAAACAGAAAGATTTGTATTAGTTCGACTCCACACAGAAATTTTCTCCTTCCCCACTAAAACTTGTAGCTTCTTTTTCACTGTTCTAACCATCTGGAGCTTTTTTGCAGTCATATTGGTCTCTTTCAGTATTGTTATGTGGGATGCTGAGCCAAAGTTAATTCAATTAGGTAATTTTCAAAAATACTCAAAACTTATTTTGTGAGATCACTTAGTTAGGGACTGGTTGCCAAAAGAAAAGAAGCAAAATAATTCTACTGTTTCTGGCATGTAAATATGATCTCTTTATTTGTAATATACTCAGATGAACGAAGACAAGGCAGCTCAAAATTGCATGTGTAACCTTATATTCCTCAAAAGAAAGAACAAACTTTGCATCCTATTTGTCCCTTTGTTCTCATATGCTGTGTTTGAATCCAAAACCCCTTCTGCTCTATTTCTCCAAGAAACTTGCTTATCAAAGAAGAAAATTAAATGTCTACTCTACAGATGCAAGCATAGAAGTGATTTATGGTGCTTAAATTCCCTAAGTCAGGGAAAACTCTGTCCAAACCTACCGTAAAGATGCTCTGTGGAACCAGTTTAACTTAGAAATCCTTCAGTTTAGCACCCTCCACACAGGTAAACCGGAATGAAATGCTAAATGTTAGTGGGCTGAAAGTCTGCCTCTTGGGGAATGTCTTCAGCAATTGCCCCATTCAGATAATAATCTTCTCCCTTCCAGATACTTGCCAGGTATCTTAATATGCCATTGTTGTTACATTACATATTGACATGACATACTTGTCACTCTTTAACCTGTTTTTGTTCAGGTCATATGTTCCTTAATGAATTTTTTTCATCTCATTCTTAAACTCACATCTGGACATTGTGAATTCTTAGTCCCATTGTTGTGAATGTCTTTTAACCCTGTTGAAGTTATCTGACATGTTATTAGAACTTTGTCTTGCAAATGCTTATTTGCTTGGACAGATATAAAAAAGGGCATGTGCATGCAAATCTTGGAACGCGAGATTTATCAGCTGGCTAACGAAAAACAGTATCTCTCCCTGCAAACCTTGCCTCCCTTCTGTTATAAGACGTCATATGAGCATCCCTATTGACTTCAGAAGTACACCATTAGTGAACGTAAGCTACCCACATGAATGGTGTGGGCCTGGGTCTTCAATATGGAGATGGCATTTGTAAATAATTGTGCAACTGTCCCAATACTATCTTGAATTATTACTGCAGTGATGTTTTAAAGAAAGTACAGTCTTTGTGCCCAGTGCTGCTCTTCTTTCTTGAATATTGATTTGCTGCAATACCCTTTCTTCAGGGTCAAATCCAAGCTGAGATATGTAGAAAAACGTTTGCGCACCTTCAGTTGCTATGCCTCTAAGATTTAAGTTTCTTCTCTGTTGCATCCTGTTTCACTCAGGCGTGTATATATATATATATATATATATATGTATATATATAAAACTCCTGCATTCTGACCTCTTATCTTGACCAGAGATGTACTTCCCTGAAACTTAGGTTGTGTTGTTATACTAGGCTCAGCTTTGTTGGAATAAAGCCAACAGGCTTTCTTGTTCTATAGTTAAGGTTTATTTCTGAATTGAATACAACCCTTCTTTTTCCTTTTGCTTTTTTGTCCTGTGGTATGCATTTCTGCAAGGTGTGTGTGTATTCTTGACTTTTATGAATTTTATTTAACCTCTCTTTGTGGGGTTAGAATCTCTGGCACTCTAAAAAATATTTGTTCAAAAGCTAAGAGCTAACTGTTTTTGCAATATCACTAGAGTCACCAATGATACCTCTTTCTCTGAGAAGAAAGGAAAATATACATAGGTTGACAGAATTCCCTCAAACTCTGCCTTTCTGAAGTATAGCATTGTAGAGTAAAGAATAGTTGGAAGGTCAAGTGTCACAGCAAGTCTCTCAGCTGTTTAGCAGTTGAAGAAACATGTATGCACTTTAAACAAACATCTTGATTTGCCTTTTTCCTCCTTTTATGTACTCTTTTCTTCTTGTCTTGCAAAACTACTTATTCACTCCCTAGAAAAAGCCTTTCTTATAAAGATGCACTGGAAAGCAGATAGTCTTTCTTAAAACTGTCGACACCTGCAGTTCCAAAACCACAGTTGAGAGATTCAGGGGAAATAGCAACGGAAACTACTGGAACCCTAGAAACAATTTAATCTTATATTGTTTCTTTAAAACTTGGTTGGGCAAAGCTGAAAACACCTTTTTCTTTCTTTCTTTTTCTTTCTTTCTTTTTCTTTCCTTCTTTTTCTTTCCTTCTTTTTCTTTCCTTCTTTTTCTTTCTTCCTTTTTCTTTCTTCCTTTTCCTTTCTTCCTTTTTCTTCCTTTTTTTCTTTCTTCCTTTTTTTCTTTCTTCCTTTTTCTCTTTCTTTCTTTTTTTTTCCTCAGGACAACATGGTATTTCCAACTGTGATTCATGCTTTATTTCTCACGGTACACAGGTTTATTTATTTCCTTTTTCTTCAAGGACACATGCCCCATGTTTCTTCCTCTCTCACCTTCAGCTGCAGTTCCACCCAGCTGGGAAGAGCAGCCTGAGAGGGACTGCAGCCTCCCTTACCTGCTCACTTCCTAGCACCATCAACAAAAGTCTTAAAAGGCAAAGCAGTCATTGTTGTCAAGAGTACGTGTGCTAAGGCATTGTTTTTCCTTCTCCTCCTCGTCTCCTGGGGGTAATACGTTAATTTGCAGAAGGATTTCTGCCCTGTGTATATTTATCAACCAACTGACAGCAGATAGTTGAGATGAGCTGTCACACCCGTGTTGTATTTCTGTGATGTGAGGGAGGAGGGGGCTGGAAGTCACAGTGTGCAGGGTAGTCCCTGCTACCTACTTCCACTGTCTTTGTCCCTGCTGCTCCCAGGTATTGAGGAGGTGCTCCAATGTGTCGTAAATATCACAAAGGTCAGGTGAGAGCAGAGCAGTGCACACAAGCATAATTTTGTGTAAATTTATGGTTTGGCTGGATGAATCCATCTCAAACCTGGTTAGAGCTTTAGATGCTCTTATTTTTAGTCACAGCTCTCCTGTTACCTTTGAGGTGCAGTGCAGTGTGATCTTACAGTGATGGAAGCTCACTGTGGCTTTTACTTAAAGGCTGAGCTACACAGGCCTGGTGGGCTTCCTGTGGCCTTTAAAACAATGAAAAAAGGTGTTTCCATCATTTCTTTGAGAAGACATGCCTGATGTCCTCAATGGTTTTGCAGTATGTGGATACTTTATTTATTGCTCTCTTTGCAGGAAGAATCTTCTTAGGGAAGAATCCGCAAGGAGTCCCAAAGCTGGATGAACTCAGGGAAAAACTGGCCTCAAAATATGACATGGGTAAGACAGTTGCTGAGACACACCCTAATGGAAAAGTAAATCACTGAGACATATTTGGGGATTTAGTTGCATTTGCGTTGGTCTTCTAGTCTTCAGTATGCATTGCACATGAAACAAATGGAGCAGGGCAGAAAGCAAAGGTGTCCAAACTGACAGTGGCACTACAACTTGTTGTACAGCCTGTTTTAACAGATTTTTTTTTTTCTACAGTGATCTTATGTGTGAAGCTTTTGGCATTTTAAAAGAGTGCGAACTGTTACCTGTGAAAGTTTTTCATAACCATTTCCTTGGAAGGGTCACAGTCCATTTTAGGAAATTGTGTTGAATGGATACACTTTATATTGTGGACAAGAAGTATCCTGGTGAAGTCTATGTGAAGGCACATTTACATACATGCAAGCTCATACCATCATACACGCACAAACAATTCTGGGCGTATCCATATCACACATGTTGGGACACCCTGCATATGCTTGCAAGACATGACAGGAGTGTATTTTTTGGAACAGCACAAAACCATCCTGTTATAGCACACAGGGTATCAGTTGCCCAAGTACTCATGCTGTCGTAGTATTATGCTAGGCATGGGTCTTCTCTGCAAGCTTGTAGCAGCTTCTTCAGAGGCTGCTGTTTCAAGACCACAGCAATGTATTTTCTGTGTCTGAGAAAAGCTTGTAATTAAGACTTCTCTCAGTGCGTTCAATAGTATGCACTGGTTCTTTCGTGTGTGGTATTTCCCCCTGTTTAAAGTGAGCCCAGGGACACAAGGATGTATTTAATATTGATACTGAGAAGACATGCATGGCTAAGAATGCTTGAACTTTTCAGCTAAACTTTCCTGTGGCAAGGCTGGGTTATCTCACATATTTCTAAAATATTTGGTTTTTTCGCTGCTAGACAGAAAAAACCACTCTTTCAGCCTCTTGTTATTTTACTGGTGAAACAGCTGAAACTCTCTGCATGTGATTATTCTTTTGCTGACTTTGGAGGATGCCAGGAATAACAGTGCTGAAGTCAGAAAAGCTACAACTACAGTGTAAAATCAAGTCTTTTTTTTCTTGGTTTCTGTAACACCTGCCACAGTACTGTTCCAGCCTTGGCACACTGTAATTAGGTATAGTTATTACTAAATATAAAACGTACCAAGAACAGCACTTCATATCTCCCATACTCATCCATTTAATTAGATTTATAAAAGAGAAAAAATGCAGCTCCTCAAGGTCTTGCGGTGTTGCTTGCCTTCCTCCACTGTGCCAGCCATACTGTTGAAACAACAAAGAGGAATTCTTAAGTTTCAACATTTTAATAGAACTTCATAGAACTCCGTTGCAGGAAAGAAATAATGTACTGTCATGCTTAGTTGTTAAGTCAAAAGAAAAAGATTAAATGTTGATAGGCTTTAAAAGTCGAGTACAGTTCTGACTTTGCGTCTTTTTTCCTTTCACCTTTGCTGCTTGGATATATGATGGATTATACATCACCATCTGCCTACTGTGGGTCTGCTTTATGGCTTCTAGGACAGTAATTGATTGCTAACATTTCAGGTTGGAGGAAAATGGGGGAAGGTTTGCAGGCTATTTTACAGCTTTAAGCAGAAATCGAGAATTCACTGACAACCTTCAAAACTGTCTCCAAATAAGCACTGCATGCTTGCTACATGCCTAAGTGGTGACGGTAAAAGGAAGAGGAGAGGATGAACATTTATTCATTCTGTGGCACTATATTGTTCCTTTTTTCAAAATCCAGCTTTTCATAATAATGATGAGTGAGGGGCAAAGGACAGCACACAGAGCAACAGCTTTTATTTTTTTGCACGTCTGGATCCGATGTCTGAAATACACAGAAATGGGCTCAAAGAGCTTGGAAGTAGGCTATGATGTTCAACTCTGAATGTTGTTTTTTAGTTCAATTGTTATTTTCAGCCAGCGTACACTGGATGGAGCCCACATCTGTGCATGCCAAATTGATCTGCAAATGTAGTTGTTGAGGTTTGCACTGCACAGCCCATATATCCTCAGAAACTGCTTAAAACTGAGTACAGATTTCAGGTGCAGTTATTTTATATAGTGGTTTAACTTCAGTTACTTCAGCACTAATGTCTGTTTTTTACAAGTATATAGGAAAGCAGAGCTGGTGCCCTCTTCTCTAACTTTTCACTTCTCTTCTCCTATGTAGGGAGGGAAAAACACCCTTAGTTATCTCAAATGGATGTTTTAAGGCACAACTCACACTTGCACCTTGCCGCAGGATATTCTCCAGACGTGGTCACGTGCCCTTTAAAATTCACACAAACGTCCTTATCACTTGAGAACCAAGCAGGAGAAAGACAGCAAAAGTAGACGGAACTAATTTTCTGGTCTCCAGCCACAGACAAGATGAGTGCAGGAAGAAATCTCTTATTGGGTTTTAGCTGAGCAATCTTTTGTTTTCATTTTCTAACATGCAAAGTATAGGATAACTTCTTGCCAAGGTGCATGTAAGCATATTTCAACTAGCCCAATCCAACATTTTGTATGAAAAAATCAGTCCATTAAAGGGCTCTGAATGAGAGGAGATTAAAAAAATAAAAGATTTTTTTTAGGAAAAACAAACACTCAAAAAGCAATTTAATTACTCAAAACCACCTTTTAAGTTTGCTGTCTTACCTTCACTCATGGTATTTGTACCTTGCGTACCTTGGAAAAAACTGAGCCTGTGCCTAGCTACAAAACGACTGTGGGGAGGTTGACCTTGGCTTAGGTTTGGGCGACCTGCAATCCCACGGCCAAGTGCAGGAAGGCCAATTTCCACATCTTGGAACTGCGCTGGTAAACATGGGGGGAAATGGACTCTCCTTCTTCATCTCCTCCTCCTCCAGTCTCGCCTAATCAGCAAGCCATTTATCTTTCAGTTTTCTTTTAAACATTCCCCATTCTTCTGAAGGGCAGTCTGGTAAATTCTGCTTTTCATTTTTGTTTCAGGGTTTGTTTGTTTTTATTTTTTTTTTAGCTAATGCTTGGGCTGAAAATTTGCGATAATGTGGGTTGAGAAATTGCAAAGGGAACTCTATAAAGCTAAACAGCTATTTTACTCTCAGTTTTTCATTAAACAAATACATCTGTCAATATTCAGCAACAGGATATCACTTCTATAGGTGCTAAAATAATAAGAAAAAAAAGTTCTGGTTTGCTTTATCATCTTTCATACACAATTCTTCTAGATTTCAGTGTTTTTAATAGATTTTTTCCTCCTGAAACTCAGGTTTATTTTCTACTGATCCTGGAGTAAAGAAGGAAGGATTGCTTACATGATCATTTGCTTCATTCAATATGTTTGTCAGGTTTCACTTCAGACGTGCAAGTTCACTGCAGTCAGAAAAGGTGTATGTCTCTTTCTACTCTTGCTGTTTAAGAGGTGAGAAAATAATAGCAAATTTTCTCCCACAATAAGAAATGAAGAACAATCCATGTCCTTAAACTCCTGTCTGGTGTCCAGCAGTTAATGCAATCCAAAGGCTACAATTATTCACAGAATTTTAATCGAGCCACATTGTTCTCACATCAAGTATTTCTGTTTCTATTTACCTTCCTCTATGTAAAGCCAGGTTTTCTATTGTGTTCTGCCAGTCAAGCAGTGCAAAGTGTCTGGGAAACAGCCAGTCATCATCTGGGGAGCTTTTATTCTAATCCCACTACCTGTACTTGGCCCCAGTGCAGGAGCAAGTTGTGGTAGCACAGCCAGAGTCAGCAATGTTCTCTTACCGCACAGGGGCACTTACGAGTTGTGTGCTGCCATGCAATGGACCAAGTAATGAAACATGGCACGCAGGTGGCACAGGGGCTAGAATTTCCCAGCTGAAGCACAGAGTAAATTGTGGTAAAACTGTGTTTAATGAAGCAAGTGTTTTGCAGGTAAAGAGATGGCTCTTCACATGCAACAGAAAATCAAGTCATGCAGGGAACCTTTCAAGGAATGAGGAAATGTTTGCATTTTTCTAACTTTGTTCATTTCTTCTTTCAGTTGGTATTCTGAGTTCGTTGGGTGAAAATTCAGATGTGTGAATCTTTCCCATGTAGAGGATGTTGTTAAAGAAAACCCTTTCCCCTTGTTGATTTGCTGATCCAATTTTGCTGGGGTCCCCAGAAACCTACAGAGGCAGTCAGAAAACTGGAACCTGCAACCCCAGTTTTCTTTCTTGCAGGGTGCTTGGATTCAGTAATATCAGAAGTCCTGCCAACCTCTCCTCAGATGTAGCCCATCAGGTGGGCTGCTGAGGGCCTGGGAGTATAGAAAACTGTGCTCTTAAAAGAAGACAGACAACTTGATTTCTAACACCAGACAATGAACAAATAGCTTCAATGGAAATAGCTAGAAGATTTTCATACAGATCCTTTTCTCTTTCCACATATCTTTGGTAATAGCAGTGCTATCTTTTCCTGAGAGTGAAACACAATACGCTAACAGCTTTGTTCAGATTTGAGACCATAGACTTTCTTTGTGTCTCTAGTACAGCTGTTTCAAAGTGTTTTAAACTACTGGGCTGCTGCCAGACCTCAGTGTTTTTCTGGTTTCTAATAACCTTTTTTAAAATTTTTAACTGGAAACTGTTTAATGTATTTCTGTGAACAGCTCACCATGACCTTAGACCAGTGTTTTAGTGGAAATCTTGAACAGGAAAGGATTGTATTCTGCATTGAAATACTTTCGGTAAATTAAATAAATACCATGGAAACAAATTATTTGCATCACTGTCCCACTTACCCTTTGTAGGAGAAACAGACTCGTTCACAGCATGTTCTGTGTAACTGTGATAGTGGCAGCTGATTAACTTATAAAAATTAGTGTGAATATTGCTGATTTGCATGGATGCAAAAATTTCACTGATCAATACACTATGTGTTCCGTGAGTTGCTCTGAAGTCCCCACGGTATCCAGGACAATGATGAAATTTGAATGCAATGATGTGTTTTAACAAACACCTTTTTAAAGACCTTGTCCAACACAGGCAAGTGTCTAACACCTGTGTGACCAGTATATTGCAGGAAGGCAGTGTCTTTAGAGAGACTCCACACTACTTTGTGCTTTTTAAGAATACAGTAGAGCTCAGACTTGGTGGTTGTTCTTCTCCTGCAGGTAGTTAAAATCAAGAGCTAAATATGAGTTTTTCTTTGCAGATGCCTGAATTCATTAGTGAAGAGTGAAATATAAGAAGGTGTGGCATTTCAACTCTTACTGTTAACAGGGTCTGTGTTACCAAGTCATTGGAAGTGAATCTTATTGGCACATGCCCTGAACCGCTGAAAGAAAAGTGTCTACCTTATGTGTTGGAGCAGTCTGAGATGTATTTTAGATGGGAATGTTTAAAAACTAGCAGTAAAAGCAAGCAGTGCTAATTGCACAGGGAGGTTTGCCAAGGTTGCAGGGAACTCCCAGTGCGTGTTACAGCAAATACCATCAAGACAATTAATCAGTGACTGGATTGCAAGAGCAAATAGGGTAACATTGTCTTATGTTAGTAATGCCATTTGCTGAAACTAAAGTGGCCGGTCTGTTTGCTGCTCTTTGTCATGTGTAGAATATCTATGCTGATTGTGGGAAACAGGAGGCAAACTTACACCGCAAAGAAACAGAGAGCATTTACCACTGGTATGTTCATGTGCAATCCCTGCCATTTTTACTTCGCCTTTTCAGCTTCTGCCTCTATGCTTTCTGCTCCCCTTCCACTGTCTCCAGCAACTTAGAGAAATATATGTAGCCTTTGTCCTCCATGTAGCTCTGTATGAAGTGCAAGTGTGACATGTGACTGCTTTTCTGATAAAGAAAACAGAGTGTGAAAGCAGTTCATGGAGGTAAATCAAAAAATGTGAAGCAATCTCCACCCTTGACAGCTCTCTCAGAAGGTTGAAAAAAGTTCAGCTTTGCCATCATTGACAGGGATTGCAGCCCAGTGTAGAACAAAGTTCCTGAATTCTTTGCCCAACAGACTGTGGGCAAGTCACTTGATTTACCTTAGCCTGAGTTTCTTTCTCTGTAAAACTAACTCATGAATCCTTTGGTCACTATGACTGTGGGACAGTAGCTTCAGGTAATGAATCATTCCTCCAGTGTTTACCTTAATCACTACGATAAATCAATGCAAATAGAAGCAGAAAAACAATACAAACAATTTTAATAAAAAAAATGAAAACCAAGCAGACGTGCAGTATCAAATAACCCATAGTAATCCTGTCACTTGAATTATATTACCTTCAGGTCTTCTTCAATTTGTCATACTAGTTCTGTATTGAGGTCTTCTCTAAGCCTCATTGGAATTCAACTGTAAAATGTGTCTGTCTGTTGTTTATCTGTGTACCATCATCTGTGGCACTTCATGAAGAATAGTGTTGTTCAGCATTGTTTGTAGTTATCTTGTTTCCAGTGATTAATGTTTTACTTCGCTTACAGATTAACCTAACTGCTGTGTCTTGGTGTTCCTGGTTTTGGAAGTCTGTACTTCCCTCTGTAATCCCTTTAATGATTTCAAATAAAGTGAATCAAAATAGCCTCATTCTGTTGCTTCCTAAGTGGCAGACACAATGACTGAAGAGTAACTAGGTAATTATCATTTGAAATAACAAAAGCTGCGAATTTTTATCCTTTGTGATTACTGTTACTTATCACCAGCCCACCTCACTTTCATTGTACCCCTTCTGTTCCCATAGAGACATCTTCTGGAGACATAATAGAATTCCAAGAAAGGGAAAAGGGAGGAAAAAAAAACCCCAGACAAAATTATGCTTAATGCCTTTATCTGTGCTATCCAATGATGTTGTATTTGACTTTTTTTTTTTCTGTAGCACCACCAAAGTTATCAAATGGATTGATTTCTGAGCCCCTAATCTCTGCTTTATGTCGGTGTGCCGTCCTTCTTAAGAGTTTGAGAATCAGGTACACTGTGTCATTTGGACTTGCATTAAGTATAAATGTCAGTCAACTGATTTTGCTCCATTTAATGGATATTTCCCTGCTTAAGAGTGTAAGATGAGTGCTTTCTCTTTAGTGAAAAGCTGCTTTCATCCAATTTTTATTGTGGTCCCTGTTATAATACCTCCTGTAATACAGTTTTCTCTTAAAATTTTCTGTAAAGAACCTCGTTACTTGCAACCTATGGTAGCTCAGACAAGCATTGAACTCAGTCGTGGTTTTGATGCAATCAAGAGGAAACATAGTTAGAACATCTATTGACATGGCCAGAACTGTGATTGCACTGGAGCTGTTTACCACTGGCTTCACTTGGAGGAAGACCTTGCTGAGGATCTCTAGCATATACTGTGCAGGTGTTTCTCAGGATGCCTAGAATTTCTGTTAAGTTGTTCTTGGCAGAAATTAAGGTGACTGGGAAACCAGCTTTTCAAGAAGAAAATTAAACAGTGTTTTTAAAAATAAATTGACAAACTAAATGTGTCAGTCCCAAAAGAAATAGTTTGTATTGACCTCTTAGGTCAATTAGAACTATTAGACAAGATTTGGAGTTGTGGCTGAGCAATACAAAGCATGGCTCAGCAATAGACCTCCCAAGGCAGCTCCCCCAGTTTTTGACCACAGGATTCTTAGTCTCCCGATCTTCTCCCCTTCCTGTGATTCCATGGATAGCTATGAACCTTGGTTCTAGCTATGTGTTGGCTCTGGCCCACATTTTTTCCTCTTGATAGTCTTGCTCATGCATTTTAGAAAGTGGTTAAGGCAACTACAATGACTCTATAATGATGTATAAAGGTTTCGCTCATAGCAATGAAAGCCATGGGAGTGCAGTGCAGCTTTGCTGCTGTCATAATCCAATGCTAGACTTCCACTGCGCATCTTTCCACAGCCTTTTGCAATGACTTGTCCTTACCCAGTCTCTCATTTAGTCCAATCCAGTGGATTGCCCAAAAGCAGGGTGAGGCAAACAGGGTTGGGGTCAAATATAACTTCACAGCTGTTCTGTCCCCAAATCCACACTGGTAGAGACAGGGACCAGTTCTGATATTCCCATGCAGTGACTCCTCCAGTGCTGCAGTTGGCTCACAGAGAAACAGTTCAAAGATGAAGATCCCCCAGGCCTGTATTTGCATAGGTTTCCTCAGCACACATCCTCTCTGACTGTTAATGTGAGACCAGATCCATTCCCACTTCACCCAACACAGGCACTGACTGCGACGGCATGTGAGCAATCCCTTAACTGTAGCAGATTCTACATGAATTCATCAGGCTAACATTGATTATGGTTCATGCCTAAACAGAGTTTTCCACCTGTGTGTGACAAAGTACATCACCACAAAAAAGTGGTCACCATCTAACAAAGAAAACTGAGGCAAAGAGAGATGACGTGACACATCTCACTGTCAGTGAAAATGACCATATCTCCTGTGGCATAAATAGACTAAATATTTATCTTCCTGGCACAGCTCTATTCACTTTGGACAGAGATAGCCACTCCAGTATGTGCTTCAGTGTAGCACACATTTAACACTGCAGGTGTGATCACAAGCCAACTGGAAATTGATGGAAAAACCTCCCATCGATTTCCAGGGCTTTTGAACAAGTCATAGCAGGCAAGGGGTGAAAATGAACCTACGATACATGCAGCTCTAGCTCGTTTCATCAGGAAGAGCAGGATTGTATTGGAGATTGGAGTTTGTCTCTGATGGCGTCAACACTGCACCAATGTTTATTTTTCTGTGTCAATATAAATCTTATTGCTCTTTTTCAGGAATGAAGTGGGCTCTACCTGATGACTAATTCAAACCCTACAGTTTTCCATCACTTTTACATTGCATGGAGGAGAGGGGCAAGCACATTTTATTACATCTCCCCATAGAGCCTGCTTAAAACAAATGGTTGATTTAAGCTTTGTCTTGAAGTCTTTCTCCATGGCTTACAGACACAAAATAACTCATCTTTGTGTGATACTCTGTCTAGAGAAGAAACATTCAGTGCTCTTGTTCAATGGTGACAAATTGCCACTGAGTTTAATTAAAACCAAATGTGTTTTCACTGTGGTCAATGAACCGAGAGCATCTGTCTAAGCATGAGAGTTCCTGGCTGTTATTAGACTCTTACAGTATTCCTATTACACCTGTATGGGTACAAGACAGTAGCAGAGACAAATCAGAGCATAAAATATCTTCTGCTGTTTTTCCTGTGCTTGTGAAAGAGGCAGGCATCTTTGCAATGTCTGTGCTGATAGCACAATTTAATCCTTGAAAAAAGAGGGCTTTTTTTCCACCCTCACTGATAAGGTATAATTAGCTTGTGTTACTCACTGCAGCAAGATATCACTAAGAGTAGGCACTTTAGTAGGATCCCAGAAGGATTAAAGGTTTCAAGTCAGAAGGTAGGAAATGCATTATGTATATATGTGTTAAGAGAGAGAGAAATCCCCTTGCTTTCATTGATAAATTTTCGGATAAATTGTTACCCATGAACCCATGAAATGTTACCCATTGTTATGCTCCAAAGTGATTTTTGTCTGCCTCCAGGATAGCCACTGCCACCTGCAACCAAAAACAGTGTATAGGAGAGTGAACATATGGTGTAGCCCTCTGTATTATGTTTAACCTGAGAAAAAACTGTGGTCCTAATAAAATATGTCTAGGAAAAAAGTGCTATGAATACTTTATTATTTAGCACTATAACTATGCTAATTGTGGGCTAAATTAAACAGACTTAGCTTGCAATTGACTCAGATAAGCTCCTTACAGAAAAATCACAAAGCAGATATGACAACAGAGATAGAATCATGGCCCAATCAACCCAACTGTCTAGAGAGAAGATACAATTCAAGGAGATTGCTTTGCATGCCGTATACCGGTAAGTGACATGCAGTACCACGGACTGCTATAGCTAAAGAAGAAATTGAGGCAGAGGAGACTGAAGGAGAGGAATGTAAAATGGAGAAGAGGTGAGGATGGTACAGATGTCATAATGACAAGAATATAATGAATGTGTGCATGGAGGCAGAGGACGAGAGGATGTTTGATGATCCAAACGAGAGTGAACTTGAGAGGTGGGTTGTTCCTGACTGTTAAACACTGAGCCTCAGATCAAAGTTATGAAGAAGATTCTTTTCCAGCACCACTTCTTTCCCTTCATGCCTCCTGTAATTGTATTGTCGGGCCATCTCTGCCATTGCAATACCCGACTAGAGACAGACGGCTTTTCTCAAACAGGCTTCTCACTCACTTTCATTGCTTCTGAAACAACAGCTGTTGGCAGCTCAGATTTTCTCCCTCCTTTTTCTTCCTTTTAAATCACAGCCATTACATAGAGGTATAGTTCTGCAAAAATGTGGAAATAGCCATATGCTCTGTACATGGTCTGTTTTGGCTCAGTTTTATTGACTTCTATTTATCATTCTGGAGTTCAGAGGCCCCAGCTGGGAGTGGCTTATCTCTGTCCCCCGTGAGCTTTACTCGATCTGTGGAGCTATACATACCTAATGTCTTCAGGATTAAACCTTTGAAGAAGAAACTCCTTTGCCTCAGATGGCATAAACAAGACAAGACAAGCATGCCAAAAGCATGCTTAGAGATTTTTTTTTCCTCTCGTCAAGTATGGGTCATAAAGATATCCTGGCACTATTCTTGGAGCATCAGGCCTGTACCATGGAGGTGTCTGCCAGTGTAACTGGATCAACAAAGAGGTCTATTAGGGACAGCTGTATGCTGACAGATCCTCTGCTCATCAAGGTGAGACAAAGCTTTGCTCCTATTTTAAAAAAACTCAGGAAAGCATCTCATAAGTGATCACTACCAGCCAGGATAAAGTTTCTGCAGGAATTCATGCTCACTCTTTCTTAGTTCGGAAGCTTTTATGCACAGACATGGGTCAGTCAATATTACTGCTGGTTTAACGTTGCCTGTAGGATGCGATGACAGCTAAGAACCTTCCTGTTAGGAGCAATTGCCCAGACATACAAATCTATTTAGATGCATCCTTCTCATATACAACCACCAGTTGATTTAGCCTCTTGTAGCTTGCTGCCAGTAGTTTATCCTGACTTTTCCTCTCTGAAGTATTTATTATAAAGCATTAGACACTGTGAGTTACTCTTTATATATCAAATCATTACTACATAGCTCCCAGAGCTAATATAATTCTCTAGGCTGCCCTAAAAAGACATATCAAGCCCCTAAGAATGTAATTACTCCTAATTCTCTTGCCTGTGTTTTTAATGTATAAAAAAATCATCCCTAAGAAGACCACAGACAACCAGTCAATAGTTCAAAGACTGAGCATGGCATTTTACATGAAAATCACAAATTAATATGGGCTGATTTTCAGGTTACAAGTACCTCCATATTCGAATGTTTCCTAAGAGCTCTGGGTCTGCAGTGATCAGTGATATGTACCTAAGGGTGGCTGAACATCTAAAGATGGTGAGGGTGCCTTGATTTGGGACAAGGGGTGGGGTATTTTGATTCTTATTTCTTTTTTTATTCTTACTTATTTATCTTTTTGCCTTTAGCTGTTGTGAAGGTCTACCTCTAACCACACTGGACTCCCAGCTGTAGTTGAGTCTCTGTGTTGCTGGTAGTAGGTTACATGGCTGGCTATATGTTACAAATGTAATTTCTGAGGTCATGAAGAGCAGTGCTATTTCTGTTAAACAAAAATGGTAGTCAATCACTATTTAAAAACAAATGTTTTCAGCTTGCCACCAACAAAGATCACGAACATGAAATATGAATTCACAGTTGGAAAAGAACTGGAAAAGATTTGGGGGTCTTGGACTTTTCTTTCTGCCTGAAAATCAAGAGTGGAAATGAGGAAATAAGTGTAAATTACTTCTTAAATAAAATACAAATGTTTTTAATACTGTGTTTATAATATAGGCTGTTTATCTGATTTATAGCAACTGGTCTTGCATGATAGATCTTGCTATGTGATTTTCAAGACACCAGGAAAGGTGGCGCATGATTAGGTAGTTTAAAAATAACATAATCCATGCCAGTTTTGGGCAACCAGCAGAGCAGATAAGTGGAATATTGCCCCAACAAGGCCACAGCTAGGTAGGATATCAAGTACTGTTAACATTGACCCAAAAGCTGGACATAGATGGAATATAAAAATGCCACATGTTGAGGCTGATGGGATCTTTGCCCTAAGTTCAAAGGAAACAGCAACTGCCATTCAGTATAAGATTAACGTCTATCTCTTCAGTGCCTTTGAGAGTTAAGATAAGCACTAAGAGCAATCAGAAATCATCGTTTTATTGTATATTCATATCAGCTTCCCCTAATGATTATCTGCTGCCTTGGAAACTAGTTGTGTATTTCACAGCTGCATGGAAATGTAGGCCTTTGCTAAACGTTGTTTCAATGAGAAATTTGGGATGTAGAAGTTTAAAGTTAGACCAGGAAACCAAGGCAACTTGACTGATTGGGAAACTATTTCTGGTTCCAATGGTTTTACTGATATTAACAGTTTCCACATGGCTTTCTTCAGCTGCAAGGCTGTCAGTAGCTGTGAGGTGAACACAGGTGATGTCCCAGCTAACCATATACTTTGAGTTCCCTAGGAGCAGAGAATGATGGTCAAGTGAGGGCATTGGTGAAGGCTCTACACCTGCTTTCTGCCTGGCCAAAACCTGACATGCAGAAAATGTCACCACATCCCAGCTCTGGATTTCAGTGGGACTCACAGGCCCAATTCCTCAGATCTGAGCTCTAGTCTCTCCAGTTCCCTTGCATAACCCAGTTTGGTGTGGAGTTTTGCTGTGATTCTGCTTAAGCACTTAACTTCAAGAGAGCTTTCTGGACATTAAGATGAGGTACCAATGGCTGAATTCAGAGATCTCTGGCAAAAGTGCTTAAGTCCTAGTAGCAGAGACTATGGTCTCTTACTTTCAAATATACCAGTGATATTTTTGTTTCAGTACAGGCACAGCTGCAAAGTACTAACAGGAGAAAATGCTTCTGCTGTGGTTTATAATTTAGCCCAAGCACTGTCTTGCCTCCTTTTCCTTCAAAATACAGAAAATTTTAGTCTTTACTAAAATACCTACACTTCATCTTTGAATAAGCCTGTGGGTAACCAAATGCCTTGATTTGCTCAGCCAAGTACCTGTGTAACTGTCTTTGGATGTCTCAGTAAAACACAAATACATTTGGCCACAGAATCACACAAGATGGGTTATTTCATTCCCACTTCCCCTATATTTACTGAAGAATGCTAATGGCATTAAAAAAAATTATCCCGAGTCCTGCAAAAAGTTGTTCTCAGAAGCATTCATGGTGACTACTACCATTACATCCTTGTGTAAACCACTCTTTTCTGCATCCCAGCCACTAGTCTTGAGTAAGATGTGGCCCACACCCAGCTCCATGTCTGGTATAATCTGGAGTTTCTAATGCAGGGAAGCTTCTAAAAATGAGGATTAGGAAAGATGCTCGTAGTTTTGAAACCTTGCCAGAGTTCAGAAGGTGAAGAGTCATTCTAGGAATTCATCTTTAGAGAAAACTCAAGGCCTTTTAAGTATCATCAAAGCCTTCAGTCCATCCCTTACTCCTCATTCACTAAATAAGCAATTAAAAGCCTGATTGCTGCGGGGGACTGAAGAAGAACTGAAGGGGAACGTAAAATTCAAATGAAAACAAACTGTCATTGGGTTGTGGAGAAAGCAGCAAGAGCTCAACATGGCTAAGAGTTATGGGGCGAAAGAGAGGCGCTCCAGCTCCACCATGGAGCTTGCTGAGGAGGGGTATTGGTTTTTGTGTGCTGTTAATTGGCTCTACTCTGCAATTGCTGCAGCAACGTTTTCAAGTTTCTGCAAGCTGGCCCCTCCATCAGAAAACAGAAGCATTTTACTAGCAGTTGCCCCTGCTTCTGCTCACTCAGGCAGAGACCTTTTCTCTGCCTGCTTGCAGTGTTTGTAGAAGGCATGTCGTATGTTGTTTGAGTGTTTGTTTCCACTACGCAGCTTAAAGGTCTGCAAGTTTTTTTAGGACTTTTCAGATGAGATCACTAAATTTGGAAGAAGCATGATTGATATCTGAGGATGAAGAAGCTGAAACAGGGTTGACTGAAACGTATGTTCAATTGACAAGCATGCATGATAAGTGCCTAACATCTGCTGTGCGCAGAAGTTGGTGGAGCAATTGTGGTCCCATTCAAACAGGGTGACACACTAAAGAAACAGCAGACATCCTCAGATTTCAAGAGAGTTTGCCAGACCAGAAGAACTGCCAAATGCCTTTGTTAAGGACCATACAAAATCACACTGAGGCATAGTAACGTTTTGTAGTATGTATTAGAATAACAAATATCTCACTGACTGCAGGAAATTCCTTAAGGCTTTTCTGCATATAGAGCAACACTATTTGACTGTCACCCTCTATGTACTGACATCACGTTAGCAATAGAAAAGACCCTAGACTGACATAGTGTATCTGAAAAAGGAAAAGGCTTAATTGTTGCACTGTAAGTCATCATTTTTCTAGTGTACCAAAATTCTCAGTAGGGATTGTCTGGGCACAAATATGCTAATAACAAAACAACTTGTTCTGTAAATGCTGGAATTAATGAATCCTGACTTTCAATGGATTAATATCCTACTCCACTACACCACACTCGCCACAATAGGTTCAGTTCCTTTGTAGGCTTCCTTTGACCTCGCAGGTCCTGCTTCTCCCACTACGGCCGGTTCCATCACCTGTGTTCTCTGCGTTGAATGCTGAGTAAGTGCACTGACAGGCTGGGCCAGTGCGACAGGGCTGTAGCCTTTCCCCCCTCAGTGGAGGCATTTAGTAGATTCTTTCTCATTTTACCAGCTGTTGATCTTCATGGTATTTGTAAATACTTCATATTCCTGAGCCTAGTATCTCTCTATTGTGTTGGCCAATGGACTTGCAAGAAGGAGAAAGCATAACTGTACATATCTCATTTTCTAAGGTAATCTGGCTGAAAAACCCTACTTCACAACAACAAAACATTGACTTGTAGACCAAGCCTACAGAAGGTTTCTTGGTACTCTACCCTAATTTCTCATCAAATACTTTTGGTACATTCCATTTTTCCTGAACACTCCCCATTATGTTTCCTGTTTTAATTTGGAATAGGGTGCTGTAAAAATGTTCCATTCCTGAAACAAAAGAATGCATGTTGCCTTTTTTTGTTTTTTTACCATTTTGATTTGTAATTTCCCCCCTACACACACACACTCCCTGCAGCAGAGAAAATAAATACTGACAGGTAGCTACTGAGAAGAAATTATTGCTTGTAATTAAAAGCACAACATAAATCTTTTCAATTTGATACTAGAAAAAACAATTGTATCTCCAGTTGTGTAGTACCATTTCATACTCCTGTCATTGCAGCCCTCAAGTGCAGTTACTCAGTAATTCTCTTCCACAAGCAATCAAAGAATTTCACATAGTACACAATATTTTCTTTTTGTTCAGTGGTGGGAAGAAGTCACTACGAGTTACAGAAAATTAACTACACCTTCAGAAATAACAGCGCTTCAGTTTTGATATTGCTGCAAAATATCTGGTTTTGAGCTTGATTCTCCCTTCCTTTCACTTTTCTCTGCTTTAGTGTAAATTAAATTCAGATACCGATTTGTTTATGTAGTACTAAAGTTATCAAGTTAGAATGAGTGCCAAAATAATGCAAGTGGACTTCCTACTGGTGTATATCTAGTTTTAAAAGAAACATCTGTAAGACAGAGTTGTGCACAGTCAGGCAAGTTAGTACTTCACGGTGTACAGTACCTGTATTTCCTCTGTGGCAAGTTTATACCAAAACGTTTCTTTTGTTTCTATGTTTTGCGCAAGGGCAGAAAGAGGTAATGACTTTTGCTGTTACTGGCACAGACTAAAATATCCAGGAAGGCTTTAATCACTTTTCTCTTTTTCAGACCTTATCTTGAGCATGTCAGCTTTCTTTCTTCATCTCCTCTCATATCACTTCTTATTCACATGTGATCCTCCCTCCCTTGTCTAGTTCTCAGTCAAGCATAACATGGCCAGCTGGTTTTATCTGTGCTGCAAACAATGGTACCAGGTTCTGCTAAATAATATTCTGCCAATAACAGCCATCATTCCCTGTGTCCTTGGTTTCAAGTTGTGGCCCACCTTTCTTCCCATGTTTAAATACTGTGATTATTGGGGATTAAAATCTGTGTATGAGTGTGGATGGGGGTGGTGGGAGGAGGAGGTCATTCTGGATCTAAAGGGAATTAACATTGTCTCTTTGAAAATATCCATGTCTGCTTCCCAGACTGACCATCTGGGACACTGCATGGCACTAAATCAACTACAAAGACAAAAAGGGAAACAGGGAAAAGTAATTAAATTAGAAACAGTAAAACTTTTCCAGGAGCTGCTGTCCAATGAACCTCATCAAAAAGACAAAGTGGTGTGTATAGGTTTCAGGATCGTGGAAAAGGAGGACACTAACAGAACTCCACACTCATCAGTAAACAAGTATCTCTTTAATGGTGAATGCACCTCTTCTTTCCTTTCTAATTACTGCTCTATTTTAAAACCTTTCCCAATGGCCATGATGTCAAGAAGAAGAAATATGCCTACAAACAGAGGAAGTAGTGAAAATACACCTCGTTCAATATCTTTTCCTGAATTCCTGGCAAACCCTAACACTTGGGATGTGTTGGGTAGTCATTTAAGAACATCAGGATTTTCTGGTCTGGTGTTTATTGTGGCTGTGAGTGTAATGGCAGACTCACAGGATGGATTGACTGAGACACTCAGGTTTCAATCCATGTGGAATTCTGGGTTTTGCATTTGGAAACCAGCTGAATGATTTATTTGCTTCTTCAAGTGACAATAAAATCCTTCCATTTCCAGCACTAATCCAAGAGGATATTCAACAGCAACTTGAAATTAAACACTTTATGTCTGCAGAAACTAACTGGTTTACTCCCATGAGTTTCAAAGGAATGTTGCTGAGGAGCTGTCTAATCCACTGAAGATGCAATGTAATGTATCTTCAGTCATTAGGAAAGATTCAGAGAGTAAGGGGAAAAAAAGCCAGTGTTTGTACCAGTATGTAAAACAGGTTTTACAGTCTTGCATAAAAAGATGAAAAACCTCATACAGGACTCTGTCAGTAATTAGCTTCCATTTTGTGCAAATACTGAAGGCAATAAAATGATTTTACGAAAGTAGGTATTGTCTGGTGAACTTGAAAGTTTGGATGAGAGTGCATTCCTGGTTGTAAAAATAAACACGCTCTAATGCTTACACAAGATCATGTCATCTTACATGAGATTTATCAAAATAAAAGAACTATGCCAAATGAATGTAGTATATTACATAAATTTAAAAAATATCTATCGATAAACTTCAAAAATTAATTGCAAATGTTTTGTCATTTATCATTCTTCTCATGGAAGAAAATGCAAAAAACATCACTTTCAAATTTTGAAGATCACATCAACATAAAGTTTGCTATCATTAAGCCAATTCGCTGCAACTGTTGTTTCTTACTCCATTCTTTTGCATAAATTTATCAAGCTTCAGATGTAGATTAGTTAGGCTTTTGGTCTCCACAGCTTTAATGGGAAGGCTGTTTGCAGAGGCTTTTTACTCTGATTATTAGGACTATTGTAATTCCCAAATGACATATGGGAAGTGACTTACTCATAGCATTTTTTTACCCTGAGCTAAAGTTATTCTCCAGAAATAACTCTCTGCTTTCGCTCAGATTATGTATAGACCAGATACATCCCTCTCAGCCTTGCTCTGATATTCTTGTCTAGTTCTGTTAGAGGCCTCTTCTCTGAACCTTTTCCAGTGTGAGTTCCCTCAGCAGACCCAGATTCTGTACAAAATTCTAGATAAAGTTTTATTGATGTTTACCACTATAAATTGTGTGTCATAAACAACATATGCTGCAACACAACAAACATACCACGGAGCAACGTATTTTGTTGTAGAAGTAAGGAGCGAATGCTGGAGGACTAAGAGGTTGTTGGCATGTGATGAAGCAACGCAGTGTGGAGGCTCAGAGTGCAGATAGAGCCTCCAAATGCAGGAGCAGGAGGAGAGGCTAGTCTGGTGAGAGCAGGAGGTGCCAGCAGCTGGTGTACTTCTTTTTTGGAATACTTCAAGACTAAAACAGGTGTGGGGTCTGGGACTGCAAATTGTCAATTTCCTTGTAGAAATTTGCTTAGAAATTGTAGTCTTTGCTTATGACTACAGTGGTCATCTTAGATATAAGTAAGTTTGCAAAGCATGCTCTATAGTAGAAGCCTTTTCATTCACCTTGTTTGCCCCCATGTTTTCCCTCCCACTCTCTTCCATTGAGTTTTGTGCCAACCGAGGTGATGTCTGCCTCATGGCAAGGAGGCATATTGGTGGTAGTAGTAACAACAGTACTGCTTAGGTCTGGGTTTCATCCACTCAATATTGAAGGAAAATCCCTCCCTGGCTGTACCTTCTATGCTTAACATTAAAATCTGCCTCTCTCTTCCAGATTTCCCAGTACTCTTCCATATTTTTCGCCCTGTCTGCTCTTTTTCATCCTAACTTTTCTTCCCTCTCTCTACCCCTTTTTACTGCAATTCATCCCAAGCAGAGGAACTCAGAAACATTTGAATCTAAGCCCGTCTTTCAAATGCCTGATTTGTAAGAAGCTTTTCAAAATTAGACAAAGAAAACTTATCCATCCTCAAGTACAATTACCTGCTGGAATAATCAGACCAATTTTCATAAACTGTTGGCATCAGCAATGTGCCTGCAGGATTTGAAAGAAGAGCGTTCTCCAGACAAATAATTAGGTAAACAGCAAAGCAATCTCACAGGCTTTCTTTGTCAGGCTGAGTACGGTCATGTTGCAGAGCACGGAGTAGAGAAGAAATGGCCTGAGGGGAAAGAGGGCCATCTCTGAGTAGAGGAACCGATCTGTTTAGAAAGCTTAGTCAGAGAAGAGACAGCTTGCTTCCTCCCCAGCTCCATCAATGTATATCCCACCAGCACTTCCCAGGTGTGGAGGGCAGGCCAGATCACGTCAGGTAAGCCAGCTGGCTGGCAAGCTGCCCCACAGACAAATGTTTTAACTGTGCACTTGGGTATCAGGAAGGTGCTGACCTGTAGCAAAATAAAATTCATAAGAGTTTGTGCATTAAGGGATAGACTATACAATTTTTGAGATTCTTGTTTCACTTTCAGCATCCTTTTTTTGTGACATTACTGTCACATCAATATGCTGACTGATGCTCCTCGTTAGATTTTTGACAGAAAGGTAATCTTGTTAACACAAAGAACCTTAGAATTTTGGCTTCTGTAGTTAATGTTTCTAATGTCTGATTATCTGGGAAAATTCAGAGCTGAATGTCTCATACAGTGAAAAACTTTCTCTACAGACAAATGATAGATATATCTGTCCTTGCTGTTTTAAAAGTTTTGTTTCAGGTTGTGCTAATTTTGATTTCCCAAGTGACTTGTCATCATTTTAGCATGTTGCCCCTACTGACTTCTTCCAATCAAGGACAGGAAAATAATTTGAATTTTTACATCCTTTTAAAAAAAAATCTACGTCATATGTTTGCTGATGGCAAGCTTCCTCAGAAATTTCATTTTGAACAAGAATCTTTGCTGACAAAGAGTAAACGGTGCAATATACTTCACAACCAAATAGAACTTTGCCCCGTGTTTTTCCTTTTGGTAACATTATTAAAGAAACTGAAAAACGCTTAAGACTGTAGTACAAGTGTTCTCCATATGAGCATGCAACTTCCCTGCATAGAACATGAATATAAATGCCTTGCTGAATCAGTCTAGAGAACCTCAATGCTCACTTATTTCTGAGTATTTCATAGCCCTTACCTGTTTATCTTACCTTTTGAATATCTACATGAATGCTGGATTTGTCCTGTTATGAAACTACAGATGGAAGATACCTGACATGAGAGAGCCCTGGAACAGAAAAGGTCCAGTTAACAAAAGCTGTTGGACTTTTAAGAAAAACAAAATGAACTCACTAAAAGGCATCTCTGTTCCTCAAGGTTAACAGCAAAAAACACTGCTACTTACTGGCCTTGGAAGCACTTCAGATGTGTAAAACATACAGGCTCATGAGTTTTGGTTTTCATAAGGTGGTTAAACATCCCAGTTAATGCCAGATAGTCCAGGCTCATTGAAACAGAGCTATAACCAAAATGGCAAGACTTTAAAGGGACTGTAAATATGATGTATATTTCTAGATTTGCCTTCGGTAATGTTCATTCCTTGGGACAGGACAGTAATAGGGATGCTGTCCATACCAAGAAACTGAGGCATAGCTGCCCCTGCCTTACAGGGTTAGGCTTCCTGCAAGCACCAGGACAGTCGTCCCAGCCTCCAAAGCTCTTATCTCTCTCCTGCGCCTTTCCCCTATGTTTACCTTTCCTTTTGCATGACAGGAATGCCCCAGCCTTTCTTTCTGGGACCAACAAATTTCAGTATTTCCTATACTGCTAAGAAACCTGGAGTAGCCAGATGTCTTAAGTGGCCCGCTTTTCTACTACCCAAAGGTAGTATTTCTGTTAGTTTAAAAGAGTGGATGGTATCTTTGTTTTTTTAATCAACCCTATAAATGTCCCCTTCACCTTCTAATTGGCCTCTGTTAGTCAAGCTGAACACAGCTCATACTGTACCTCCCTCAGCAACACTAACTTGAATTCAGGTAGGAAAACTTGTGTTTCACAAATACAGCTCAGCTATCACAGATGGCTCAGACAGGGCTGGAATGATGGGGGTTTTTAATCTATAAATTTATTTGAAAACTCCCTGTGTGAGAAATATTGGAGTCTATCCATCCCAATTTCAGACAATAGTTGCTGGCAAGATGCCACATCTCTCATTATATCACAGTCTGTGAGGCACTTCAGTTCTGTGGAGTGTGAAAGGATGTGGACTTTTACTTGTTCTCGCCACCATCCCTCAGCTTTCCTGAGGTTTTAGTATGATTGTTCATCCTTAGAATCTATCCATGGCTGTTTTAGTTTGTTTTTATTACAGAGAAGGGAACATGTCCTTTTACAGTTTTACAGTGAGGGTGTTAGACACCTCATAGAAAGGATTCTGCCAATACTTGGCCACCAAAATATCTGTAATGACATAGAGTTTTAGGAAGAAACTGGTGACTGCCTAACTTAATATTGTTTAAACTGTGCTCATTAAAATAGTTTCTATGTTTAAAAATTGCAAATGCTTGCTGTCAAATCTCACATATTTTACAGCTCTGATTTTTGGCAATTATATTACAAAAAATAAAAAGCCCACTACAAATTGTGATGAGGTATTGTGATGAACTGTGTTTCAGAAGGAGATTGCAAACTAAGGAGATTGGCAATAGTACCATGCATCTTTTTATTTATAGGTTTGAATCCAGTCCAGAAAAGTTGCTGTGTTTTGATGCCTACAAAATTCCTTACATGAAAGCTCTTTGATCTCAGTCCCATTCCCAGTGGAAAAATACATTTGTCACGAAAAAACATTACAAGTCTCACTAATTGGCACCTTTGTTGCTAGTTTCAGGAGACTGAACAGACCCTGAATGGACTAAGATGTTCTCCCCAGACCAGCACTGAAATGAATTAAAACTGTGGAAACAAAGCCATTATTTCCATTTGTATTGATGCATAGGTAAAGTGAAACAAACTCTGGGTCTATAAATTCAGTAGCTTTTATAAACACACTGAAAGTACATACAATTGGGAAGAAAACGTAGTTTTCATTTTATGCTATTGCAGAAGCCCAATCTGCATTCTTTATTCAGAAATAAGTTAGTATCAACAATAAGAGTAATGTGGAAAGAAGGAATTCCAAGGAGCTCCAAGTTGGTAAAACTATTTTAAATGCATCTATCTCAGTAGCTTTCCTTGCACATGATTTGTAATATATTCCCATACTATATAATTTGGCTTGCCTGTCTAAGAAAACTTACATGCATCAGGCAACTACTAAAGAGAGGTTTGGGATAGCTCAGGGGTTAAGCCTCTGGGCTGGGACTTGAGAAACCTCAGGCTGACTGCGGCACGACAAACTTCCTGTGAGATGCTGGACAAGGCAGTTATGGTGGGATTAATGCCGCCTATCTTATGTGTTTGAAAGTGGAATGTCTGGTCTGAGGAGGTCTCTTGGCTTGATTGTCAATGAAGACAGAGTAAGAAGCAGCTTCAGAGGAGAATTACTTCTACAGTACAAATGCTTCGTATCATTATTATGAATTGCCACCTGAAAATGCCAATATCGCTTTCACTGAGGTAGGACAACCCAAATTTTTGAACAGCTGATGTGAGATGAACCCTACCTTTAGTTCTGCCTGAGTTGGCTTCCAGGTGAGAATAAGAGTACATTGATCACACATGTGTGCTAAGAAGCATGTCAAATACATAAATATGAGCCTTATAGCTATGGCAGGCTGAGAATGATCGTCTGGTTGCAAAATGGTTGGACAAAGTGAAGTATACATACATACTATTCATGGGGCATAACTGATTCTATTGCTGTTGAGATTCCAGCTCCCATGGTAAAGCATGCAAGTGCTTCCTCAGAACTGGACCCTAAACAACAGACTTTATGGTGCACATCACCGCTTTTCTGCAGAGAGAGAAATCAGACCCCATACTGCCTAGTATCCCTTCATGCGCTAAATTCACAAAGGAAAACCTTCCATGGAATAAATAAACCCCCTTAAAAATAGATAAATAAAGAAAGTAAATAAGCAAGCAAGTAAGTAAGTAAGTTTATGGACCGTGATCTCTGTGTCACCACACATAATTCCATAGTGACACTGTGGATGTTTTGGGGGCTCTAGGTATTGAGCTGATGAGCAGTCCAGCAGCTGCCTGACATCCATATTGTATGTGACTGAATGCAGGACAAGTGATATGAGATAATCTTGCCACATTTCTTTCTCCTGAACCTCTAGAAAGCAAAGCAAGTATCACTCACTGGTTTGCAAGCGAAACCTTCGTGATTGCCAAGGCAGCGGGTCTCGTTTAAGCAGATGAGGTACCGTCCTCTGCTGGTAAAAGGAGGCAATATTTGCTTGGCTTTTTAAACAACACAATGTGATGAAGAGCCTGGAAACAGTGGGAACCTTGTCTCCCCCATTTCTAATTCTATGTATAGATAATCTCATGTTGAGATCACTGAAAAGAGTAGCTTTGCATAGCTAATTTTTGAAAGAAAATGCAAGCTACAATGGATTGGGGGACAAAAGAGAAGTCCAAATGCAAGGATACAGGAGAATGTAATGGTAACCACAGTTTTAATTCACCTCAGTGCTGGTCTGGGGACAACATCTAAGTCCATTCAGGGTCTGCTCAGTCTCCAGAAACTAGCAACAAAGGCACCAACTAGTAAGAATTGTAGTGGGGTTTTTTTGTGACAAACATATTTTTCCATTGGGAATGGGATTGAGACCAGTGACATAGTTATCTCTGTACAACATGCCGTTCTTAGTTTGTTTTGCATGTGTGCTTGCACTGTTTAAAGTCAGAGTGGCACACGGATTTTTGAGATATCTGACAGCTACTGTTTTGATACAGAAGGGCTTGTACTAGGTTTTGACTTGTTACCTTGCCACACCAAGCCAAACCATTTTGAAAATCAGCTGGGCAAGTGGGGATCTGGAATTTTGCCCTGCTAGTGCATCCTGGTGCACAGCTGGACAAGGTACTGCTTTTTGTTGTTTTCTGTCCAAAATCATGAATCAGTCTCTCAGGCCTTCACACGTTTATATTTGCTCAACTGTTAAGTCATCCTGGCTGGAGTTTCCCATCTGTTAAAAATTCAGCAAGAGACAAGTATTCGCTTGGGCAGAAAATACCCTGACTATGGTAGACTTTATGTGTTTATCAACAAGTAGCTGTCACATGTAAGTGCATGCTTGTATGGTGTGCATACAGTCATCATAGTGAACTGTTTGGAAGTGTAGCCTCCTGGGCTTTTCTATCAGAGAACACAAAATACTTTGTCAAAAACATAAGGCTATGGCATTCTTAATATAGTTTCTAATAACCATGCTTGCAGTACTCAGAGCCAGCACTATTATATGAAAACAATTTCAGCCCCCAATTTCAGGACTTAATTTATGGAAGACAGACGATGCAGCATTCCGATCTCGT
This sequence comes from Burhinus oedicnemus, assembly GCA_008921705.1. NCBI lineage: Eukaryota > Metazoa > Chordata > Aves > Charadriiformes > Burhinidae > Burhinus > Burhinus oedicnemus. The sequence goes on along the minus strand of VFFE01007235.1, from coordinate 4,699,329 downwards.
GATGTGGCATGAGGTGCCTGAACAAGCATTGTACACGTCAGTTCAGGACTAAGTGGAGCTGTGGGATTTTTAGAGTGTCCCTTACATTTGCAGCCACGAATCCTGATGTTGGTATTGTTCAGGCTGAAAAAATATCCATCACTGATGCCATCTTGTAACATATGAAGATTCACTAGTTGTGGAAAAATGCTCGTGTTTTTTAGAGGTCTTGGGTCACAGTCACAGATAGATAGAGACAGACTTTGACACTGTTAACTGCTTTTCAACTTGTTTCCAGGATTGCATTGGAAATAGTACTTAGTTGTTTCTGTCCCTGAATTTAAAACACTGATTTGAAATTAATGCTATGCTGAGTTATAGTCAAAGAGAAACAAATTATATAAAAAAAAAAGCAATGTGGGACACTTCAAATATGTGTATGGTACAGTAGGTAAACTGTGTTCTGTCTGCTTACAAACCTTATTGTCATATTTCCCAGAGGGTGGGTGAACTGTTCACTTCTTGATAATTTTCCAGTGCTCAAAAGTTATTTCCTAAAAAGATGGCCTGAATAGTAAGTCTCAAATCTTGACATAATTTTGCTGTGTTCTGGAAAACTGCATATTTCAGTTTGTTATGCAGCAACATTGGAAAGATGCATGTTGAAGCAAAAAGCTCTTTTTACATTTAATTATTCAGTGTCCAGATTAATCAGTAGGATCGGAAACAATTTTGACTTAAGGAGGTGTGACAAAACGTCTTTTTTACAGATGGGCTGGGTAGATCACCAGAAGTTGGTATGAGGTTAATTTAGATTCATTTTAGAATTTAGGTTAATTCGAGAATTTAGATTTATTTTAGATTAACAAATAGATTCTATGTAAGGGACAGCACAAGCTAAAATGACACACCAACACTGCAGATTCTCCTAACATAAGCTCCTACTCCATTTACAGAGGCATAATCCTTTAGATGAGAAATTTCATAAACAGGTGATAGGATCCTGGAAGAACTTAAAATTCTTGAAGCTTAGACATTACCAATTATCCAGTCACGCTATGCTAGCAAACCTGCTCTAAAATAGTGTAAGGCCTCCTTGACGCTCTATGAGGGTCCAAGACTGGAGAGAACAAATTTCATTCCACAGAGCTCAGATCCATCTTGTCCAGCCTTGGATATCTGCTTTCTAATATGTCACCCCATACTCATTTCGTAAACTTGAGAGAAACAGATACCATTAAGGCATAATTTATCACCTGTGAGAATAGTTAATGCAAAATAATAAATAACAAAATAGTGCATTGTCTGCAAGAGTACTTCTTTCCATCTACCTTTCTGTCTACCTTTTCAAATCAGGCAGCCTGAATTGTTTCACATGGAGATGTGTGGCATGCATGTTTGGTTGGGTTAATCCCACCTAGGGAAACTAGGTTACCATTACCTACAGGTTGAAGGGAACAGAAGAAAAGTGTAAGCACCTTGAAGACAGAGAACTAAGAATCCTCCCAGAACACGATCCCTCTAATTGAAATGCATGCAGATATTTCAGCTCTTCAAAGAGCAATAAGAATTGATCATTCTTCTAATTTTCTGACAACTCATCCTCACAGAAATACTGCTGTGCCTTGCTCTCTGTCTTTTTATTTTTGAAGAAAAAGTTTCCTTCATTCTTTCCTTTTACAAAAGAAAAAATATTGTCACCTATTCAGAGAAATTGGAAGCAAAATTGTTCTGACCTTGCTTTGCAATTTACTGTCCCTCCTGCTTGTTTCCGACACATGCATACTCCATTGAACAAAAAGTTTTTCTGGTGGTGTTCTGATTCTTTAAGTCAAAGAAAAGTAGCCGGGGGAAAGGGCATTAAGCTGTACTTCTCCCTTTCTCCAAAAAGTGGTTCTTTTTTACATCTTAAATATTGCTCTCAAATTCACATCTGCAAATGATACTGCAAAAGCTCAGGGGAAACTGAACCAAGATATGCTGTGTCATTCTGTCTGTATTTTCTCTATGATACATGTATTTGTGTCTAGGACATTCCTCATTCTAAAACAGTTTATTCAGAAGATGTAACAAACGTGAAGATCCATGTTTATTGCTTACACTACTGTTCCCTCCGACCCTGATTCTCTACTCCTTGTTTTTCCTCTTGGTTCTAACCCTCTACTGATATCCCAAACACATAATGGTCTGCCAACAGAGAGTGATTCTCTGGGTTATTTGCTCCAGCTAGATGTGTATGCAATATATATCTCTCAACCATTATTCCCCACGGTGGGAAAAAGAGGCTTTTTCTTGGTCTGTGTCCCTACTTTTCTCTCCATTTAAAATGAGAAAGGTTGATAAGATAGCAAATACTTTAAGTTTTGACATAGCTTCCTTCCATTAATGTTCCAAAAGTAGGCTCAAAGTTGTACTGGGAGCCAGTGGTATCCAGATAGTCTCGTCTTGTGCGCTGTACACAGTCACAGAGACAGGGGCAAAAAAACCCCATTGACCACCTCCAGATTTTTCCCAACAAGAAATCTGCAAGAACTGTCTTAACCTACAGCAGATGAGCAGCATGTACATACGAACGTCCCTTTTGCTTGAAAACTCCTCAGCTGTGTCTCGCAGCAAAGTCCTGGAAACTGGATTTTTGAAAGTGTGTCCCAAATTCTCCGCCTGTCATTCTGTGCTTCTGCCCTTTCTCACTCATCATTCCCTCACTCTTGTGGTATCTCTGCAGCCCATACTTTACCTTGTCAGAGAGCAACCCCAAACATTTTAAAATGTTATGTGGCTGATCAGAAAGCAACAAGCATTGGTCCTGGTATGTCTTGAGAAATAAACAAAAGAAGCAAAGAAAAAATGACAAGTCGATAGATTTAGCAAATATAAAATGGCTTGGACGCTTACTTGCAGGAACATGTTCCCATTATTGCTGAAGATGATGGCAACTTTGCACTTAAACGTCTCCCTAAAAAAACAGCAGAAAACACAGATCAATGCAGTGCATTTTCTTATAATGTTAAGGCTGGATCCTAGAAAAGATACTGAGCAGGTCCCAAGATTATGTTGGATGATTCTTTGACTGTTATAGATTAGAAAGGGGCTTTTGCATAAGATTGCAGGACTGGCTTACGACCTGGTACTGATTTAAATGTTTTTTAAGGAGATTACAGATACCACAGCAAAATCAAAATTGTCAAAATATGAGGCAATGTCAGGTGGGATTAAATTGTTTGGGAATCTGAAAACCGGAGTTCAATTTCCTGTTCTGTGTGTTGCTTGAGTCAGAATCACAGGGGGTGGAAGGGACCTCTGGAGATCATCTAGTCCAACCCCCCTGCCAGAGCAGGGTCACCTACAGCAGGTTGCACAGGATGGCATCCAGGTGGGTTTTGAATGTCTCCAGGGTCGGAGACTCCACCACCTCTCTGGGCAGCCTGTTCCAGTACTCTGCCACTCTCAAAGGAACAAAGTTCCTCCTCATGTTTAGATGGAACTTCCTACGGTCAAGTTTGTGCCCATTACCTCTTGTCCTGTCACTGGGCACCACTGCAAAAAGACTGGTGCCATCCTCCTGGCACCCTCCCTTTATTTATAGGCATTGATGAGATCCCCTCTGAGCCTTCTCTCCTCCAGACTAAAGAGACCCAAGTCCCTCAGCCTTTCCTCATAAGAAAGGTGTTCCAGTCCCCTAATCATCTTGGTAGCCCTCTGCTGTACCCTCTCCAGCAGTTCCCTGTCCTTCTTGAACTGGGGAGCCCAGAGCTGGACACAGGACTCCAAGGTGCGGCCTCAAAGTCAGGTATTGCAACATCTCATAATTCTCTCTTGGACTCAGTTTCACTGTAAAAAATGGCAGCAAAACTATTCTGGTGGCTAGTACTTCAGGATATATGGATGAAAAGTGGATTGGGCATGCTCCAAAGCACAGTAAAGTAAAAAAGAGGCGTTCCATATCTTTGCATGCAAAACATTTCTGTTTTCATTGCACTGCTTCAATGTACATATTATTACATAAACATATATAAATCAATTTTAAATATCCAGTATTATTCCATATATAGGAAAAAGAGAGGGATATTTTACTCCTTGTGTATCCAGCTGAGTTAGTCAAGATGTTTCACGGCCTGCCTTACTGTATTGCTATAGAAGAGAGTCCCAAGCAGTTTTTTGACAGGAATAGTTTTAATGAAACATAGGGAATAACTTAAGCTGGATTCATAGCTCATAAAATAGTACTTCTAAGCAGAGTGAGAATATATGTATTTCTTTGGGCCTGTGCCAATTTTGATTTGGAAGCATCTGAAAAGGAAGGATGGTGGGAGTCTTCATCGCTGTGTCAGTGACAAACTCCCTCTTCTGAAGGTGTTGCATCAAAATAGATGGTGACAAAAGAGGAATGAGGACAGAAGAGGAGGCTGAAAGAAAGCTTTAGCTTTTGCCTTGGTGGATCAGTTGTGTTCTAAGCGTTAATTTCAAGTGCCTTTTTATGTGTCCCTGCAGTAAAATAAAACCTGGGTGGGCAAAATTCTTTCCCCATTGAGGAGACTGTATAGCCTCTTCAGGTTTTATGGGACTTGATATTCTGTTCCCCTTTACAGAGTGGCATTTTATCTTTCCTTCTGCACAGGCAGAACACATCCAGTCTCTAAATATTCCTCCCTCACCTTTGAAAATTTATAGGGGCTTTCAGGCAGGCTTGCCTGAATGCCATTGACCTCTGTGGCCTGTGTTATTGACCAGAACACAGAATCTTCTGCCCACATAATATACGCCTTCTTTATATCCCTGAAAGAGAAGGAAATTACTCTTAGAATGACCAAGACCACAATAAAACCTGGAGCTAGTTTCCCAGTTCCCCTTGGATTGCTGGGCTTTGCAAGAAGATAACATAAGGGATCAACATGCTTATAAAGGAGCGCTTTGAACTCCCTGATTAGATGGTCATTACTTTCCTGATGATCTGCTCAAGTAATAACACTACTGGCAGCGTAGGCTGCTTGCCTATTACAACAGTGAACACTGCTCTTGAAGAATAAGCCATATCATAAAACCATTGTAGGCAGTAATAATGTGAAGAACACCAAAAAAGCCCGTTGCAAGGCAATATCTACTGTGGAGGTTTTCTAAAACAAGTTTGAAATACATGGAGTCCTACATGTGCCTACTTTTTCAGAACCACCAGCTAAAATGTTACCTGACAGCTTCCATCTTCCCTTTCCAAGGATTCATGTACATCCTTTAGAGCTGTCATCACCTGGTGTCTTCAAGAAGGAGCAGCTCTCTGTCAGTTTCAGCTTTCATTCAGGAAACCAGTATCACTGAGAACAAAAGACAACATAGATAGCCATAGTGAAATACACATCGGGTGTTTTAAGCAATTGTCATGAAAGGATGGAGATAAATTAGCTATGACTAGACTATTATAAGTTACTGTGGGAAAAAATGTCTTTTAAGAATTTATTTGCTATCATAAGAGGAAGCTGCTTAGATCATGAGTGCCTTGATTACAAAGCACAATTTGAAAGGGTAAGAATAATCATTAAAAATATATAAAAGCAAAAAAAGAATATTGTACCACTGAAATCATACAAAAGTTTGTACTGTCACACCAAATTATAAAGTTTGAAGGCAAGAACTGTTTAGAGTGGAGCTGCTGAATCATTATGATCATGGCGATAATTTTCAAGCAATCTGAAATACACGTATTTTAATATCTTATTAATACATAGTGTATATTTGTAGGCAGAGATGTGTGCTCATGTATTTCTGTAGCTGTGTGTATGTATATAAATGTCTGTTTCCATTTTCATTTAAATCCAAAATCTCTCTTAAATCTCTGGTTTTAGAACATCTTAAAACTGGTAGGAGAGAGTCAGATCCTGTCTTTCGGTATCTCCAAGGAATGTCTGTGGAAGCTTAATTCTCTCTCTTTCTTTATGTATAAAACACAGGCATGTACAGAATGAAAACTGATACATGAGAAAGTGGTGAAATCACCACTTAAACACCCCTATTTTTATTTTAAAAACATGAATTTTTAACTACTGACAGAATCCATTTGATAGCAAAATGGGAAATTTCAAACATTTTTTTTTTAATTTCAAAATTGAAAGCATTATTAGTAATCATACCAGCAATAAAGAAAATCTAGTGTTTTGGTCCCAGTTGCATGAACGGTGAGATATCCAGGAACTGCCAGTGGTAGGCACAATGGTTGCAATGTGCTTCTTTTGTTACTTCCATGTAAGAAACAAACTCTTAGTTTAGGGTTCATGGCTGTAATTGCATCAAGGGATCGTGAGACTGCCTGCAACTTTTCACCTCTCCCTTTCCTCTTCCCTGGAGAGGCCATTGCTCATTAAAGATTTCAACAGCCCTCTCTCCAGCCACCCTGACTGCTCCCCACTGCTGGATCACACATCTTCTGTGAAAACCCAGTTTATGTATGTTTGTGTTAGCCTTGACACTTTCCCTGCAGACATCCGAAGAGAGTTATCTGAAGGTGCTCTGGCAGACGGGATCTGGTGGCCTTATGACACTGGGATGGCTCACAACAGGAAGATACTCACAAGTGCTCATAAGGTAACAGGAGCTTTTTACCCTGCCTCTGGCAGAGATAAGGCGAGGGCCGCACACTGACTAGCATGTGATTCAAGTCAAGCGCAGCCTTAAGTGAATAACAAGCCTGGTCCTTAACTCGATTACAGCTGCTCTAATCAGCAAAACCGTTAACCTTTGCACTTTAGTCTAGCCTGGTCTGCATACCTCTGGGCAACGCAGACCTGCTTTATGAGGCTTTCCAAAAACGGCAAGTTGTAATCAGTGTGCCTGCATCCCCCAGGCTGTGTGGGAGGAGATAGCACAGCTGTGTTAATGGCAGCTCCGGGGTCTCGGCACCTGGCTATTCTGGTGACAGGCGTGTTTGAGGAAGATACTTCTGCCTTGCTCAGTTCTCACGCAGCAAACATAGTACTGGAGCGTCTTAGCTGGCATTAGCAGCTCAGCTTCTTATCCTGCCTTCTCCTTTCGTCCAGAATAGCCTGCTCTGGTGTTGACTGTCTTGCAGAGCCGGTAACAGCAAGATGGGACTCCTGTAGCACCTCTTATGTCTCCACTGTGCTACACAGTGCTTCCTGCTAGGGTGCATAGCTAGGAATAGCTTAACACACATAACGTGCTTTTTGTCTTTAATATGCTTCTTCTGTGGTATCAAGATTAAGGTCAATAAACATCTTGCAGTGGGAGAGGAACTCAGTAAAAATCTACATAATCCCAGAGCAGTTGGTGGTACTGAGCAACCAGGGTTCACCTGCCTTCAGTACGTATATGTGTTATGCATTAGGTTCAGTCTCAGTGAAACAAGAGCTTTAACAAATCTGTAGGCATGAGTCTTCACTTTACAGTGGAGTTAATTTCTTAACCCCCAGCTAGCAGCTCTGAAAGCCTGCCATTGACAGACCCCAGGAGATTTTGTTTGTATCTTAGACAAGCAGGAGCCCCTTGAGGACAAAGATGAGGACATTTATTATACAAAAAGTCCTAGAGGAAGACAGTACAGAGAAGGGAGGACAGTTTTGAAGTGCTCATAATGAACTTTCTTTAATGTCTTATTCTGGTTTATCTTTGGCAGGTGCTGAGTGAAAAGCTCCAAACTAAATTGCCTTTTAAATCAGTCAGGATGTACATTTGTTTGGCTGTAGGCTCTCAGACAATGTAAATGCTCTTTCCCCCTCCTTCCTCCTCCCCACCTCAAACACACTGAGTCTTCTCTAAACACTGGATAAGAGACGCAGCAGGAAAGTCACATAGCACAATTACACTGATACCTGGGCTCATTTTGACATTCTTTTTATCCAGAGCATGAGAAGTAAGTCTCTTAACACCATGCATTATGAATCAAAAAAAGTGAAATATACGCCTTGCCTGTACTGGTAGTACCTTTACACAGAGTGGTCCATTTTGGTGTAAGATGTTACATTTTTGAAAATTGTTGTTCAACACAGACAGTTACTGTGTTAAGCATGCAAGTGATATTTTGCTAAGTATATTTAACTTATTTATCAATTGGATTGAATACATTTACATAGGTAATGGAATGATGGTGAGAGTTCTCACACCTTGCAGGCTTGACTGCCCATGCGTGTTTTATTGTTGTATAAGCATTACATCATTTTTACTTTATTAATTCTCCCATCTTTCCATATGGCTAAGATAAATGCATTTTGGAGTTCGGAAGTCTGATCCTGCACATAAGAGATCACCTTATAGCTTCAGAAGTGATCAGTTTCAGCTTCCTAATTTTTCCCTGCACCCACAGAGCTTGCAAAATAAATCTTTCCTTTTCCAGGCCAACAGCTGATCACAAATGTTACAAACACTGGCAGAATTACCACCTTCTGGTTCTCCCCACACAGTGTGTGCCTTCTGTTCTCTGCTTGTGCTGCCTTGGCCGTGCTAGAGACCACAGCTCTTTGGCAGCATGGTCTCCTTCAAATAAACTTATTTCATTGAGGGGAATTCAGTGAAAAGACTGTGAGCCAAAGTTACACAGGAATATCACTTTTCCATTCATATCTCTTTTCTTTTTGATACTGTATTTGTTTGGCAAAGAAAGACATCCTTCCTCTCTCTCCTCTACCCCTATATTTTTTAATTTTCAATTACATTGACTTTTGCAAGTTGAGAATACTGAGAATATATTATCCTCATTGTGAAATTGCTGGTAGTTGAAATTACGACCCTGGATATTAGATGTGGACTAGTCTTGACTTTGCACATGATATTAAGGTCTTTTTATTGTCTAACTCATCTCTCCAATCTACTTCTATGAAATAGTTTTTTCTGGAAGGTACCATGTTTCTTGTCTGATGCAGTTTTTATCTGTTGTCTAGGTTTTATCTGTTTTCCCAGTGATGTTAGGCGCCTGTTTTCTTCCACAGTGCCTCAGATCCCATAGTTAGGAGAGTCATGTCTGCTCCTTCAAGCCTTTAATGCCTTACTTCAAATACATTCCCTTATTAACTTTCTGAGCTCAAATAGTTCCTTTCTGAGTGGCAGCTCTTGGTGGGATGTTTTGCCTAATCCTGCAGGGAACAATTCAATAGGACTTAAGAAAGGAAGCTAGTATTTTCTAGAATCAAATATTTCTCAAGGGGGAGGAGAGGAGGGAGGTCTTGCTATTTGGATGTTTTTATAACAGACTTCCTTAAAGTCCCCAGCTTTGCACATATGACTGCAGGAATGAGGTCACAGAATGACAGGGGTTGGAAGGGACCTCTGGAGATCATCTAGTCCAACCCCCCTGCCAGAGCAGGGTCACCTACAGCAGGTTGCACACGATGGTGTCCAGGCAGGTTTGGAATGTCTCCAGAGTCGGAGACTCCACCACCTCTCTGGGCAGCCTGTTCCAGTACTCTGCCACTCTCAAAGGAACAAAGTTCCTCCTCATGTTTAGATGGAACTTCCTACGGTCAAGTTTGTGCCCATTACCTCTTGTCCTGTCACTGGGCACCACTGCAAAAAGACTGGTGCCATCCTCCTGGCACCCTCCCTTTATTTATAGGCATTGATGAGATCCCCTCTGAGCCTTCTCTCCTCCAGACTAAAGAGACCCAAGTCCCTCAGCCTTTCCTCATAAGAAAGGTGTTCCAGTCCCCTAATCATCTTGGTAGCCCTCTGCTGTACCCTCTCCAGCAGTTCCCTGTCCTTCTTGAACTGGGGAGCCCAGAGCTGGACACAGGACTCCAAGGTGCGGCCTCAAAGTCAGGTATTGCAACATCTCATAATTCTCTCTTGGACTCAGTTTCACTGTAAAAAATGGCAGCAAAACTATTCTGGTGGCTAGTACTTCAGGATATATGGATGAAAAGTGGATTGGGCATGCTCCAAAGCACAGTAAAGTAAAAAAGAGGCGTTCCATATCTTTGCATGCAAAACATTTCTGTTTTCATTGCACTGCTTCAATGTACATATTATTACATAAACATATATAAATCAATTTTAAATATCCAGTATTATTCCATATATAGGAAAAAGAGAGGGATATTTTACTCCTTGTGTATCCAGCTGAGTTAGTCAAGATGTTTCACGGCCTGCCTTACTGTATTGCTATAGAAGAGAGTCCCAAGCAGTTTTTTGACAGGAATAGTTTTAATGAAACATAGGGAATAACTTAAGCTGGATTCATAGCTCATAAAATAGTACTTCTAAGCAGAGTGAGAATATATGTATTTCTTTGGGCCTGTGCCAATTTTGATTTGGAAGCATCTGAAAAGGAAGGATGGTGGGAGTCTTCATCGCTGTGTCAGTGACAAACTCCCTCTTCTGAAGGTGTTGCATCAAAATAGATGGTGACAAAAGAGGAATGAGGACAGAAGAGGAGGCTGAAAGAAAGCTTTAGCTTTTGCCTTGGTGGATCAGTTGTGTTCTAAGCGTTAATTTCAAGTGCCTTTTTATGTGTCCCTGCAGTAAAATAAAACCTGGGTGGGCAAAATTCTTTCCCCATTGAGGAGACTGTATAGCCTCTTCAGGTTTTATGGGACTTGATATTCTGTTCCCCTTTACAGAGTGGCATTTTATCTTTCCTTCTGCACAGGCAGAACACATCCAGTCTCTAAATATTCCTCCCTCACCTTTGAAAATTTATAGGGGCTTTCAGGCAGGCTTGCCTGAATGCCATTGACCTCTGTGGCCTGTGTTATTGACCAGAACACAGAATCTTCTGCCCACATAATATACGCCTTCTTTATATCCCTGAAAGAGAAGGAAATTACTCTTAGAATGACCAAGACCACAATAAAACCTGGAGCTAGTTTCCCAGTTCCCCTTGGATTGCTGGGCTTTGCAAGAAGATAACATAAGGGATCAACATGCTTATAAAGGAGCGCTTTGAACTCCCTGATTAGATGGTCATTACTTTCCTGATGATCTGCTCAAGTAATAACACTACTGGCAGCGTAGGCTGCTTGCCTATTACAACAGTGAACACTGCTCTTGAAGAATAAGCCATATCATAAAACCATTGTAGGCAGTAATAATGTGAAGAACACCAAAAAAGCCCGTTGCAAGGCAATATCTACTGTGGAGGTTTTCTAAAACAAGTTTGAAATACATGGAGTCCTACATGTGCCTACTTTTTCAGAACCACCAGCTAAAATGTTACCTGACAGCTTCCATCTTCCCTTTCCAAGGATTCATGTACATCCTTTAGAGCTGTCATCACCTGGTGTCTTCAAGAAGGAGCAGCTCTCTGTCAGTTTCAGCTTTCATTCAGGAAACCAGTATCACTGAGAACAAAAGACAACATAGATAGCCATAGTGAAATACACATCGGGTGTTTTAAGCAATTGTCATGAAAGGATGGAGATAAATTAGCTATGACTAGACTATTATAAGTTACTGTGGGAAAAAATGTCTTTTAAGAATTTATTTGCTATCATAAGAGGAAGCTGCTTAGATCATGAGTGCCTTGATTACAAAGCACAATTTGAAAGGGTAAGAATAATCATTAAAAATATATAAAAGCAAAAAAAGAATATTGTACCACTGAAATCATACAAAAGTTTGTACTGTCACACCAAATTATAAAGTTTGAAGGCAAGAACTGTTTAGAGTGGAGCTGCTGAATCATTATGATCATGGCGATAATTTTCAAGCAATCTGAAATACACGTATTTTAATATCTTATTAATACATAGTGTATATTTGTAGGCAGAGATGTGTGCTCATGTATTTCTGTAGCTGTGTGTATGTATATAAATGTCTGTTTCCATTTTCATTTAAATCCAAAATCTCTCTTAAATCTCTGGTTTTAGAACATCTTAAAACTGGTAGGAGAGAGTCAGATCCTGTCTTTCGGTATCTCCAAGGAATGTCTGTGGAAGCTTAATTCTCTCTCTTTCTTTATGTATAAAACACAGGCATGTACAGAATGAAAACTGATACATGAGAAAGTGGTGAAATCACCACTTAAACACCCCTATTTTTATTTTAAAAACATGAATTTTTAACTACTGACAGAATCCATTTGATAGCAAAATGGGAAATTTCAAACATTTTTTTTTTAATTTCAAAATTGAAAGCATTATTAGTAATCATACCAGCAATAAAGAAAATCTAGTGTTTTGGTCCCAGTTGCATGAACGGTGAGATATCCAGGAACTGCCAGTGGTAGGCACAATGGTTGCAATGTGCTTCTTTTGTTACTTCCATGTAAGAAACAAACTCTTAGTTTAGGGTTCATGGCTGTAATTGCATCAAGGGATCGTGAGACTGCCTGCAACTTTTCACCTCTCCCTTTCCTCTTCCCTGGAGAGGCCATTGCTCATTAAAGATTTCAACAGCCCTCTCTCCAGCCACCCTGACTGCTCCCCACTGCTGGATCACACATCTTCTGTGAAAACCCAGTTTATGTATGTTTGTGTTAGCCTTGACACTTTCCCTGCAGACATCCGAAGAGAGTTATCTGAAGGTGCTCTGGCAGACGGGATCTGGTGGCCTTATGACACTGGGATGGCTCACAACAGGAAGATACTCACAAGTGCTCATAAGGTAACAGGAGCTTTTTACCCTGCCTCTGGCAGAGATAAGGCGAGGGCCGCACACTGACTAGCATGTGATTCAAGTCAAGCGCAGCCTTAAGTGAATAACAAGCCTGGTCCTTAACTCGATTACAGCTGCTCTAATCAGCAAAACCGTTAACCTTTGCACTTTAGTCTAGCCTGGTCTGCATACCTCTGGGCAACGCAGACCTGCTTTATGAGGCTTTCCAAAAACGGCAAGTTGTAATCAGTGTGCCTGCATCCCCCAGGCTGTGTGGGAGGAGATAGCACAGCTGTGTTAATGGCAGCTCCGGGGTCTCGGCACCTGGCTATTCTGGTGACAGGCGTGTTTGAGGAAGATACTTCTGCCTTGCTCAGTTCTCACGCAGCAAACATAGTACTGGAGCGTCTTAGCTGGCATTAGCAGCTCAGCTTCTTATCCTGCCTTCTCCTTTCGTCCAGAATAGCCTGCTCTGGTGTTGACTGTCTTGCAGAGCCGGTAACAGCAAGATGGGACTCCTGTAGCACCTCTTATGTCTCCACTGTGCTACACAGTGCTTCCTGCTAGGGTGCATAGCTAGGAATAGCTTAACACACATAACGTGCTTTTTGTCTTTAATATGCTTCTTCTGTGGTATCAAGATTAAGGTCAATAAACATCTTGCAGTGGGAGAGGAACTCAGTAAAAATCTACATAATCCCAGAGCAGTTGGTGGTACTGAGCAACCAGGGTTCACCTGCCTTCAGTACGTATATGTGTTATGCATTAGGTTCAGTCTCAGTGAAACAAGAGCTTTAACAAATCTGTAGGCATGAGTCTTCACTTTACAGTGGAGTTAATTTCTTAACCCCCAGCTAGCAGCTCTGAAAGCCTGCCATTGACAGACCCCAGGAGATTTTGTTTGTATCTTAGACAAGCAGGAGCCCCTTGAGGACAAAGATGAGGACATTTATTATACAAAAAGTCCTAGAGGAAGACAGTACAGAGAAGGGAGGACAGTTTTGAAGTGCTCATAATGAACTTTCTTTAATGTCTTATTCTGGTTTATCTTTGGCAGGTGCTGAGTGAAAAGCTCCAAACTAAATTGCCTTTTAAATCAGTCAGGATGTACATTTGTTTGGCTGTAGGCTCTCAGACAATGTAAATGCTCTTTCCCCCTCCTTCCTCCTCCCCACCTCAAACACACTGAGTCTTCTCTAAACACTGGATAAGAGACGCAGCAGGAAAGTCACATAGCACAATTACACTGATACCTGGGCTCATTTTGACATTCTTTTTATCCAGAGCATGAGAAGTAAGTCTCTTAACACCATGCATTATGAATCAAAAAAAGTGAAATATACGCCTTGCCTGTACTGGTAGTACCTTTACACAGAGTGGTCCATTTTGGTGTAAGATGTTACATTTTTGAAAATTGTTGTTCAACACAGACAGTTACTGTGTTAAGCATGCAAGTGATATTTTGCTAAGTATATTTAACTTATTTATCAATTGGATTGAATACATTTACATAGGTAATGGAATGATGGTGAGAGTTCTCACACCTTGCAGGCTTGACTGCCCATGCGTGTTTTATTGTTGTATAAGCATTACATCATTTTTACTTTATTAATTCTCCCATCTTTCCATATGGCTAAGATAAATGCATTTTGGAGTTCGGAAGTCTGATCCTGCACATAAGAGATCACCTTATAGCTTCAGAAGTGATCAGTTTCAGCTTCCTAATTTTTCCCTGCACCCACAGAGCTTGCAAAATAAATCTTTCCTTTTCCAGGCCAACAGCTGATCACAAATGTTACAAACACTGGCAGAATTACCACCTTCTGGTTCTCCCCACACAGTGTGTGCCTTCTGTTCTCTGCTTGTGCTGCCTTGGCCGTGCTAGAGACCACAGCTCTTTGGCAGCATGGTCTCCTTCAAATAAACTTATTTCATTGAGGGGAATTCAGTGAAAAGACTGTGAGCCAAAGTTACACAGGAATATCACTTTTCCATTCATATCTCTTTTCTTTTTGATACTGTATTTGTTTGGCAAAGAAAGACATCCTTCCTCTCTCTCCTCTACCCCTATATTTTTTAATTTTCAATTACATTGACTTTTGCAAGTTGAGAATACTGAGAATATATTATCCTCATTGTGAAATTGCTGGTAGTTGAAATTACGACCCTGGATATTAGATGTGGACTAGTCTTGACTTTGCACATGATATTAAGGTCTTTTTATTGTCTAACTCATCTCTCCAATCTACTTCTATGAAATAGTTTTTTCTGGAAGGTACCATGTTTCTTGTCTGATGCAGTTTTTATCTGTTGTCTAGGTTTTATCTGTTTTCCCAGTGATGTTAGGCGCCTGTTTTCTTCCACAGTGCCTCAGATCCCATAGTTAGGAGAGTCATGTCTGCTCCTTCAAGCCTTTAATGCCTTACTTCAAATACATTCCCTTATTAACTTTCTGAGCTCAAATAGTTCCTTTCTGAGTGGCAGCTCTTGGTGGGATGTTTTGCCTAATCCTGCAGGGAACAATTCAATAGGACTTAAGAAAGGAAGCTAGTATTTTCTAGAATCAAATATTTCTCAAGGGGGAGGAGAGGAGGGAGGTCTTGCTATTTGGATGTTTTTATAACAGACTTCCTTAAAGTCCCCAGCTTTGCACATATGACTGCAGGAATGAGGTCACAGAATGACAGGGGTTGGAAGGGACCTCTGGAGATCATCTAGTCCAACCCCCCTGCCAGAGCAGGGTCACCTACAGCAGGTTGCACACGATGGTGTCCAGGCAGGTTTGGAATGTCTCCAGAGTCGGAGACTCCACCACCTCTCTGGGCAGCCTGTTCCAGTACTCTGCCACTCTCAAAGGAACAAAGTTCCTCCTCATGTTTAGATGGAACTTCCTACGGTCAAGTTTGTGCCCATTACCTCTTGTCCTGTCACTGGGCACCACTGCAAAAAGACTGGTGCCATCCTCCTGGCACCCTCCCTTTATTTATAGGCATTGATGAGATCCCCTCTGAGCCTTCTCTCCTCCAGACTAAAGAGACCCAAGTCCCTCAGCCTTTCCTCATAAGAAAGGTGTTCCAGTCCCCTAATCATCTTGGTAGCCCTCTGCTGTACCCTCTCCAGCAGTTCCCTGTCCTTCTTGAACTGGGGAGCCCAGAGCTGGACACAGGACTCCAAGGTGCGGCCTCAAAGTCAGGTATTGCAACATCTCATAATTCTCTCTTGGACTCAGTTTCACTGTAAAAAATGGCAGCAAAACTATTCTGGTGGCTAGTACTTCAGGATATATGGATGAAAAGTGGATTGGGCATGCTCCAAAGCACAGTAAAGTAAAAAAGAGGCGTTCCATATCTTTGCATGCAAAACATTTCTGTTTTCATTGCACTGCTTCAATGTACATATTATTACATAAACATATATAAATCAATTTTAAATATCCAGTATTATTCCATATATAGGAAAAAGAGAGGGATATTTTACTCCTTGTGTATCCAGCTGAGTTAGTCAAGATGTTTCACGGCCTGCCTTACTGTATTGCTATAGAAGAGAGTCCCAAGCAGTTTTTTGACAGGAATAGTTTTAATGAAACATAGGGAATAACTTAAGCTGGATTCATAGCTCATAAAATAGTACTTCTAAGCAGAGTGAGAATATATGTATTTCTTTGGGCCTGTGCCAATTTTGATTTGGAAGCATCTGAAAAGGAAGGATGGTGGGAGTCTTCATCGCTGTGTCAGTGACAAACTCCCTCTTCTGAAGGTGTTGCATCAAAATAGATGGTGACAAAAGAGGAATGAGGACAGAAGAGGAGGCTGAAAGAAAGCTTTAGCTTTTGCCTTGGTGGATCAGTTGTGTTCTAAGCGTTAATTTCAAGTGCCTTTTTATGTGTCCCTGCAGTAAAATAAAACCTGGGTGGGCAAAATTCTTTCCCCATTGAGGAGACTGTATAGCCTCTTCAGGTTTTATGGGACTTGATATTCTGTTCCCCTTTACAGAGTGGCATTTTATCTTTCCTTCTGCACAGGCAGAACACATCCAGTCTCTAAATATTCCTCCCTCACCTTTGAAAATTTATAGGGGCTTTCAGGCAGGCTTGCCTGAATGCCATTGACCTCTGTGGCCTGTGTTATTGACCAGAACACAGAATCTTCTGCCCACATAATATACGCCTTCTTTATATCCCTGAAAGAGAAGGAAATTACTCTTAGAATGACCAAGACCACAATAAAACCTGGAGCTAGTTTCCCAGTTCCCCTTGGATTGCTGGGCTTTGCAAGAAGATAACATAAGGGATCAACATGCTTATAAAGGAGCGCTTTGAACTCCCTGATTAGATGGTCATTACTTTCCTGATGATCTGCTCAAGTAATAACACTACTGGCAGCGTAGGCTGCTTGCCTATTACAACAGTGAACACTGCTCTTGAAGAATAAGCCATATCATAAAACCATTGTAGGCAGTAATAATGTGAAGAACACCAAAAAAGCCCGTTGCAAGGCAATATCTACTGTGGAGGTTTTCTAAAACAAGTTTGAAATACATGGAGTCCTACATGTGCCTACTTTTTCAGAACCACCAGCTAAAATGTTACCTGACAGCTTCCATCTTCCCTTTCCAAGGATTCATGTACATCCTTTAGAGCTGTCATCACCTGGTGTCTTCAAGAAGGAGCAGCTCTCTGTCAGTTTCAGCTTTCATTCAGGAAACCAGTATCACTGAGAACAAAAGACAACATAGATAGCCATAGTGAAATACACATCGGGTGTTTTAAGCAATTGTCATGAAAGGATGGAGATAAATTAGCTATGACTAGACTATTATAAGTTACTGTGGGAAAAAATGTCTTTTAAGAATTTATTTGCTATCATAAGAGGAAGCTGCTTAGATCATGAGTGCCTTGATTACAAAGCACAATTTGAAAGGGTAAGAATAATCATTAAAAATATATAAAAGCAAAAAAAGAATATTGTACCACTGAAATCATACAAAAGTTTGTACTGTCACACCAAATTATAAAGTTTGAAGGCAAGAACTGTTTAGAGTGGAGCTGCTGAATCATTATGATCATGGCGATAATTTTCAAGCAATCTGAAATACACGTATTTTAATATCTTATTAATACATAGTGTATATTTGTAGGCAGAGATGTGTGCTCATGTATTTCTGTAGCTGTGTGTATGTATATAAATGTCTGTTTCCATTTTCATTTAAATCCAAAATCTCTCTTAAATCTCTGGTTTTAGAACATCTTAAAACTGGTAGGAGAGAGTCAGATCCTGTCTTTCGGTATCTCCAAGGAATGTCTGTGGAAGCTTAATTCTCTCTCTTTCTTTATGTATAAAACACAGGCATGTACAGAATGAAAACTGATACATGAGAAAGTGGTGAAATCACCACTTAAACACCCCTATTTTTATTTTAAAAACATGAATTTTTAACTACTGACAGAATCCATTTGATAGCAAAATGGGAAATTTCAAACATTTTTTTTTTAATTTCAAAATTGAAAGCATTATTAGTAATCATACCAGCAATAAAGAAAATCTAGTGTTTTGGTCCCAGTTGCATGAACGGTGAGATATCCAGGAACTGCCAGTGGTAGGCACAATGGTTGCAATGTGCTTCTTTTGTTACTTCCATGTAAGAAACAAACTCTTAGTTTAGGGTTCATGGCTGTAATTGCATCAAGGGATCGTGAGACTGCCTGCAACTTTTCACCTCTCCCTTTCCTCTTCCCTGGAGAGGCCATTGCTCATTAAAGATTTCAACAGCCCTCTCTCCAGCCACCCTGACTGCTCCCCACTGCTGGATCACACATCTTCTGTGAAAACCCAGTTTATGTATGTTTGTGTTAGCCTTGACACTTTCCCTGCAGACATCCGAAGAGAGTTATCTGAAGGTGCTCTGGCAGACGGGATCTGGTGGCCTTATGACACTGGGATGGCTCACAACAGGAAGATACTCACAAGTGCTCATAAGGTAACAGGAGCTTTTTACCCTGCCTCTGGCAGAGATAAGGCGAGGGCCGCACACTGACTAGCATGTGATTCAAGTCAAGCGCAGCCTTAAGTGAATAACAAGCCTGGTCCTTAACTCGATTACAGCTGCTCTAATCAGCAAAACCGTTAACCTTTGCACTTTAGTCTAGCCTGGTCTGCATACCTCTGGGCAACGCAGACCTGCTTTATGAGGCTTTCCAAAAACGGCAAGTTGTAATCAGTGTGCCTGCATCCCCCAGGCTGTGTGGGAGGAGATAGCACAGCTGTGTTAATGGCAGCTCCGGGGTCTCGGCACCTGGCTATTCTGGTGACAGGCGTGTTTGAGGAAGATACTTCTGCCTTGCTCAGTTCTCACGCAGCAAACATAGTACTGGAGCGTCTTAGCTGGCATTAGCAGCTCAGCTTCTTATCCTGCCTTCTCCTTTCGTCCAGAATAGCCTGCTCTGGTGTTGACTGTCTTGCAGAGCCGGTAACAGCAAGATGGGACTCCTGTAGCACCTCTTATGTCTCCACTGTGCTACACAGTGCTTCCTGCTAGGGTGCATAGCTAGGAATAGCTTAACACACATAACGTGCTTTTTGTCTTTAATATGCTTCTTCTGTGGTATCAAGATTAAGGTCAATAAACATCTTGCAGTGGGAGAGGAACTCAGTAAAAATCTACATAATCCCAGAGCAGTTGGTGGTACTGAGCAACCAGGGTTCACCTGCCTTCAGTACGTATATGTGTTATGCATTAGGTTCAGTCTCAGTGAAACAAGAGCTTTAACAAATCTGTAGGCATGAGTCTTCACTTTACAGTGGAGTTAATTTCTTAACCCCCAGCTAGCAGCTCTGAAAGCCTGCCATTGACAGACCCCAGGAGATTTTGTTTGTATCTTAGACAAGCAGGAGCCCCTTGAGGACAAAGATGAGGACATTTATTATACAAAAAGTCCTAGAGGAAGACAGTACAGAGAAGGGAGGACAGTTTTGAAGTGCTCATAATGAACTTTCTTTAATGTCTTATTCTGGTTTATCTTTGGCAGGTGCTGAGTGAAAAGCTCCAAACTAAATTGCCTTTTAAATCAGTCAGGATGTACATTTGTTTGGCTGTAGGCTCTCAGACAATGTAAATGCTCTTTCCCCCTCCTTCCTCCTCCCCACCTCAAACACACTGAGTCTTCTCTAAACACTGGATAAGAGACGCAGCAGGAAAGTCACATAGCACAATTACACTGATACCTGGGCTCATTTTGACATTCTTTTTATCCAGAGCATGAGAAGTAAGTCTCTTAACACCATGCATTATGAATCAAAAAAAGTGAAATATACGCCTTGCCTGTACTGGTAGTACCTTTACACAGAGTGGTCCATTTTGGTGTAAGATGTTACATTTTTGAAAATTGTTGTTCAACACAGACAGTTACTGTGTTAAGCATGCAAGTGATATTTTGCTAAGTATATTTAACTTATTTATCAATTGGATTGAATACATTTACATAGGTAATGGAATGATGGTGAGAGTTCTCACACCTTGCAGGCTTGACTGCCCATGCGTGTTTTATTGTTGTATAAGCATTACATCATTTTTACTTTATTAATTCTCCCATCTTTCCATATGGCTAAGATAAATGCATTTTGGAGTTCGGAAGTCTGATCCTGCACATAAGAGATCACCTTATAGCTTCAGAAGTGATCAGTTTCAGCTTCCTAATTTTTCCCTGCACCCACAGAGCTTGCAAAATAAATCTTTCCTTTTCCAGGCCAACAGCTGATCACAAATGTTACAAACACTGGCAGAATTACCACCTTCTGGTTCTCCCCACACAGTGTGTGCCTTCTGTTCTCTGCTTGTGCTGCCTTGGCCGTGCTAGAGACCACAGCTCTTTGGCAGCATGGTCTCCTTCAAATAAACTTATTTCATTGAGGGGAATTCAGTGAAAAGACTGTGAGCCAAAGTTACACAGGAATATCACTTTTCCATTCATATCTCTTTTCTTTTTGATACTGTATTTGTTTGGCAAAGAAAGACATCCTTCCTCTCTCTCCTCTACCCCTATATTTTTTAATTTTCAATTACATTGACTTTTGCAAGTTGAGAATACTGAGAATATATTATCCTCATTGTGAAATTGCTGGTAGTTGAAATTACGACCCTGGATATTAGATGTGGACTAGTCTTGACTTTGCACATGATATTAAGGTCTTTTTATTGTCTAACTCATCTCTCCAATCTACTTCTATGAAATAGTTTTTTCTGGAAGGTACCATGTTTCTTGTCTGATGCAGTTTTTATCTGTTGTCTAGGTTTTATCTGTTTTCCCAGTGATGTTAGGCGCCTGTTTTCTTCCACAGTGCCTCAGATCCCATAGTTAGGAGAGTCATGTCTGCTCCTTCAAGCCTTTAATGCCTTACTTCAAATACATTCCCTTATTAACTTTCTGAGCTCAAATAGTTCCTTTCTGAGTGGCAGCTCTTGGTGGGATGTTTTGCCTAATCCTGCAGGGAACAATTCAATAGGACTTAAGAAAGGAAGCTAGTATTTTCTAGAATCAAATATTTCTCAAGGGGGAGGAGAGGAGGGAGGTCTTGCTATTTGGATGTTTTTATAACAGACTTCCTTAAAGTCCCCAGCTTTGCACATATGACTGCAGGAATGAGGTCACAGAATGACAGGGGTTGGAAGGGACCTCTGGAGATCATCTAGTCCAACCCCCCTGCCAGAGCAGGGTCACCTACAGCAGGTTGCACACGATGGTGTCCAGGCAGGTTTGGAATGTCTCCAGAGTCGGAGACTCCACCACCTCTCTGGGCAGCCTGTTCCAGTACTCTGCCACTCTCAAAGGAACAAAGTTCCTCCTCATGTTTAGATGGAACTTCCTACGGTCAAGTTTGTGCCCATTACCTCTTGTCCTGTCACTGGGCACCACTGCAAAAAGACTGGTGCCATCCTCCCGGCACCCTCCCTTTATTTATAGGCATTGATGAGATCCCCTCTGAGTCTTCTCTTCTCCAGACTAAAGAGACCCAAGTCCCTCAGCCTTTCCTCATGAGAAAGGTGTTCCAGTCCCCTAATCATCTTGGTATCCCTCTTGCAGCTGGCAACAGGGCAGAGATGGCACATTGCTTCCAAAAGGTTCCATTATGTAGTACAGCACTTACGCATTGACAATATTAAGCAGGTTCCTGAAACCAACAGTAAGATGTACAAGGTGCCTCTCTTGAGTTACAATCCAAGGGAATTACTTTTTTCCCTACATGGTAGAGGTCTACTTTTTCAGAATAGACTATTGCTGTTTTAGCTGATGTTTCTTCTATTAAATAAAAGGAAGCAAATGAGTAAATGTAAGTGAAACTACCCCAGTAGTTTCAATTTTCAAAGACTGATATTGCTAGGTGCCTTGGTACAGAGAACCATCTTTGGAAACAGCTGGGACTTACAGGGAAATCGTTTCAATCTGTGCACAGAAACACTTATCTCAGAACCATGGTGTTCCATTTAAAGCCAAAAATATGCTGTGACAAGAAAGAAGCTTTGGACTCAGCTGTATAACAAGTTAACTCCCGTGTGCTTCACTGTGTGTGATCACCTTCTGCTGGATGCAGTGGGCCTGTGTGTATAAAGAAGCTTTATAGGTGTGCTAACTTGCTACATCTGAAGTGATGCCACAATGGAGGCTTGAGACATAAAGACAGCAGCCCAGAAAATTCAGTTTTCTTGTGTTCTATCTTCATATTTCAGCACAGAAATCATTGTAAAAAGTCCACCCGTATTCTGCGATTCTCTTACACTTACTTGTGAATTGGAGGCTTTAAGCCACTTTCACATCTTCCACATTTTTAACTTTCCTTAGGTTGTGGTTTAATGCCTGGAGTATTGGATTGCCTCCTACATGCCTCTTTTTTTGTTTTTAGCCCAGCACCTCCCTCCATAAAGGAATGGATTCCATTTGTTCCATGCAGTTCATTAATTCACTCACAATTCTAATGAAATTTCTGGTCTGGTCTGGTCCCTCAGCTCAAAAAAAAAGGTATAGGGGAGCTAGGGAAGTAAAACAAGGTGTACCAAGGGTGATCCTAGGTATGATGGTTTCCACATGTTGAAAACTCTTTGCTTAGGTGCTTCACTCCATAAAGGGAAGGAAAAGGGGAGTATAAAAGAAATCTGTAACATCATCTGTGGCTGGAGAAGGAGCTTGTTTAATGTCTCTTTTAATAACACAGCAGAGGAAGCATCAAGTGAAAACAGGAGCTAAGGGCTTCAAAGGATGCAGTCAAACTGGAACTCCCTCACACAGACTGCAATAGACATTAGAAGTTTCCTCACGGCAGGGAAGAGAAGCTAAAGTACAGAGGGCTGCAAAATGCCAACATACCCCATCAAGTTCAGAGATGAGTAAGCCCCAAATCTATGGAGTATGAGTGAGCAATCCGGAAAAGTAGCAGTACATGCTTTGTTACAGTCTTCCTGAGGCATCTGCTATTGGTTACACTTGGAAACAGAATCACTAAACCGGATAGACCTTTGATCTGATGTGATATGACCATTCTTACTTTCCTTATGGTCCCCATATGCTGCTAGAACATCTGGCCAGCTTCCTTTAAAGAAGCCAGGAGAAATCTGGCTAATACATCGTGTTTATTACTGTGGCTACCAGGCTTTACATATAGACCAGTGCAATGCCTTTGGTGCAGCCTACTGCAAGGCAGTCCATCTCTCGCTTTCAGAGCAGAGGTGTTTCCGCAAAGGGGCAGTGTTTTGTGCAGACTTAGTACTGTGGGAGCTGTTGGCAGAATGCTCTCTGATTTTTGCCCTTTACTAGGGGAAATGAGTAACCATCTAGCTGTTGTGAGTGCCTTAACCACCAGAGAAGGATAGCAACCACCAAGAAAATATGGTCCTGTGTTTGCATTTAGTACACATGGCTTCCAGGTGGGACCGTTGAAGTAGCTTCCCATTTTTACAGCTTAGCCCAAGAGGCTACAGAATGAACAACTGGTAATATAATTCAGTGCTGAATAATTGAAAATTTCAGAAATCTGTCTCCAGGCCAATTCACCATCTGAAGTTCCAAAGGCCAGTTTTATTTTCCATGAATACATTAAAAAAAAACAAAACAAAAAAACAAACAAAAAACCCCAAAAGCAACCAACCAACCACAAAAAACCCCAAACCCAACCCCCCAAAAACCAAAAACCACAAACAAACAAATAAAAAAACCCCCAACCAAAAAAAGACAATCAAAACTTCATGTGCAGCAACCGCACATGAAAAAGATATATGTGAAACTGACTTTTGACTATGAGCCCCATTGCCCTCTGCGTGCCGGTGTGTACGCCCCGTTGATGTTAAGGGGAGCTACGCACGCTCCCGGCGGGGTGAGCATACCCCTGGGTCTGTGGGACGGGGGTCTGTGGGACGGGGGTCTGCCCAGACTCTCCTCGCCGCCTCCGACTCGGGGCTTTCCCCGTGCTCCCCACTGGGTGGTGGTAAAAGCCTGTGGATGTCGCCGCGTCCCGCTAGCGGCGAGGCACGGGTGTCTCTGCACGGAAAGGAGCTCTCGACCAGAAAACCTTTCAGGCTTTTTTACACCCTGAGGGGTCGGTACGTCTTTCCAGCCTGCAGTAACACCCTTAATCTGCTTATCTCCCTGGTGACCGAAGGACCTTGATGTCTACAATAGCTGTCCGCTCCATACCCAGAGAAACCCCTGTGGTGGGCACTTTCTGGACACGTCCACCTTTGTTGAAGCCTTCTTCAACAAAGCGGAGGTAGAAAATTGCCAGCACAGAAGGAATTTCCAGCTTGGGATCGCCTTCATCCCCATGCTCTACCCCGAAGCAGCCATGTGGTGCGTATGCCGGCCCTTCATGTGGGAAGAAACGTTCCTTTGGTCGTGGCAAGGGCTATACATGCTGCCATCCTGCCATCGAAGGAGATGGATGCATCTGGGCAGTCTGTACACATGCAGAAATGGTGCAGTGTTTGAAATGCTGCCTGGCAGAGGAGTATATTGTCTTCCACCTCTATAGTGAAAGGATTAGAGGAAGTACGCTGTGGGATACATAACAAACTATTCAAATGCACAGTTTTGGCCTAACTCTTTACAGCTTTCAGGCCCAAAAATGGAGATACAAACAAAAAACCTCCCTGAAGTTTGAGAAGGTTAGATGGAGAATTACCTAGATCTAGCTCAGATGGTGCCAAGATGATTTAACCTGTACTCCTCTTAATGCAATGAGAATTTCTCAGCAATATTAACCAAAATCTTACGCTTTAAAGATGTGTTAAACACACTTTTACTTTCTCCTTCCTCATCTGTTTCTGAAATCCTGGAATCATCCTGGATTCTTCAGATCTCCCTGTGAAGGTAAGCTTTCGTACTATGCCAAGAAATGGGTTGTTCAGTAAGAACCAGACTCTGAATACCATGCCTGTAAAAAATGCACACATCCTGGTGCAAACATGCCAAGCCGAAAAAGCACACCAACAGCAATACTTCCTCACTCTCTAAAAGTTGCCATTTGTCCAAAGAAATGGTGTTAGAAGCATGCAACGTGCAAATGTACAGACCGAGCAAGTAAGCATAGCGAATGTGTAGTCAACATTTATGTTACAGGTATATTTTCTTGTGAGACACAAAGTACTTCTATTAAAGTTTCTGGGGAATGTACTATGGATTTTGTGCCTGAAATTTTACTGGTTTAGCTGTAAACTTTCGTAAGGGCCCAGTTTGTTCCCTCTCCCAAGATGCACGGTAGCTGAATGCTGATGGCAATTTTTGTTAGCAGCCTGGATTGTTTCCTGGCTTGTAGCTGATAGTTTATTTGTCAAAGAAGCACTTTCAGATGACCACATTTATGAGTTCAGTTGAGCCCAGAGGCCAGATTTGTTCTGTCTTTGCTCAAGGTAACTCAGTACTGTGAGTTAACTAAGGTGCGTGTTTTCTGACGGCTACATTGGTGGAAGACAGGCCATTACTTTGAGTGAGAGTACAAGGTCAAAGCTGAACCCTACAACAGTATCAGAAGACTGAAGAAGAACGTAAGAAGGAATAATATCTGAGTGTCAGGACACACTGCAGGTCTCTGTGAGCTGGACCAGATGTTAAAGATTAAGCTTGTAAAGAAGAAGCTGGTTCTAGACCAAGAGCACTTTCTTCCCCATATGCTCAGATTGTTATTTATATCCCTGGGATAAAACAGCTTGTCCCTGTTTGGTAACTGACACTTCCAGATCAATAGCACAGACTGAATCATTGCCGTCTGAAAGCAGTAGCACCCATGCTGTTGGAGAGGACAGGCCATGTCCTTGTTAACACCTCAGGAAGTGCAATCCCATCTGGCACTGTTTAGCTAAAGCTTTACAGGAAAGAAACTGCCTTCTGGAGTTTGTCCTTTTGAAACAAGACTGAGGAAATACTGAGGACAACTTTGTCTAGCATTTTCAATTTTATCCTCTCGTTGGGTAAGGAGAAACTTTCCTTCTGCTAGGCTGTTGAAGGACCAGGGCTTCAGCCTGAGAGAGAGATGAGTGGGGACACTATGACAGAGCCCAAATTGTTGTGGGTTGATGTGAAGGGCAGATATCCACTTCTCTGCTGTCAAAAGAGGCCATGTAACAGGAGGCATAAAACTGAGACTTCACTTAGCTGTTTTTTCATCTGTCTCATGAATAATGCTGTGGAGCTTACAGCCACAGAATGTTTTTTAAAGGGCTTAAGGGGAGACTGCACAAACTCGTGTAAGACAAACCCAGTGAAGCCCTTAAATGGGAAGGAAAAAAAAAGCACCTCAGGTTAAGTCCTTGTGGATGAAAATGTTGCAGTCTGGGAGAGCATACTGGGAAATGCTGCTGTGAGCTGACTTTTCCTCAGGCAGCCCCCTTCAGCTGTTGGGCTCAATGAACCTCTGGTCTTTCATGCTGTGGTGATTGTTCTCTTCCTGTGTCATGAGGGAATTCATTTTGGACCATATATGGAGATTTCTCATTTGCCTCTCTGGCAAATTCGTGTCATTATTAATCTTACTATACTCTATGAACAACTTTCTTGCATTTATTGCCATCAGTGAAACACAGGAGCACTTTGTGAGGTTTCTGAGTCTTGAAAGAGTATCACAAGACTGAGATAAAATAGAATGGTGCTTCATCAGGCAAACCTAAGGTGCTGAATAAGATATAGGAGACGGAGTCTGTGTAGCATTCATAATAGTTTAAAAGCTTAGATGCAGTGTCTGCCACCTGCAATCATGTCTTTGCAGTATTATTTATTAACAATGATCATAAAAATGTAATTGGCAAAATTTAAAGCATCATGTTCCCTACCAGTGGAAGAGAACTAGGCCTTCTGAGTTCAGCTGCTGAGCACTGCAAAATGCTTTTCTTGCCAGTACTCTACTGGCAAACTTAGAAAATGCATAGGCTGTAAACTTTAACCTTCCACCTGCAAATATTTTACCGACTTGCATTTCTACAAGGAGCTTGTGAATCAACTGGAGAGAAAATATACTAAAAAGTCTCTGCATTTTTCTGCATTCCTTTAACCTTAGGATTTTGGAAGCCCTTTATGTGTTTTGGATTACTACCCTGAAACCATGTACAGTGGTCATATTGCCAGAGGTCATACCCCTGCACTGCATCTGTTCTACCTATTCCATGTGTAGCGCAAGGCTGCTTGTTTTATGAAAATGTTGCATATGTATGTGCTGTTAGCTGTAGAGGCTTCAAGAGAGTTGAGCTGGTCTGACATTATTCTTTAGATGGCACTGATACGAGTTCATTTTGCGCTGAATATATAGATCCTACAGGAGTCAGAACCTCAGTGTAATCTGTCATGGGCTCCAATGCCCTGCAATTTTGCTCTCAGTAACTGACTGATTAAGTGTCCTCCTGCAACTTTGCGTGGCTCTGTCAGAAAGCAGAGCTTCATTTTCTCTTGTCCCAGTGTTCAGAGGTGACTGGCTGAAATGCCAACCCAGGCTTTGTCAGGGAAGTAGGATGCTCTTTCACACACACAGGGTACACATCAGGCTAGACCCAGAGTCTTCTTGGTCTTCATTGCCTATTGCATCGTGCATCTTGCACCTTGCTTGTGCTGCTAGGGATGTTTTGCTCTGTCGTTCCCACTGAGCCAGCCCATAGCAGGTTGG
The DNA here is from genome assembly GCA_008921705.1 of Burhinus oedicnemus. NCBI lineage: Eukaryota > Metazoa > Chordata > Aves > Charadriiformes > Burhinidae > Burhinus > Burhinus oedicnemus. Next base: position 4,671,691 of record VFFE01007235.1, on the reverse strand, counting down.
AGGAAAAGACGGGTGCCAAGGAGGCAAAAAATGATGTAAGTAACTTATTGGTTCCCCAGATGAGACGTGGAGTGTAAGTATTACCACTGGAGAACTGATCAGCTGGAAGTAGCCTCTTGTGACACTGTCTGTGCTATCTTCAGCCTGCACAGATGTGCTACAGAAACAAGGCAAATCATACAGCAGCATCTCTTCCCTCAGAATAAAAATGAGCATGGTTTCAGCCTGATTCACCTTCATGCACACTGAGACAAAAGGGGATGTATAGACAGGGCCATCATCAATTCATTAGTTAGTTAGCTTTTTAATCAAGACCTGAGTAAACAGATGATGGTGTGTGTTGAAGGCCGAGCACTTTTGTCAGAAATCGTTCACACAAAGAACTGCCTGGCATGAAGGAGATAAGTTCCAGGCTGCTGTGCTAATCACCTCCCAGGACTCACTGATGCACTTAAGAGTCCCAACTTCCTCCATTACCTCAGCTGTGAGAATGCAAAATGCCACTTGAGTGAGAAAGCAAGCAGTTAAATATACAGCTGTGGCATGAAATAATTGCTTCTCCAGTTCTCTTCTGCATATTCCCAGAGGGCGTTCCAAGAAAGCAGATCAACGCCATTTTTAGCTCAGTCTTAAATTATTGAACATACTATATACCAGGCCATTAACCAACAGAAAAAGTGCTTAAGAAAAAGACTTGTGCGTGTAGAAGAACAGGATATTTTTTAGAAAAAGAAAGAAGTAGTTTCTCTTTTTTTGTATGTGTGTAAGACATGTATATTGTTATTTCAAAAATAAATATTTTTTTCATCTTATGAAGATCTAGATCTGAGTATGGAAAGAATCATTATGGGGATGGCAAATGACATAAAAGTCAATTTCCTTTTTATAAGCTCTCTCTCTTTATCCTAAGAGGCTCTTCTAGATGTAATGTTAATTCATGCAGTGCATGGAAATGTTAACAACTCTAATGCCTCTCACACTAGAGGTACATCTGCACTGCAGATCCAAGGCGTGACTGCTGTTCACAGAAGTATCTGTCTCACTTGGAAAGCAGTAAAGCTACAGCAGAGCAAGATGCATTCAGTAAGTACCCAGGAGCTGAAACGTGTGGTACCATAATTCTGCGGCTAGTGATCTGCAAAACATTTAGTAAATATACATCTATATAAACTGCAAAAACATCTCTGAATATACTATCACTAGGGTATTACTGAATTAGTGACCTTAAGCCATGTTGGGCTAAGAGAAGGGAAAACAGAACAAAACCTGTGCCCGGCAATGTGCTGGCTATTCCACAGCACAGCTGGCACAGATGTACCCACCGTGCCACGGTAACTACAGCCTAGCATTTGCCCTGCCCTCCCTCCTGCCCGCTTGGTTCTCTGAAGGGCCCCAGGAGCTCCAAAGAGAACGGCAGAAAGTGGTGGGGCGCGGGGACAGGTACCTCCACTAGAGGGTAAACAGTAAAGATTGAAACACCAAGAATAAGCCTGCTTTAAAAGTGATCCAAACGCATGCAGTGGACATCTCTCCAAGTGGCTAACATTCAGCTAACAGCAGTAAGAAGAGCAATGAAACAGTGGACTAGGACCTTAAAAAGCATAGCTACTTCACACCACCGCTTGCTGTGCTGATCCGAAGCCAGGTGAAGGCTGCTGGCAGCTTCAAATCCAGCCTGACCACCAACACAATTAACCCACAGGAACTTCCACACCACTTGTAAAATGCCATGTCACGTCAGTGTTGAGTGATGCATATGAGAGGACGAAAATTATACAGGGCTTTTTGAACACATCTGTGCAATCAGTGAGGAGGAGTTATATAAGGCTTCTCTTCCCAACAAAAGGGAAAGTGTTTGTCTTTCTTCTGCACAGTTCACCCAGGGACAGGTTCCACGCAGGAAAGCACTGACAGGCTCCCTTGTAAAAGACACAGAAAACAAGGTGATAGATTTCCTCTGCAGTTCTCAAAAATGTCTCAGAAAGGCCAAATCCTACGTCCTGTGTCAAGCTTGGATAAAACAGCTTTTAGGCAAAGGTTCTCAACAGGCACAGGAAAGGCTTTGAAAACATCATGGTTGCAGGTCTCCTGCAGGTTGTGGAGTCATTGCTCCCTTTTGCAAAGAAGAGAGCCTGAAAAAGAGACCTATGTACTTAGAGATCCCCATTCCCATAGTTACATTCCCATTCCCACTCTGGCAAGCATCTTATGACCCTCTCTGGCGTGCAGGAACTGTGAGCCACAGCTCCTACATTAAACAGTCTCCAGGAGAACCATTTCTGTACTGCTGCCCTCAGAGCTCCCTGCATTCACAAATGAAAAACAGCCCTGCCTGACGGCGTGCGGACAGGGGCAGGTAAGCACACAAAACCACCTCCAGCGCAAGGAGCATTTCAGTGCACACTTCGCAGTGCACACTTCACAGAGCAGTTGCTGATCCCTCATGGCTATCAGCTAGTGGGGACAGACGTTTTTTCCTGCTGCTTCAAGAAGCTATGAACAGATGGACAGAGAACTGGGAGTTCTCTCCTCAGATTTCTGCTTAATATTTGGGGGAGAGGGAGAAGATGCCATTCCCAGAGATTATAGTGGGAACACATAAAAGAAAAAAGAAGAGTAGCTAAAGAAAATCCTGTTCAGGCACTGAACTGTAATAATTACATGCTGTTTATTAGCAGAAAACCTACAGTGAAGCATGCTAGCCCGGTGGAACACATTTTTTTTTTCTCACCTCTACAGTGAGTTAAGAGTACCAGTGTGGACAATTACCATAATTCAGCTACTTGTGGTGGTTTAATTTAGAAGGTCACTTTGTGTTTTCAGAAGTTAATCTGCAGTAAAAAAGTACTTTCTTCTTATATGCGCGCGCGTGTGTGTGTATACACAGTTTTTGTGACACTTGTGTGACAAGAGAAAACAAGACTCCAAAATGTTCCAGGTACTAATTAGAAGTACACAAAACCTCTGTGACTGCCACTGCTGTTCTCTGAATCTGAATCTTTGTTCTGACCCCTATCTATAGCTGAATACCTGGTTAAACCTGCTGTAATTATTCTATCATTTTCTGAATAAAGCTGGCAAGAAACCAGATTTCAGTGTTTGAGTGCTATTTAAAAATAAAAGATTCACTAGAAACGTCTCTGCTGCCCGTGTCTTTTTGCAGATGGACTCCAGCCACTGATCAGAACCTGGTGGAACAACAGCACATATGGATTGTAAAGCAGTCTATTCGTATTTCATAACTGGGAAGATGCAGCTTTCTTCCTGTGTGTTTGTAGCTTAGAAAGAAAGAGACAACAACAACAATAGTAATAGAAATATCATAGTATGGACCAGACCCCTATTAAAAAAAAAAGAAAAGAAAAGAAAAATCGCCTCTGACTCAGGCTTCTGTTTCTGTCTTGAATTCCTTGTTTCTTTTTGATATTCGTCTTATTAACTTGACAATCATTATCACAATAGTATCAAAACCCACTAAGAACCTAACTTCACAGGGAGCAATAAGAATCCAACCAATAGCAGGAGTTTTACTGGTTATTTTTTGTATTTCTAAAACACTATGGAGGGAAGAGAAACATCTCTTTGTGTGATGCTCCCTTTCCTCCTCATCTTTAGCCTGCAGTCATTGACCCAGAGGATCCTAACCTGCGAAGCCTCCCTGCCCACTGCTCTGCTGATAGACATGCAGTCAGCAGAGCCCCTCCCAACAGTCACCGCGTTAATGCTTGTGGAGCACGGGCTTGTGCCATGCACCCCTGGAGAGGGGGTGCCCCCGCCCCCAGGTAGGCACGAGGCTGAGTACCCAAGGCACCGCTCAATGTGAAAAAACACAGCTGTCAATGATGAAATACCCTTCTGAAGACAGCATCTGGAATAACAAGAAACCCATTATAAGCTCTGGGCTTCTGAAAGGCACAGGGAAGAACCATAAGCTTTGGATCATAATAATAAGGTGTATGTTATACCCCACCACTCCAGAGCAGACACGCTGAGGCTGCGACAGCTGCTAGCAGTTAAGCAGGAGATCACTGACATAAAATTGCAAGGCAGTACGGCTACAGTCGGTTGAAGAAGAGGTCAGACAACTATGTGAGGAGACAGGTAGATAAGATGAAAAAATACTGTCTGTCTTGGGTGAGTGTCTTCAGACACAGTAGGATGAGAAAATTATTTTAACCTAGGTTGATGGAACAAATAGGAAACCATATTCTGGTTCACAGATATCAAAGTTAATTTTTTTCCAGTCAGTTTACTCACCCTTCTCTGTCTGTTTCTGTGTTTCCTTTTTGGTAGTAATACGTCTCTCAAAGATGTAATGGGTGTAAATACTGTCTAATAAATTTGCATGTCCATGTGCAGAGACATCCTCAGTAAAATGAGTGAAAGGGACTTGCTAGTGAAATCAGCAGTGCTGGAGAGCTCGAACACAGAGCAAGCCTGACATTTTCTTATGGCTGAGCTTCTAGGAAAGGGCTCAGGACCTTACTGAAAAGATAAACACATGGAAAAGTCTTTAAGAGTAACAGGGAAAAGGAAAAGGAAAAGGAAAAGGAAAAGGAAAAGGAAAAGGAAAAGGAAAAGGAAAAGGAAAAGGAAAAGGAAAAGGAAAAGGAAAAGGAAAAGGAAAAGGAAAAGGAAAAGGAAAAGGAAATCTGCCAGCCAAGGAAGCTATGCCTGTGCAGTTAGGAATAAAATTAGGATTCCCAAAATTCAACATACATTCAAATTTTTAAAGGAAATTAAAGTTTGTAGTCACCAGTGCTACATGCAGAAAGAAAATAACAACAAAAAATAAATGGGACAGCTCTCTGCAAGGCTAAAGTAAAGATTAAGGTGTATCTACATATGTTCCAAAATAAAATCAGTATTTTGACTTGATTTTTTAATAAAGATGATGATGTTGAACATGAAAACAGAGATTGCAACTAAGGATATGGAAAGGGAAATTATAGCCCGAGTAGCAAGATTAGGGCTAAATACAGAGTATTTAATAAATACCTTTCTGAAGGTATTTATTATGTGTTCACTAAATGAACTTTTTGAGGTTGGTACTATGCACCAAGAAAATAGTATCAATAGTACCTATGTTTAAAAAAACGGAAAATGCCAATCCAGCCCCTAGGTTGTGTTTATATGATGATTAATGTCACATTTGCACAGTAGCAGATCATCTGGCAGAGGAAAGCTGAGCGGGACCAGAGGGAACGCATGATTCCCGTTTGTGTTGAATTTGCCAGCATATATGATAAAGTGTTTATGTCAATTTTACACTGTCTGTAGGAAGACAGATGATACTTGATCTAGAATAAAATCTGATAAGCTCATTAAAAAAAAAAAGCTTAGAACAGTTTTGAACTGGCAGAGAGATTTAAGACCAATTCAGTGCTTTGTTTTACACGGATAATGTTTTGAACCGAACCTTTGAAGCTGGATTTACCGTAACATGACTACTGCCTAACTTAACCATAATATCACATAAGTTTTCAGAGCAAATTTTGAACATAAGAATAGTTACAAACCTGGATGCAAATGGGGCAAAACAAAGACCAATTGTACAAACTGTAAAGGAAATGAAAATATGGTATCTTGTTTAACAGATTACCTGAAGTTTCCTGTTTTGCAGACAAGTAAAATCTTGTAGAGCTCCTGTGAGCAGACTTTTTCTGAAGCCTTTAATACACAGCCCCGTGCAAAACTAGGTGATATAGCAGGGTATTGGGCTATGTAACCCTGGAGATTATCCCCAGTCATATGTAGCAGGCTTTGCAGCAGTAAAGATATAAATGATAACCAGATGATGAGTGGCTGCTTGGGAGTGTTTCTGCTGAACATCATGGTCAGTCTGGTAAGTTTTTAAAAAGTGTTATCCCTTATGCAGTTTGTGTCTTTTACAGATTGCATTGTAAAGTTTTTACAAACTCTAAACACTTCATCCTCTGTAGCTCCCACTTAGAGTTTTTTCCTCATCCTTTCTTAATGCATACAGAAAGTAAATCTTCTTCCTTAAGGAGCAGTAAAATATGTGACAGAGAGAGAGGAGCTTACTGTAAACTGTATGCACTTCAGTACAATTTAGCAGTACAGTGATTGCGGTACCTTTTTCTCCTGCTTTGTACTACAAGGAAGTTTTACTTTGTTCCTGTATCGAAACCCACAATGCATCGTTAGAAGCCCTGGTTGGTGGCAATTTGTGTACACCTGATTACTTAGTTAAGTCTGATCTCTGTGAGGTCAAGGCTAATCTGTTCTAAAATCCAGACCTTCTGCTTTTGTTTAATATAGCCTACTGAGATTAAAATGGGATTAGAGCTCATCTGATCAGGAGAATAACCTCTGCAGATGAACTCTTCTACTGTTCTTTTGCAAAAATTGCGAGGTGGAGATGGTGTATTGCAGTGGCCATGGGTCCTATACATTAATATAGATAGGGCATTTGTTGATTTTTGTTGTCCCTCTGACAGTTTTGAAACCAAACTCTGAGTATATTATTTCCTTGTTACTCTACATATGGAATACATGAATATGGATATCAGAATGGGTGTTTTTTTCTCATTCGTCTCCGTGTGTTTTCAATTTACTACAGCAAAGAAACTCAAGCAAATTCAAATAACTGGAAACTGTTAAGTTGTATATTTAATAAAGTGTTTAAAATTTCACCTGCTTTATTACCAAAGATTCTTTTAAAATTATTTCTCTTCTTTACACACATGCAAGTGCTAATTGTACAGAACTAAGATGCTTTTGATTTATCTTGGTTCAACATCTATGTTATAGATATCACAGAAACAAGCGTGTCTACATGATCCAAATGATATACCTCAAACCTGGTTTATGATGAAGCCAAAACCCAAATTAAATTAATAGTATTCTTCTGTGGTTTTCTTTCCTAGTATTTTCAGTAAATCTATTCTTCTGTCATATTTTCAATCTCAACATAGTATTTTCATGTTAAAAGTATAAGACTATGATTTGAGCCTGAAAGTGGAAGTAAAAAGAGCAAAATTATTTGGTCAATGTACTCTTATTATCCAGATCCTATGAAATGTAAAAATAATGTAACTGTCAATGATGAGGATGATATAAAATATCACTGGTAGCATGCAGTGAAAACCTTTACAGGGAGAGAGTTCTGAAAGTGCTATTTTTGCACAGAAATGCTGCTTGGCTTCTGTCCTGGATTTTAGCCTGCTCTAGGTGAGGTCATGCTGTGGCTAAAGTAATTAACAAGGTCAATCTCACCAGCTCAGTATAAACCTGGAATAACTCTACTGAAGTGTAGAACTAGAACAACTGAGAAGAAAACCCGGTATTTTGTCCTGGGCTGCAGTACTGCCCATGCTATCAATGATACCAGGTTATGCTGTAAGTAGATTTCAGGACTTCTCAGCTTTGGGATGATCCTTGGCCATTTCACTGCACTGATGCAGGGGGTTATCTTTTGGGTGATGTTACTTCCTAACAGCAGTCTGAGTATCACTCAACAACCAAAGTTAGATCCTTCTCTAGCAGTTAAGGTTTGTCTTTCATCCTGTTTGGGTATCAGAGCAAAGGAAAACCTTCTTAAAAGACAGAAGTGCATGTTAATGAGTTGATTGAGTTCTTAAAAAAATTTCAGTGGAAGCAAAGGAATGTACTTTTAGTGATACATGTAATTACATTTTCTTAACCATATGGGATGAGCTCCCATATGCTTTTTACTTGAAGAGACAATGCACCTATTGAAAGTATCAACTATCTCATTAAATGAGAATGTGTGAGGCTATCAGTACCAGTCCATAAATTTTAAGATTTTTAATTTTATCCTCAAGTTCATAATTTATAATCTTAGAGTGTACAACTGTGTGAATACATGAAGATAAAAAAGCAGGGTTGCAGCACATTGTAATGATTTCCCGTCTCTCTGAGATGTTACCTTGCCTTCCCACCCCATCAGGAGGCAAAATTAATTAATTTTTTCCTGGCTATAGTGCATGTAAGGTGTTCCTTAAAGATTGCTTGTGTCACTTGTAACTATACAGAAATTTTGGCATGATAAATAATGTAGACATTTATTTTTCACTGGTTTTGAAAGGTCATAAGAACCTGCAAAGTTACTTTTTCCACCGTATCATTATAGAAAATACTTTCTAGTACTCAGAAATGTTCACTTACTCCATTAGATTGAATCATACAACTACTGTGGTTAGTGTGATAATGGAAAGTATAGTTACTGAATAACAAATATTTCGATGTCTTGGTGCCCAGCTATGCTCATTTTGTAAAACGTGATTTGCAGGCTACATAGCTAACATATTCCAATTTCTGTCTGACTGTAATTTAATGTAATAATACATTATTTTGAGTCCTAAGTTGCTTAGCAGAATGATTGGTTCTTGGTTTATCTTAATGAGTAAAAATGGAGTTGTAACTTGTTAAGGTAATTTTGTTGCTAAACTTTCATATTATCCAATTCATGCCACAGCTCTTGTGGAATTCTTGACAAATATCCTTTCTGGTTTTTCCCTTCAAATGCACATGACTTCGTGAATGGCAGGAAGACCCAGACTCACCTTCCTCCTGTTGTCTGTGATTCTCATGTAGGCATAAGTTTGCTTTCTCAATCATGAAGCCAGAAGAGCACATGAGTATTGGACCTGCAAATGCATGTAGGGGAAATACTTTTTAAAAGGGCCAAAGCAGTAATCATGTTTACAATAAAGAGCTGAAGATGCATTCTGTGTTGAACATAATCTCTGAAATGATTTCCTATGTGTCGTTTCCCTTTCTTGATTTCTTCCTGTATGCTATGTAAAGCAATGCAGTTTTGTTGGTTAGGAGAAAAAAATAAACTTCCTGCTCTTCTAAGTTAACAAATACACTCTTTTTTTCTTTTCATACTCACAGAAAGAAACCTCTATTCTGTAAAAGCAAGAGTTGACACATAGCTGATGTTGTACAACTACTACTAAAGTGAAAGGTCTCATCCAACAACTCTGTTTTCAACAAAAATATTAAAATTTGTCCTGTGTGTCAGAGGTACAGGCCAAGATGACACAAAAATATTTTCATTGAATATCAGGAAAAATTTGGCCCCTTTATGGAACCCGGGTTTTGTTGATTGGGAATTGCATTATTATTCTAACACGTCAGAGACTGCTTTGCTAGAAAGCAGATCACAGACTGCTACATGATTGTTTATCTTGCCAGATATGATAAAACTGATGGTGTCTAGCAGTGGGATATTGTATAATAATTGACAGACCCTGCTGAAAATAATTCAACAGGTTGGTGGAAAATGATATAAAAATAATAAAGCAACCACCTAAAATGGCATTTGATATCAGACTTTGAAGATAGTGAGCACTGTTAAATGGCAAGATAGCATAACTAAATCGTGGTTTGCCACTACAGAGGTTTTCGATGACAGCAATTTGAAAATGGGAATATGTTGTTAAACTGAGGGTTAGAATCTGACTGTTTGCAGAATTATGAAAAAATGAGCAAAGCTGCTGTCATGGTTTAACCTCAGTCAGCAGCTAGGACCACACAGCTGTTTGGTCACCCTCTCTTGCACCCCTCTTCCCCCTGCCAAGAAGGGTGGGGAGAAGAGGGAAAAAAGGGAGGGGAAAGGGAGAAAAAAACCCTCATGGGTTGAGATAAAGACAATTTAATGCAAACAATAACAGAAAAGAAATAATAATAATAATGATGATGATGATGATGATGATGATGATGATGATGATGATGATGATGATGATGATGATGATGACGACGACGACGACATGGGTTACTCTCACTGCCCAGTAAATTGGCACTGTCTGGAGTAGTGATCGCAGATTCCTGTCCCTGGCTAACCCCCATTTATATACTCAGCATGACATCTATGCTATGGAATATTTCATTGGTCATTCCACGGTTCTAGCTATACTTCTATGGGAAGCTGAAAAAAAGTCCTTCAATAGTGTAAACATCACTCAGCAACAACTAAAACCAATAGCTGTTACTGACATTCCTTTCACAGCAATCACTAGAAAGAAAATTAAGTCTTTCTCAGCTGAAATCAGGACAGCTGCACCCAAGAAAAACCAAACTATTTGGAGTTACAGGAGCTGTCACATGTTTATATATTTATGATGGAAATTAATGGTTGGAAACCATAGGGGTGTTACATAGACTGAACAACAGAATAGCTGATGCCTTTGCTTTCAGAAGGAAGAAGGAGAAGACACATGAAGAGACATGCTGTAGCATATAGGAGTGCCCAAATTCAGCAACACTGACATCAACGTAGCCCAGCATATCACCTGCTATAGGAAAAAACAAAATTACCACCCCCTGAAAGTCCCACACATGGAATGAGATACTTAGAGATCAAATGAAAAGGGTTAGAAAGCTTAATGTATTTGACTGTGCATGTTATAAAAGGTTTAACTAGTAATATGCTTTGGAAAAAACAGGTATGATATTGGGAGCTGAAGCTTTAAGAAAATTAGGAAATCTCATGGACGTCTACTGTAGTGATTGAACTACTGCTTAGAAAAGCATGCATTCTTCCAGAGCTTTGGGACCTGCAAAAATCTGTGGCTGCTGGTGTTTGAAAAACACGCAGTCTCCCTGCGGGACGTCACAGCAGCAGGACGGGCAGGGAGAGCCAGGTGCCTCTGCCAGTGATGGCCTCCAGCATGCTGCACAGCACCCACAGACCGGGCAGCTCCTCCACGCCTGCAAGGAGCAACTGGGAAGCAGGGCTCCTCTCTGCCTTGTGCCTCCCGTCTGCAGGGCATGAGCCTGCAGGATGCACAAGCCGTGACTGCTCAGCCTCCCGTGGGTCCTCACGACTGCCCCAGAAGCTCTGTCTGACAAGGCTGTTCTAAGACCAGATGTGCAAAACCAGCTGTGCAACACTCATCTACACTTTCTGTGGGGGATTTCTTCCTTCAGTTTCCATTTCATTCTTCATATGTGCCACAGAGCACGTGGTAATGCTATGACAGTGGAGGCACCCTGGTCATTATCACTCTCCTTGCACTCCTACTAGCACATTTGTGGCTTTTACTCCCCTCTGAGACTCATGGCACGTGCTCTGCTTATTTATGAGAAATCTAAGTTTGCTGGAGAGCAGAGAGAGACTGGAACTAAAGTGTGTTGATTTATTAAGAGAAAGCATTAATTTCTGTTCCAAATAAAGTTTCAGAAAATTAACTTTAAAGATGAGCGTAGCATGCCTGGATGAAGAGTGTAAGATGTCTGTATATTTAATTTTGGTTTCTAAAATGTATTAATCAGCAGTTTAATAAAATCATTGACATAAAGTGCCTGATGTGAAAACTAATCCAATAAATAATTACACTTCCAGTTTCTACTGCCAGCAAAGTCCTTTGTTTTGAAAGTAGCATCATAAGCAGCCAACCTCACCTTCTCACTCCCCAAAATAAAGCATCGAGCTGGGATAAAACTGATTTGCAACCAGGTTGGCAGGATTTCAGACACCACACAAAACCTTGGCAATTCAGGTAAATCCCATGACTAATTCATCCAATTTGAACTCTTGGACTAACTAGGCCACAGGTTAAATAAAACAAAACATATCTCCTGAGCCCTTTAGGAGGTGGTAGAAATTGCTCACAGAGGGAACAATTTTGCCAAAGTAGATTTGGCTTTTACGTCTTGCAAGCAAGCCCACAGAAGCCACTTCAGTGGAGCTGGCTTTGTCCTGAAGGCACATAAACCTCAAATTCTTTATTTACTGTATAAAATCCTACACTGACCCAAGTGACTTTCAACCCTGCATGTGTCCAGCACAAGTTTATTTCTCACACCTAGCATTCCTCCCCCAAATGTCCTTTTAGTAAGGTAGAGCCTTTGCTAAACAACGTTTCTGCCAGCCCCCAATCTTTCTGCACTGGTGCATCTGTACGTTGTGCATTGATACAACACAACAAACAGCTTGTATGCAAAGGATAAGGTTTGGTCTCCAAAAAGTAAATTTCCATGCAAACCATGAAGCATTGATGCTCATGCTAGCAAAGGCCATTCATATCTCTTATCAACACGTTCGGCAGCTAAAAGTAATGACAGACCCAGTGCTTTATGTCTTAACGCTAGAGTCAAACTGCTTGACCCTACAAGGTCTTGCTGTACATGAGTGAATGAGGATGTCCCCTTAAAGGACAAAAAGAAGGAATTTGTCCAATAAAGTAGATTTGCAATTTGCTCTTCTTTTGCCAAGACGAATTTCCAGTCTTTCACTTGAGATTAGACACACAAAATCTCACCACGCAGCCACTCTTTTCCCCACATCATGCAAAACTGTCACTTAACATGGTATTCTGTTCATTCACCTTTCTTCCAAGAAGGTCTGACAATAAATTAATTGCTGAAAGAAAATCATACTGTCATAGGCTGGCCTGCTTGATGTCTGCCCAGCAGATGCCTGACAATGAGCGACTCTGTTCTTAGATAGACGTGTATCACCATGCTGATTTCCAGGCCAAAGAAATTCCTAAAGAAATGCCAAAACTGTGCGCATTAAAAAAGTAAGAAAGCTTCAAGAAAGAGGTACAGCTTTCATCTCAAAACATCCTGTGGTAGACCTGAACAAGTTCTTTCAGGTTTTAGGTTGCTCTTTTCTTGCACTATGCCAGCAAGATGACTAGAACCATCTTCAGGCCAGCAAAGGGTCTGCAATCAGGGAGAGCGGAGCAGTTGCATGGACCCTCGTTACCTGGGCCCTGCTGGAGGGGTCCCAGCTAGGTGGAGAGCACCACAAGGCACCACTTCCCTTTCTTGCCTCCTTGTTGTCCCACAGACACCGCTTGCAGAGGCAGACTTCCTTCTCCTTGTGCAAGCAAAGAGACACCCTTAACCCTGAGCATTTGTGGCTCAAACTCTTTTTACACCCCATATTAGGAAAAGCTTCTATTTCAAAGCTGAACCAGAGCTTGTGTGAGAAAAGTTGTCGGTTGGTTTTGTGAAGAGTATCACCTTTCTCTTACTGTGTTGAAAGCTTGCCCTTGTAGCATTAGCTGCAATATCACCAGGGTCAAAAAGTCTGTAAAGGCACTCTCCTTTCTCCCACTGTGGTGCAGTCCTGGCTTGAACCTTACTTCCAGTGATAGCATTGATTAGTCTCACTTTCATCTCCTCGGAGTTTTTACAAGTTTAGCTAAAATGATGGACCTAAGGTTGTTATAGTCCAATATCAAGCTTAAAACTGTTCTTTGACCTGGAGAAACACTGCATAGTCACTGTTATACCTGTTGATGATTGATGTCATACTTGTTTCCTACGAACTGGACTTCCACTTGCAGAAATGATCATGGATGTATGTGATAAAGACTTCGTAAGCCACAAGAATGCCTGTAGTTTTCTTTTGCTACTGCTGAAAAGTACAAATCTTGAGTACCAAGTTTAAAGGGGAACCAACCTGTATTTTATACCATACTTACAGTGTTTGGTTTAATTTTAACTGTGTGTGTACATGTTAAATCTTCTCTGACCTGGGGCATGGTGCATAATATTTACTATTAGATATGAAGAAATTATAAAAGGTCCACTCTTTTCCAGTGATTCCAGAAATCAGTGACGATCTTTACTTATTCTTGGCATTAAAATAGAGCTAAACAGAATATAAATTTTCACATACTAAGTATTTTTAAATATTTATTTATATTTATATGTAATTTCATGTCTCTTAAACACAGATAAAGGGATAAAGCAAGCTGTCACAAGTCAGTAACAGTCAATGAGACAGTCCAAATCTGTCTGAAAGCAATGGAAAAACAAGTTTGAGCGGCACCTTCACAGCTCTTTTGACATCAAATACTGATCACTGGAGATTGCATTCGAGGTGGCACTGGCCATTTGGTATTTGGAGGGAGACTTTCAGATTCTGCAGGAACTGATCCTGGCCCATCCAGCTGGAGACAGCTGCAAAAGTCAACATCTTTTAGATCTGACACAGAGCAGAGGTTCTCAGCAGTAAAGATCACATATCTGGAAAAAACCCAGTTCAAGTAATTGCATTTGTCTTCTTAAATTGTTCTTAATGTAATGAACATGTTACAGTGACCTTTAGAATGTCTAATGGGCGATGCATTTGAGCTTTTTGAATATTTAAGCCACCTTCCAAATTATGTCTCATTTGTTTATTCTTAACTTAGCCTGCGCATTTAACTGCATCATAATCAGGATGGATCTAAAAAAACCCAACAACTTCATACGGTTAATTCCAGATCTCATTATTGTATTTTCTCTTAAATCTCAACTGTGGAAATAATTCTTTGCTGCTTCTCTTGAACTGCTATGTTGGTCTGTTTTATTTGTCTGATTCTTAAAAAAGCTACTGCAGTACAGCAAAAAGATCGTTGCACTTCCTCTGTGATCAGAATTATCCTACAGAATACAAGTTTGCAAGCTTAGGAAATTTGGATAGGTTTTAGGATGAATTTCTGTAAAATGCTTTTAATGAATGCAGGAAGATTACACATACTTGAATTATTTAGTTTGTAATAGAGAGTATTCCATTTAAAAAAACTGGGTATCTTGTCTTCTGAAAGCTTCTCAAAACATCCATTTATTTCAGTTCCAACTTTCCTTTTATGTTCTTATTCCAGATTCTCTGATTGGTTTGAAAGGTCTGGGTTATTTCAGTTGATGGGACTAATTTTGTAGTGCTGCTTTAAACCATTCTTTTGATCTTACTCTAAAATTCAGTGTAGCATGACTCAGTGCTGTGACCACTACCAACTACAAAGCACAATATGTCAGCTATTCTTTAAAAGATTTTTGTTACTGTTGCAACCACTGAAAATTTTGAAACTCTGCTGATGGTTGGGGTCTCTGCTCTATTGACCTGGGCATGTTTGAGTCCACGGTATAAGTGCTCTCAGTGCAAGTGTGCGGGACTCTTTAACTGAGCGATGCTAATTGGTACCATGCACACAAGGACCTAGCAACGTAAAAGAGAAACGACTCCATGACTTTCCTTTCCTTTCATTGGAAATGTCAAGGGGTTAGCATTAACTTCAGTCCCAAAATGTTTTTATCATTTTTTTCTCTTTCATTCTGCCTTCTCTGCACACCAGCTCTGTGCAGTTAGTTGATCAGCATATCATAATGCTTATTTCATAAATTCTCACCTTTTCACATCTCACTATCTGAGGACAATTTTTACCTTATATTTATTTCCCTGAAAAATTCCACAAGGGTGGAGGAGATTACATGAAAACTAGATCACTGCAGAGATGAAGACAAATAGCTTGTAATTCACCAAGTGCAAGGAATATGAGAAGGTTGAACATAAGGACAGAGAAAAGGAAGAAGAAGGTAATTACTGTGTGATAGTATAGCAGCAACGATAATTTAATTTCTGAGAGGAGTATGGTCAGTGGGAGACATTTCCTTCCAGCTCTGCCTGGAGAATGGCCTAGTCAGAAATAAGTTGTGTAAGAAATCTGAGTTGTAGCTAATATCAAGTTTGACCTCTGTCCCTGAGGCACTCCTAAGTGTTGCAAGTCATAGGGAGCAGAGGGTTTCAAGCCAAGGCTCCGAGCAACGTGATGCGTGAAACCGCTGGGAAACTGGCAAGGCTGTTGGAGCTCATCCACCAAGCCAACAATTGCTCCTAAGGCTGCTGACTTGCCAGCTTGCAGGTGTTCTTATAAATGAGGCTGGTAGGGCACAGATTATAGCGAAATAAGCACTCCCGTTGACTTTAGGGCAGCTCACTTGGGTTACATTACAGCACTTAGATACAAGGAGCTTCAGAGGAACAAATTATCACATCTGAAAGAGAAAGTCATCTGAAAGAGAAAGTCATGTTGCTCCATCCTGCTGCTTTTTGGAAAGTGCAATTACCCTGTAAGTAAAAATAATCATCTGGATGTAACATACCCAGATTTTGAAGTGGATTTCAATAATGATAACTCACACAGTATTTTTTTCTGTCATATCATTTGAATTTAGGCTGTGGTGGTTCTACTCTGATATGGACCTCTCAAGCCTAGGTAAAATGGAGGAAGATTTGTACTTTTATTGAAGGAGACTGTCCTGTAAAGAGACTGGCATGCTATGACGACAACGTTTACAATTGCCATATGTCTAATGAGTATTTTAAACATTAGATTAGAAAAACATGTTATTTAGTGTTCTGCAAACATGGGCAAAAAAGCTTTTGTCTTTTAAAGGTATACTCAATTTATATTTTCCTGTCACTGTGTTCACTTGCAGAAACTAGAATCAAAAAAGCTGTTAGCTTTAGCCTCCTTTATAAAGGCGTTTACAGTGCTCATTGTAATCACGCAGAACAGAGGTAAAGCCCCCAGATTTCTCATCTTACGTATTAAAAAACAAGAAAACCCTCAAAAACTCTCATAGCTTTTCAAATCAATCATTTGTTACACAATGTACATTTGCATTACAACTGACCATGACATGTAGTAATGTTATCAAGACTGTTGCAAGATGCACGTGTTAGCAAGTAGAATTTAACCTACTGCGAATGAAACAGAAATGTCAGATGATCTTTGAGGCTTAAGAGTAAGTCAATGCTTACGGCTGAAGGTAAAGCACATCTTTGGCATCTTTTACAGCTAAAGCCCTAAGTCTGGTTAGATTTTGGTCTGACAGCAAATTACAGTGGTTACACAGTGATACTGGTCTACATGCCATTTCAGCTTACAGTTTTGACTCTAGTGAGGACTCTGTACCATTGTGTATATGTTCACCTTTTATCCCCCAGCATATGGAACAGAGATAAGAAACATTTCTAACTTCAGGCACTTGTAAGATTTACTCACCACTGAGAATTTAAAGTAGTTTCTGAATATTAAGTTTTAATAGCCTCTTTAATGCAGGCGGCTGGGAACTTGTTATTGTAGTTAATTTAAAGAAGCTTGTTTAATTTTGCTTGATATATTCCTCAAGAATGTGTTACTCAGGTAATATAAACTGTTTCTGCCCCCCAGGCACTATGATTTATATGCAATATGTTTGCTTAGTAATACAAGTAAGTATACTTTAATGAGAAAAACTGTATCACTGTTTTAATTTAACTCTACGTTGTCATCTTTTTCACCCTCTTTCACTTGTACATTGCAAAGTGTTGAAATAATTTTGGTATTTCAAATGTCACCTGTTCCCAGCTGCAATTAGCATTTAAAAGCTTAGCATCAATTTTCATTCAAATATGCCGCCTCCGTAGTCATGGTAACCTCCTCGTCAGCTTTATCTTCCAGCTTTAGAAGGTGCTGCTGTGGTACTCAAGAGGTGTTGTCATTCAGTTCCCTCTTCTTTCCTTCTCCTGCACTAAAGACACTTCCGTGCTTGCTTTCACCAAGTCGAAGGTTTACAATAGCAAGAGAAGAGCCAAACTGGAAATACTGTAACAAAAATAAAGTTCTACTTCATGGCTCTTCCTGGAAATAGGAACTGGTGAAGAAGAATGGCTTCAGAGGGCTCATCACACATGGTGCAGTAAACTACCTATAAGCTATTAAAAACTACATATTCAGTGTATGTAAAAATGAACGCTTAGTCGTATATACAAATGTGTAGATGCAGAATCCAAGTGCTTAGCAGATGTGTCTCCTCTCCTTCTTCACTTCAGAAGAGAAACATTGAACCAGATGTAAGCTAAGGACTGTTTCATTCAAATAATATAATTATTCTGTATTTAACCAGGATATGCTCTGATGTCTAATTTTGTGAGAAAAATATGGATTTTTTTTTTTTTAATTGTTAGGTGTCCTCCTTATACGAATTTAACTGTGCTTTTTTGTTTTATGCAGCATTTACATAAGAACAGGTCAACTGATTCAAAATGCTTAAGTTATTGGTAGAGATACCCATCTGTGAGCCACATCATTCTTGTTACGGATTTTATTGTCCTTGGCTTGCAATACATGTTTATTGTTGGGATAAAAATCATTACAAGTACAGAGAAACAGATGGATATTACAATTCAGATACACGGACTTATTGTTAGTAGATAATGTAATTATAGGAGATATTATAACATAATTATAGGAGAATTTCTACATATTCTCCCTGTGGTCATTTGCAAAACTCACCTGCTTCCACTCTTATTTCAGAAATCGATAGAAGCTGGAGTACTACACACATATCACAGCCTGCCTCTGACCATCTGTGAAGCTGTGAAAACATCTTTTTGGTATCTTTCTCAAGTGGCCACTTCTCACAGAGTGCAGGCCAACAATACGGCAGCCACAAGAAATCATATAAGCATGCTTACCTTTAATCCCCGTCTTCACTGTATAGCAGGCACAGGTTGGATATTTGAGATATAGCCGTTTCACCTGTGCCTTGCATATGTGGATACAGACGGTAAATCTGCATTTTAACTAATTCTTGCCTATGTGATGGTTCTACAAGGGTGGTCAAATCAATCTCCACAGGTCTCTTTGCATCATCCTGAGCCTGAACCATGCAAGTCTAGATAATCAACAGGCACCCTCTATTAGCTGTCAGCCACTAATGAGAACCTCCCAATGTGTGATGTGAAATAAATGTAAACCACCTGTGCAAACTCTGGCTTTGAAGCGCACTTTGTATGTGTGAGTCAGCCATGGCTCTCATTGGAAATTGTTGAAATTTTGGAAATATCTTCTGAACCTTTTACATTTCTTGCATGTCGACATAGTCTCTAAGGTGCCTATTGTGTTTTGTTGTATCTGTTTTTGCCGTCTCATAACTCCTTAGCAGAACTTACGGGTTTCCAGTCAAGACCAAGACAACCCAAACCGCCCAGGTGCTACAAACTGGCAGTGTGGAGACGCAATTAGACTATGCACCCCAGGCCTACCCAGACAATCCTTATTTTTCATGTAATATCCTAATAATAACTTTGAAGGTACTTACAATGTCCATGTTTTATCACTTAATAAAACCTCTTACATTTCTGTATTCTTCACGAAGCACTAATAGTTGTTTTCCATATGCCATCTAATGAAATCAGAGTTCAAAATGAAGAAGGTACAAGTTCTAAAAATCAAAGTTATTCTTCAGCCCGAAGAGTCTGAGAGTTCACTGTTTACAGCAAACTTTTTCAGAATGTGGAAAGGGTATCACTGAAAGCAGAGTAGTGCTAGTGAGCTGTTCACCGAACTCTTCCCAGCTCTCAACTGCTGTCCCATCCGCCCCATCTGAATCTCCCTGCTGTCACCTGGGCTCTGCATTTTTCAAGGATTTCCACATGCAGGTTCATACTCAGTTGCCCTGACCCAATGAGGGTCTTCCTGGAGTGTTGGCCCACCTACGCTAGATTACTTCCGTTTATCTGTGGATTGCCATGTGGGTTTTTCTAACCATGGCATAGAGTCGGAATACAAGCCGTGTTTCAAAAGAGCAGCACCTGTGTGCTCTAGTGGATCTACAGCATGTAGCATCAGGGATTAGCTGCGACAGAGCTGCATTGTAACAGTTCCATTGTATTTGAATCTTGAAGCAATTACTTAATGAAGCACAATTTATTGGGGAAATACCTATGTTAAAAAAAGGAGACCAAAATAGAAAGGGACAGTTCTGGCTATGAACTTTGCCTTTTTTCTAGGGTGTTCAGTGCATCTTTATTGTTCTCTGTGAAAACTCTGAAATGCAGTTTGACGAAATTTCTGTTCATGAACAAATTAATGATGATTAGTACCTTTATAGTGGACATGTTGCCTTCCTTAAGATCAAAACCAAAATGCAACACCCTTTTCTTTCACTTCCTGATTTCCCTTCAGAAAACACATGGAATAAAGGATATTTTGATCAGAAGATGTTTCCTTTATAAAATTACTATCTTTGCGAGCAGTGCTGAGTTTTAACTCAATCTGCACCAGGTAACCCAAGATAAAGGGTGAGAAAAAGAAAATCCTCCCCACCCCCCTTGCTTTGCCACTATCCAAACTATCTGTGCGAGCGCGGAGGAAGCGGGGTGCTGCCGTGGGCACCCACACCCCGGCGGCCCCGGGCGGGGGCGGGCCGCCGCCTGCCCCGCCTGCGCGGGGCGGTGCGGGGCGGCGCGGGGAGATGCGGGGCGGCGCGGATCCCGCGGCCGCCGCAGACGGCGCGGGGAGGCGAGGCCGAGGGG
>VFFE01007235.1:4460410-4651597 GCA_008921705.1 Burhinus oedicnemus | reverse complement strand
GGATGGGGCCGCGCTGCGCCGGGGGAGGGGGCCCGCGGCGGGCAGGGGCGGCGGGGCGGGGATCGGTGTCGGGAGCGGTGTGGCTGGGCGCTGCTGTCCGAGTTTGCGGGCAGGGGACAGCCCGGGCGCTTTCCCCGCTTCCCACTGGCGTGATGTATAACGGTGTGGGGTGATCGGCCCACCCGCCGTAAATCGCTCACAGTAGCGGTAAGTGCCGTTCCCGTATCTTTGCTGCCTGATGTTCTTACGGCAGCCCGGTGAGCAGTAACTCTGAGGCGGAAAATAAAATATCTCCGCTGTGGTGCTGTGTCTTGCAGATGGGGTATGTGTCTATGACATCTTCTTAGTATGGAAGCTGTTCAGACAAATGAGGAGAAACTGCGCGTGACTTACTAACTTTTATGTAAATAACTGCATGTAATAGTTGCAATTCTGTATTTGAGAGTACAAAATCAATATTCTACTGATTAATAGACTACTCAGTATTCAGCTGTTAGTAAAAATGACTTGAATAAGTGGTGTAACAGTATTTTTTGACTGCAATAGTAAGTACTAATAATTTTTTTTTAGAAAGTGTCATGTAAAATGCAACTTAATATGCATAATACATACATAACTAATTTCTACATTGCATATATTCTTCAAATTCAGTAACCAAAGCACCTGTTATTATATAGTGTTTTTTTCCTGTTTTAAAGGTGCTGTTGGTCTAACATGCACAGCTCCAGCATACATGAATAGTCCTTCCTTCTCACGTAGTTTAATTTGTCACCGTTTCATTTGTTTCAGGATAAACTCTTGTGTAAATTTAAACTATTTTCTTAAGGATCTTTAAGAGGAGCACTTTTAAAAGATACTTACCACATAGATATTCTTGGGAACTTCCAACGCTTATGGCTGAATGTGTAACATAAACCAAAACAAAACCAGAGGTGAAAGAAAATTTTGTCTTAGCTAGTGCAAGTGAACGTCCTTGGTCTGATCAGAAGCAAGCTGAGTTCTCTTTGTAAACTTGAGTCGATTTTCCAGGGGAATTACAGAAACTGTGGATCTGTTAGATCTTAATTTCGATCCTGTTCCAGTGGCGTAGTGTTTTACCTACATATCAACGACTCTTGGTCTACGTGTGCGTAAGATTTCAATTAATACTGCTTCAGCTGCCTAAAGGTCTGATGAGATGCTTGTTAGCAATTCGATTGCTTTTTTATACATTATTGCCTTGCATTTGGGATTTGGACATTACGTGATCATGGTGAAAAGTAATTACAGAAGGTAATAATCTTTGGTGTATCCATTAAAATAGTAGCTTCTTCATTTTTATGCAATGTTTGGGGACGTTTTTTACCTTCCACTAGGATTTTTTTGTCAGCAACTGAGAAGAGCAGTGGCTAAGAGGCATAAAATGATCTGAGTATTGATAGACTGTTATCTGTGGGGCTGCTGCTGAAACAGACTTATTGTTGCTGTCTCTGATGGGACGTGACAGGGTTTTATGTTACATCTGGTAATATTCTGCTTTAAAGACTAAATTTAACCCAGTCTGTAAAATACTTTTTAGAAGCTTCTAATCACATGCGGTTTCCCTAGTATTAATAATACCTGTTTGTCCTTTTAGGACGAATGAAGAAAATACTTCCTGTGAAGAGTAAAAGTACTTGATTCTGGGAAAACTCTTAAAGCACTTCTAACTTCAGAGCTGGAGAAAAGTATGAAGGAACAATCCATCTGACTCCCTCAGCATCTCACACAGAACACAAAATGGCTCTTCAGAAAAAAACTGTTGCTGATGTCTTGGAGGAGTGGTGTTTGGAGGAACCGCTGTTTGGTCACAGACGGCACCAGAATGTTAGAAAAAAACTGAGACTGATACGAATTATAGGGCTTCTTGTCAGTGTAGTGGCCATTAGTACTTTCTCTCTTTCAATTAGTGCCTTTTTCAAGATGGAACCACATAGCATGGCGTTGGCCAGCAGTCTAGATAGCCAAAAGTTGGTGCGTGGGCACCAAAGAACTCTGTTGGATTTCACAGAAGAGAATGAAAATGGCACTCCAGACCCACACGCTTCTATGAAATATGAGGCTGAGCACGACAATGCAACAGATGATCATGCCAAGGGAGAGTACCCCAAGGACCTTTTCTCTCTTGAGGAGAGAAGAAAGGGAGCAGTGATCCTCCATGTAACTGGAATGATTTACATGTTCATAGCTTTAGCCATAGTCTGCGATGAGTTCTTTGTTCCTTCCTTGACTGTAATCACTGAAAAACTGAGCATATCTGATGATGTGGCAGGGGCAACCTTCATGGCTGCTGGTGGGTCAGCCCCAGAACTCTTCACTTCTTTAATAGGAGTGTTCATATCCCACAGCAATGTCGGCATTGGTACAATAGTGGGATCTGCTGTATTCAATATCTTGTTTGTTATTGGAATGTGTGCTTTATTTTCTAGAGAGATCTTGAACCTTACTTGGTGGCCACTCTTTCGAGATGTGTCCTTTTACATCGTTGACTTGATCTTGCTAATCATCTTTTTTCTGGATAACTTGATCATGTGGTGGGAAAGCTTAACACTCCTGACAGCGTATTTTTGCTATGTGACTTTCATGAAGTTCAATGTTCAAGTAGAAGAATGGGTGAAGAAATTTTTAAACAGGAACAAGGTTGAGAAGGTAGCAACAGCAGACGCTGAAGGAAAGGTTGGTCAATTTTTAATTACCATATATGTAATAATACCCTTGTAATTGCTGAGCCCTCCTATATCATAAGGGTACTGATATTGTACAGTAAGCAATATAAAAATGTTCCTTCTTTTGCTAAAAGGTCTGTTTGTTTTATCAGTCCAATAGGATTGAAATTATAAAACATGAGGCAGCCTTCTAGTAAATCAATAGCTTTTGATTCCAGAATGATCCTAATCACACAGAAAGCAAGAAAAAATACCATCAAAAAGATGTAAACCTTTACTCAGCATTTTGGCACATTGATGAGGTCTGAGACAGAGCTACTATTTTTTCCCTAAGGTTTTGGATTAAGCAGTAACAATATCTGGGGAGGATCTTGTGACAAAATTTGGCTTTTTAAAGACTGTTAATGCATTTTCTTACTCAAAAAATCAAATCACTCAGAACAGTATATAAAGGTATTTTTATACATGTTTTTAATCTACTGATGCTGATATACAGTAGTTGTAATTGATGGCCAATTACATGAAAAAAATCTATGGGAAAAACAGTGACCACAGCGGCAAAAGGCAGAGATCCTCTGTTTGTGCAGGATGGTTTCCCATTCACAGTATTTGCAACTAAAGAAACTAATTTTTGGCCTAATACCTGGCCACAAGTAGAGACAGGAATTTATGCACAGAGGGCTTGGTGAGTCTTTAGCAATTATTATCTTTTAAACAGCTCTCTTGTTTAAGCAGGTTATATTTAAGGGACTTATGAAGCTGAACCTGTAAATACTTATGTATGTAGCAGTATGTGAATTGCATGTTTAATACTGAAATTTAAATGTCTGATTTTATATGACAATAGGGTTATTATTCATCAGATAAGGTTTTATTATCCAATAATTATTCAGAGTATGAGGGAACTGTTCACTGTTTTATTTCTTCTGTTTAACAGCCCTGTATGAGTGGTTCAGAAGAGACACAATCCACTGGTATAAGTGTACAGGCATATGAAAAGGAGGATAGAAAGCGGAGCACATATAACTATAGAGAGGGGCTACCTGCTGGTGACTCACAGAAAACTGATGATTCTGCCTATATGCCTAACTTTGAAGAGAGAGATTGGTATTTTAGCAGTACGGCCAGGTGCTTTCAGTTTCAGGACAAGCCACAAAAAAGTCCACCAAAAATAAACCCAGAAAATTCTCAAATTTTTAATTTTCTAACCAAGTTTAACACCTATACATTTACTTGTAGTTTTATACTTTCCCTTTTGTTCCATTCCTTTTCCAAAATCAGCATGCTGATCTTCATCTTTCTCAAAATGCGTAATTGGGATTTTATAAGCAAATGAAAAGAAAGGCCAACACCAACAAAGTATTTGCCCTAATGAATGAAGGGCTGCTTTAACTACGCTAGTTGGTTTCTAAATAATGTAATATTTGACAGTGCATTGTAAGTACTTTCACAGTTTGGGCTGAATGTGTGTAACAATAGGAAGAGACTATGGTATATGAAGCAACCGTTTAATGCACCTTCAGTTGTCCATAACTGGATTTGAAGGAGATGTGAATCTATAAATGGTCTCAAACAGTAGTTAATATGAAAAGCAACTGCGTTGTATTGTTCAGGCTATACGGTGGGGTAGAGTAGCTATACATCATGGTAAGTGCTCAATTATTTTCAACTAGGTAGAAGAATAAATAATTTGTGAGCCACATTGAATATAACAAATGTTTAAAGAACTCTAGATGGACTTGATTTTAAAAAGATACCTTTAGGAGCACTCATTTATTGTTTGATATATTAATTACTTTTTCTTAGAGCTTATTCATATTATAGGTGCACAGAATTCAGATAGGGATGAAAAAAATCAGAAAACTTGCTACTTTTCCTAAAAACACAAGCTTTACATCTTATGTTTCATGAAGATATTTTTCATTAGTTAACATGAAGTTAATTAAAATGATAAAATTATGTATTTGTAAATCATTGAGGGGTAAAGGGGGATGAAAGAGATTTTGTTGTAATTTAGATAATATGTATTTTCTGCTTCTGGGGAAAATAGCTTCTGAAGGTATCAGACTATGTATTTCTTCTATGAGCCATGCTGTAAAGACAGATTTTTTTAATATTCAGCTAACACTTTGAAATTATAACTCAGTATGAACTATTTTACTAGCCAGTTGAACAGCATTTATCAGGATGAATGAACCGATTTTTTGATAGCAAGGATGTCACAGATTATGTTCTTTGGAAAGAATCTCACCTGAAGTTATGTGTTCATTTACTTATCGTTATTAGATAATTGGTTTTGTTCCTTTTATATTTAAAAAAAACCCCACCCACAAACAAAAACAAACAAACAAACAAAAACCCCCATGACATGTAGTCCCAACCCTGATAGAAATGCCTAAGATTTTCAGCTTGAAAGTTATTGCTTAAAGCAAAGGCTAAATGTCTTTGCAGTCTGAGATCTTGTGTCCAGTAGTGAATGCGATGCACGTGGGTGCTTATTTTGTAACAAGTGAGAATTATAATATAAGTATTGCAGAAGTGATGGTCTTGGCTTTTGGTGGCAAAGGATGCTTCATTTCAACAGTGTTAGCTGTGAGCCTAGGTTGCTTCCAATCACCAACAGTGTTCTGTGTTAGCGCAAAATGAAATTTTATAGAATCAAATTAGTATATCAAATGCAGAATTTGCAATCTCAGTTGTTTGTTGTAATGGAAACTTTTTCTCTCTTTTTTTCCCCCATTAGTGCAGAGAATTGCTAGGTGGCTCTCTGGAATCGTTGGGTTAGAGTATCTTGAAAGAACTTTATTTCAGGAGTGTATAGAAAATTCTCTTCTCTCCTCTAACCAACACTCCCTTTGCCTATCTGTTGTTGATTCTACTGTTCCCAAAGTGGCAAGTGTTCTGCTAAAAAAACGTGCCTGCCATATTCATTGTTAAGACTTCATGTTGTAATCTGAAAGCAGCTCAACAAAGTTGAGAGGTCTAAATAAGGCATCATAAAGCTGGATAGTTGAAGGGTTAGGTGACTTGTTAGCAAACAAGTAGCAGAGTAAAAATCAGATCAGATGAAAAACCTCTTGAGATACTCAGGTGTATTTTAATGTTAATTTCAGTATTTTTATTATCAGTCATCTGGAACTGTTGAAGAAAGTTTACATTCTCAAGAAGGACAGTATTTCCCATGAGGAAAAGGTCTTAGATACCAAACGATTTTTCTGCTTTGCTGTGATTTGCTCTAGATGTATTCATTGTGTTGCTCAAATGCATACATGTCTCTAGATGTCTTTTAGATTCCTTTCTCTCTTCCCCATTTTTTAAGAATTAAAGCACTCTTTTGTACTAGAAAACTGTGAATATTTGACCTTAACCACTTTTTCTGATCTTATTTTCTTTAGTGTGTCAGTTACTTGTATAAATGTGAATGCAGACGGAGTACTCAATATGAATTTCATTGTGCTCACTGTTTTGCTTCACAAGCTTTCAAACCAATATGGTCTGGGCTTTTAAAGGGTACAGGTTGAGTAAATTTGGTAACTTGAATTTTGGCAACAATTTGGTGACACTGCTCAGAGCAGACTACAAGCATTTTTTCATTTAGAGTTCATGGGGCACATTGGCAAGGTCCTGTTCGAACTGTGGATAATCTCGTGCCCCATCCTACCCTCAAGGAAGCCTGATGCCAGTCTGGTACTGATGAACTCCAGAGATCACTGGGACAAGGGTGCAAAAAAGGAGGAGAAAGGAAAAAGCAAGACAGCATGAAAAGACAGAAAAAACCCCAGATGGCTAAGTTCTACAATGTAGGGCGGCATATGGCATATGCAGACCAAGATGCGTCAAGTGACACCAAACCCTGTGGGCTGCCCTGAATGGGCCATAGAGTAGGTAGTGTGATCCTACCACCAGATACCTCCAGAAGTCCCTTCCAGCCTAACTTACTCTGTGGTGTGATTTTTAGGATTTATATAGTTATCCTGCAAAGAACAGATGATTTTTTCTTTTTTTTTTTTTTAGGACAGGGGAGGAAATGTTGATATTAATTCTACATCTTCCTCAGTTGAGTGAAGATGTTTAAAAACAGAAGCTTGAAATTAAGTATAATGGACAGGAAGAGGGAAATGGAAAAAGCTGCTGTACTAAGTTCTTAAAAATAAGACTTTATTTATCTTCTGCTAAGATTTTAGTCTTTTCTTCATAGTCTGTACTGGTGAAGGCATACTGAATATATTAGATTATGGTAAAACATCATGTGAAATTACCTTTCAGTTTTTAAGTACTTTTTTTCTTTAATGTATCATGGAGATCATTGCAAAAATACTTGAATCTGATCACTCAGTAAATAACTCAAAACAGTTCTGTTTGGCAACTAGGAGAACAGAATGTGGGTGGCAAGGGGATATTGTGCAATGACATCTGTTTCACTGACAGTATCATTTTAGATAAATAGCTTATGGTATATACAAGACAGTTACAGTTCTACACTTACAGAGAACTGCATTTGGAAAATGAGCTATTTTTACCAACAAGACATAGTTTGACATTATTTTGTTGCCAATTTTGTTGTCTTAAGAAGCCTGAATAGCTTGTGTGTGATATTTTAAGATCTATACTGATCTCCAGTGTTGCCACATTGTATTTAATGGCAGTATTTCCATTCGAAAGGAAGGGTTGTTAACAGTGTTTTTAGGTACTTCTTTACTTGGTGGCTGTATTAACACTGCATACGCACAGTCAGTGTAATAATGTATGATCTAATATGTGTTTGTTTAAGGAAAAAAGCAAATTATCTGAATGCCTACAGGAAAAACTGGAATCTGTAAAAGGTCTGAGTTTGTAGTTGGTTTGAACTCTTGAACAGTTCTTTTTCAGAGCTTCTTAATGTTGAATCTACAGACCCTGTAACTGTAACTCTATCTATAGAATAGAATTTCATCTCTCATCACCAGCAAAAGATACTTTAAAGCCATGTTTTGTAGTCCATACAGAGATTGCAGTCTTACTCTACAGACATTTCACAGTTTTTCTACTTGTGCAAGCATGTTCATGAATATAGAGCTATGAGTATGCAAGATTCAGATACTCATATGTATATGCAACGTATGCAAGATGATTGCATTGTTTTAAGTACATGTTTGGAACACGAGATCATCACTGTCCTTGTACCATGTTCTGTTTTGATAAAAGCCTGGCTTTGTGTTACATTTTATCTGCTTTTATTATCTCAAAAACTTCCAAGTTACTTCTGTGTTAACTTAATGTTACTCCACTAGCAGTAACTGTTAGTTAATTTGCCTTGAGTATTTAGCATTGTTGATACAATTTAGGGGTATTACTGACATACCCAAAGGCTGATACTTTGTATATGCAACCATCAGTACAGTGAAATTGATACTATTCTCAGTTGATTTTAGTGTCTCTCAGTAATTTATTGACTACAAAGCAATGATTATAGTGGTTTTCACCACTGGAGTCTCTTGGGTTTTTTATGTATGTACCCTGGTAACGAGCAGAAAGTGACAGCATGGAAATGCAGTATAGATTAAACGCTTTTAAATCTTGGCCATCCACTAAGATTCATTAGGCAACCCTTGCTAATTGTGCTGGGAAAAGGAAGGCTAAAGCTGTGCCACCTTTAATTAACAGCAAGGGGACAACATATCCATCAATATATTTAAAAATAAAAAGCATATGTAATTAAAAAGAAGTCATGATACTTCTTAGAGGCTGCACAAAACCAGCTGTGTTGGCAAATGCTCACCATTCTGTATTTCAGAAGAACTCCAGACATGATTAAATTCATTGTGCTGGAAGCTGTACAGAGAGAGGAATGTGCAGTCCCAAAATCTGGAGACTTTAAGTGTTTTTCTTTCTGTCATCTCAGTCTTGGGTACTTTGATCCAGATCCTCAACAGGCTGTGGGAGCTACAGGAAGACTGGAGGTGGAATTTCACTCCCTAAATCAGTATACCAGACCTCAAATTACCTGCTTGCTTGGAGGTGCTTAAACTCTGAAGGAGCTTCACTTTTAAACAGAGAAGATCTTCAGATGCCACAGTTTTGCTTCCAGACTTGCTCAGAAATGCCAGACCCAGGTGGAGCAGTATGGTACTGCTTTTCCATCTAACCCACACTCCTCTACTTTTTGCCCCAAGCTAGTTCCCCAAGTTTACCTCCCAGACTAATATTTAATAAAATCAAATGACTTTACAAGCTCTTCAGATTCTGGTGGTGAAAGTGTTCAACTATTATGCAATTATATATAGATCTCCTACATTCACTGCTCACTTCATGTGGTGCCCTACTCATTGTATAAAAGTTTGGGGGGGCAAGGCACAGCTGACTCCCCTACTTTTTCTGGGCTTGTTTTAGAAGGCAACAGTGAGCCCTTCACCCCATGTTTTTAAAGGGCGGCGGTTGGTACCTATCTTTTCTAAAGTGTGAGATGTGGGTGATGGAAGCTGCCCAAGGGCAGTGCTTGTTGCAAGTGGAGGGTGCCACAGTACAGTGGTGTTTTGGGCACTGCTGACTTTAGGGTGGCCTTGGCCTTTCTGGGTGGTGACACTCTGTAGGCAGCTTGCACTAGACCGCCAGGGTCACATGCTAAAAAATTAGGTTTGATGAAGTGCTTCCACCCTGTTAATGATCTGGGGTTTTGTTGGCTTTATTAGCAGGTGTCAGTTTTCCACTGCCAACTGCAGAGGTGAGAAAACAGCCCCTTTTGGGTCCTTTCTCCTTCTGAAATTGTTTCCAAGAATTCAGGCATTTTGCTTTTGCAATTGTAGAATAAGATTATAACCAATTTGAATTTGTTACTCCATAATGGATAGTATGTGCATACTGAAGAAAGTCCTATAACAAAAGCGATGTAGAAGTGGAAAGTGTAATGGTCATGACGGTTCTTAAAAATAAGGTATGTGCCCACACCTCTCAGGTGTTTGTTGGAAGCCAGGCTTTTTAACCATAGACATTAGAGACCTTCTGTGCAGAAAGCTTGTGAAAGGACTAAACCTAATGTGGACGGTCTGGGCTCTGTTGCTTGTGCTTGGCCATTCGTATATTTTATAAAGATGGTGTAAGACAACATGGAATTTGGACATTTATTAGCCTTTTAACCCTTAGGTACAGCAACAAACATACAAAACCAGTGAGTGCTTTTTGGTAAACAGAATACAGTACCGGTATTTCAAAATTAAAATAGCTTCCCTTGGTCTTTTTGACCAAAATTCAAAATCTAATTCTAGTCAGCAAAGCAAAGTAATACAAAGACAAAGGAAGTCAGAAAGTTTGCACTTTAAAAGATCTATGTGGGGTGTATGAGTATGAAAAGTGTTTTATACATGAGGTATAGAACAGATGGGAAGATATATTAGAGATAAGTATAAGTAAACACCTGTAATACCTATAAAATTAATTCAGACATCTCATCTATTTAGCAACCTTTTTTGCTATTTATAAAATAAACTTTAATATAAAGAATAAGACTTCTTAATTTCTCCCCAGTCATCTGCAATGTTTTGCCTAACCCGCAAACTATGACTAGTGTGTTGTTGTGAATTCTGTAAAATAAGTGTTTCCTTCATCTTAACCTAGGCTAGCAATATTCCATTGTATTTCAGCCAGCTCTTATTTAAATACCACTTTTTATTATTTAACTTAATGACTGGTTCCATTAATCTGTGCAGCAGTAAGTGTGCTGTTGGCACAAACTAGAGATTCAAATTCTTTCTTGGCACTGCCAGATTTTTAGAACCTAAAATGACAAGATAAAGCAAAATCAGATAATTGTAATTAATTTGTTATGCACAGATCAGTTGTTATGCATCATAAGGTGAGATACATGTGGTTTAGAAAAAGAAAGGTGACTTGTTTTGAGATTTTAATCCAAAATCCCTCATTAAGTACTTCTATTGAAAATTACTATCTTCCTTTGTCTGTACAAACCAAATCTGTTAGTAATACTTAGCTGTGCATTTCAAAATTCTGGAAATGTGGGCTGTCAATGAGAACTCCTTCTTATAGGATGCTCTTGACTCCATATTGTTCTAACACAGACACAAATGTTTTAACTATTACTAATTTTCATACCAAAGTACTGAGATGATAATCCGGTCTCCATCACACCAGGTGCTTAGACAACTGTATGAAATCATAGTTCCTCCCCTCAGTAGTTCATGGTAGAAAAATGCCATTCAGAGTGCCTGATAAGAAGAATATGATTCATCATGTTTATAACTTTATGTACATTCATATATGCTTGCAGTTCTGTATAGTTAGCATACCATCAGTTTTTTCCTCATCATCCAAGCTGTCATTGAGTTGCTGGTTATTTATTACACACAGATGTCCAGGAGGTAATTTAAAGAAATACTTTATTTCTCTATATGATCTAGCAATAGATCTTCGCAATTATCTGTCAATGATGCATCTGGTAGAAGACAGCATCCTTTGTATAGTAAGACCTAAGTCAGAATAGTAGTGTTGGTGCTCTATTTTGCCTTTTGGGAAAACAAGCAGATAGATGGTTTGGGTTTAGTTTGGTTTAGTTGTAAACTTGAGTGTGTGAAATTCTTGCAATTGTATTGTGAAGCACAGGTAAACTCAAAATCCTAAGTTAGAGTAGCCTTAGGGATATACTTTTGGCAAACCAATTACATTTGACAGAAAACATATTGTAGTACATTACCACATATTTCATTATTTTGCAGGCAATAACGTGTAACTTTGAGGAAATGCAGTTGCTATTTGCTGTCATTGGTGGTTTGTTGCCTTATGTGTGTTCCTATCCGAAAAGAGGAAATGGAAAAAAAATGCAGTCTTGGAAAAACAGCCATTGCCTTGCTGGCAGTAGAATTGAGCATCATGGCTTGGGAGGGCAATGAGAGTTTTAAGTGTTGGTCGTGTACTTGTTTCTACAGCAGGTGGAGGGTCCAGAGCTCACATTACCTCCAAAGCCAGCTTTATCTAGTGGTACGATTGCTGCTCTGCCTTAGTCAACAGTGGCTCACTTCGGGTAATTTTACTGTCCCTGTCAGATACAATTTCATTAGGGCAGTTCAAAGAATAGTTACTGCTCAGTTACTATTTTGCACTGTTCCATTACTATTGCACTGTCCTGTGTATCACTGAAGGTGTATTCATTTACACGAATAGCCGTAAATAGCAATGATCTTGGATGACTTCTTTTCAGGTGCGTGTGTGAGAACAGGCTTAAAGGGCTGCGTGCAATAATGTTAACACCGCTATGAAGTGCTACACTTCAAGGGTGAATAGATGGGTGCAAAATAATTTCTTGTTCGAGGAATAAAAAAGGTAACAGGGAATTTGTACTGCATACTACACTGACAAATTAATCATAAATTTTCCTCAGGAATTAATCCTGCTTTATCACCTCTTAACTGCTTACTGCTGGGAATCTAGTCTAAAGTCAGTGGTAATACCAGTGACATTTATTGCATAACCGGCTAGTGTAAACTTTTCACCCTCTCGCATTGCTGTCAAACAGCTCTAGCGGATATAGAGCACTAAGGAAAAGGCATGTCTGCTGTCACATCCTGTGTTTGGTGACCTTCAGGGCAGCGTTTGAGACCCGTCCAGTTATGTAGGCTTTAGCCCAAGGGAGAAGGTTGAAGCTTGCAGGGTTTGTAACGCTAGAGGATAAGCACCTCTTTGGGGATTAATCAGATGTTAATTTTATTGTTTAATTTGTGGTGCAAGCTTTTATCAAATTACTAATTAAATCCCTTTTATTGCTACCAGGTACAATCACCAAGTTATCATTTAGCTAAATTTACGGCAACCATGAGTTTGAGTGGAAAACCCCCATATTCTGGAACTTTAGAAATTGCTTTGTCCAGGAGTAGTTAGAAATAGTTCATATTATTAAGTTACGTACACATTTTTAAAGCAGTCATCTGAAATAATTTGAAAGCATTATGCTGTCTAACAGCTATTTTTTGTCTCTATAATTTTATTGCTATTTAAATATTCCTATTTTTCTGCTTTATTCTTAATATTAATTGTATTTATTTGCTACACTTTTGTTTTAATTTAGAATGTTTCTGGGTGGAGGCATATCCTGTTTGAAGGCTTCATATTGGCTGGATTTTTAAATGCTGCAGAGATATAAAAAATTATTAAATACTCTGCAAACTTTGGATTAAGAAATGGTTATTATTTCCTCTCTATATTGAAAACCATGAAAACCAGTTAAGTTCTCCAGTTCAGAATGAATTTTTGACCCATATGTATCTTTGAAGCAGGCACAGCAATGCTAGTTTCTCTCTAGAAGTGACAGACAGAATACCTGAGTCTCCTCTCACTCAAAACCAACAGCAAAATTCCTCTAAAATTTTGTCAGAGAATCATCATGGACTAAATTTCAGAGGAATATTGCCATTGTTTTTTGTGTTCAGGTTCTGAGATAAAATCTGTACTTGCTGCCACTCAGAATGCTGCTCTACACATTGTAATGAAGTGATTTTGTAAACTTTTAATTTTCTTGTTCCCAGTCTATACTGGAACCATTTACTATTTGTGTGCATGTGTATAGGCACGCCTATGTATGTACATGCACGCATGCGCACATAATCATGAATCTGAAAGGTGCCATGTACGCCATATAAAAGGTCAATGAGATACAGTGCAGATCCATAGGATGGTAGTTTGCATGCTTCCTACATCATTCCACCTGTCCTCTGCCTAGTAACCCATTTCCATAAGACTTACTCAAATATTTAAAATTTCTGAGCCGCACATTTCTCAGTTTTTTCCAGATTAGCTGTTCAGAGAAATATGTCTGTGTTTTCTCCTTAAATTTGGACTCCTTCCAACTAACAAATCACTCCTGCCTGAGGCCGAGAACATGACGTACTGAGCTATTGACATATTTTATTATACCTTAATATATCATATTAGTAATTCCTGCTATCCTGTGCCTCTACAGGGATAGAAACAAGAGGTCTACATCACTGGAGAGGGATGATTTCTCGCTTTCCAGTGAGGTAATCAGGACTTGATTCTATCATGGGAATGGCCCAGGGCGCTATTCTTTACTACATGACATTTCATGCAGAGAAAAGGCCATTTCTTATTCAGAGAAAAGGCCAACAGCTGGAATTACAGTAACTAAAATTTGTTACATAAGCAAGAAACTGTGCAGTGAGTTGGGACGTGAATTTAAAGTGTCTACTCAGAAACCATAAATCTTCTGAAGCAAAGGAATAGAAAAGACCAGACCCATTCCCTAATTATTTGCAAATATATTAGTACCTACATTTGCGAATATATTAGTAATTATTTGCAAATATCAATATTGAAAATCAGTATATTAAAATATACTAGTATTGAAATGACCTATTGAATTATTTGGATAACTTCCTTTGTCCATTGTTTGCTTGCAAGCAATTCCCTAAGGGTATTTATAATGTAATATATAGTATATATATTTAGCATCCAAAAAATATGCAACCTCTTTTTTCATATTAAGGGCCATGGGAAATAAATGTTGATTTATAATCTCACATGTGGATATGCATAAGGAAATACAGACTCTCATCTTAAAGTAACAGCAGCACACTCAGTACAAGTATGGACTGAATTGCAAACTCATGCCTTTTAGTTTTGGATTTGAGAGTCGAGATGTGGTTCTCTCTTTCAATAAATCTTCTTAGAACCTTGTGGCTTTCAAGCCTTGTAGAACGCTGTACAGTGTCCTGTAAGAAGGTTTATTTCTGCTTGATTGATTGGATTACTGTGTGCAAGAAAAACAATGCTCAGTGTATTAATGGCAAAATGGTCTTGAGGCAAGGCAGAACATGTGGCATCTGAGAGAAAGCTGGTAGATACAGCAGTGGTGAGGCTTGGTGGAAACTGGCAAACAAACCAGATACCATATGTGAGGCTCTCATTTAGTGGCATGCTATTTTTCAATCATCTTCGTAAACATAATCTTGTTAGCAGCCATTTTTGCTGAAGT
Organism: Burhinus oedicnemus; assembly: GCA_008921705.1. Classification (NCBI taxonomy): domain Eukaryota; kingdom Metazoa; phylum Chordata; class Aves; order Charadriiformes; family Burhinidae; genus Burhinus; species Burhinus oedicnemus. The sequence goes on along the minus strand of VFFE01007235.1, from coordinate 4,636,939 downwards.
TTTAAATGTTAGTAGATTTCCTGCTTAAGAATTCTTCCCACGATTAACATTGTTGTCCTTCCTTAAAAACATTAGGAGAAATAGGAGGGGAAAAAGTGGAATTGGACTTGAACAAACCTGTAGGTGTAAATTTTTATAATTCCAAGAATTTTTTTTTTTTTGGTGAGGAAAAGGACTACACTGAATATAAAGTAGGTTTGAAGTTGATGGCAAGTTTTGCTGTTGATTTTGATGAAAGTCAAATTAAGCCCAAAAGTCAGGACATTGAGAATTATGATCTTGGTGCTTCTCTGGTCTCTCTGTGCCACTGTATAATTCCAAGCCTCTGAGCTGCTCTCCTTCCATAATAAATCACCCCTAGCAAACAAACAAAGCAATTTCTTTTGGACTCAGAGCAAGCAAAACAGGCTTTATCATCTTTCTGTGCCCTTGGTCTTTAACTGGAAAAGGGTACTCAGTGTTTCATAGCCTGATCTGTCCTGTCATGTGGGTAGTTTTTGGATTATTGATAAATCTCAAAGCAATTACTATATAGTGGGCCCATATTAGTCTTTTCTTAAGACACCTCATCCATAGCAACCACTGCTACCTTCATCATTTTTAGGGGTCCATCTCGTTAAAGGGAATACTAGGTATGGGTAAAGTCAATTAGTTACTTTCTGAAATGTAGGAAAAGCTACTGCTCTACAATTACTTAATTGTTACATGTACATGCACATTTTTGTGAGGGATACAATGGAAGAGAACTCTTTTCTTAAATAACTTGGTCTTCCTATGGGAAAATAGCATGCAAAAATAAAAAGGTACACTGACTAATAGTTGATCTGGATTCAGAATTGCCAATGAGAAGTTCAAGACTTAGACAATTGCAGAATCCAACTCATGGCCTCAGATTCATCTGACTTAACTGTGCTGCCTGACCTGTGAATATAGTCTCCTTGGGTTACTTCTGTGATCAGTACAGAGAAATGGGCATTTTTAAAGTGTGACTTGGGTCTTTATTATGAGGATTAATCCTCTCCTGACCTGGAGTTGGGCAAAACTAATCTGGGCCATCACCTACAGCAATAGGTTGGTAAAATCTGAAAAGCCATCTCTTGTGCTTTTATTGCAATAGCCTGGATACATATCATGGTGTTATCTTTTCTAGCACCTGAAATTGCATCGGTTGTGGTCAGGGTGACAACCTGATGTCATTTTACACAGGGTCACCTTTGAGATACGGGTGATTCAAAGTTGCTCTTTTTCACCACCACTAAGCAAAATAAAATGCTTATTTATGTGTTAATCAAGTCTGTGAACATTTCATTTACTCCCTTGGTATTCAGGTTAGTATGTAGATATCACATATGGTTCCAAAGAGATGTATGTGGCAAATAAGATATTAAGGGAGTCTCACTGTATTTTATAGAAAAGTCACTGGCACTGCAGCCACAGACTGTTGACATATATAGAATCGTAGAATGGTTTAGGTTGGAAGGGACCTTAAAGAACATCTGGTTCCAGACCCCTGTGTATATGATTCATGGCAGATTTTTCCAGATTATTTTTTTGATAAAATGAGGTATAATTTTAGCTTTCAGAGAATTACAGTATTGGTTAAGTAATTAACCCATTAATTAATTAAATTTTCATTAGCCTTCAATGTGGATGACTGAACATTTACAATGAATGAATTAAATTGTATACGGCTCCTAAAATAATGAGAGAACCCTTGTTAGGATTTTGCAACTCCAGCTTCCAAAGGAAAAATGAGTGGTAATTATGAAAATTTGGATTACATTGTTCTTGTTCCATCTGCTTTTCACTGCCTTTGGAAGCTTGTTCTTCAGAATTAAATGCTAATTGTTGTTTTCAAATATTTTACAATATAGTGAGGGAATAGAGCCTGCCGTGAAGAAGCATATGTGCGCACAGCCCTTTAACAAAAAGAAATCAGGTTGGAGTCATCACTCATTCAGACTTGTTGGTTGAGTTGCGGCAAGTAATTTCTTTCACTACGTCTCAGATCCCCTCAGACCTGTAAAATCATATGCCTGCCTTATTCATTTGTGGAAAAAAACCCAACCTGGCTGTCCCTGGAAGTCACTGTATTAAAATAATCAGCAGTACAATCTCTGTGTGTAGCAAGAAGACAGTGGCATTTCACTCATGGAATGCAGAGCATCTTTGTTGCTGTTGCATTGTGTTCTGACCACGACCCTTTTTTGACATCAATGAATAGTCAAAGTAGCAATTATAGCATCATCTTGTATCAGTATAAGGATAAAAGAGGAAGGCATAAGGATAGGCAATTGGTAATGAGAAACAGGTACTTTTAAAAAGGCAAAATTCCTCCCATTACATTAAGGATTTGGTGCCATACCTCATTCTTATGCATGTGTTATTTCATATTAACCACAGATTTTGTACCATAATACTACGTGTCCCTTTGCCATGGAAAACCTGAATTTTACCATCTTTGCTTTGCTGGGCACCCCTCTGAGATACGAGTATGTTCTTAAGTGTAGGGGATGGAGTGCAGAGAACCAGCAAATGCCAAGCCTCAGTCAGTGTTCCCTGACCTCTTCTAAGGCCAGCACTGGTTGCAATTTCTTCACCCAGCCTCTTACAGCAAAGGGAGAATAAAGAAAACCAGCGGGTTTTCGGCAAGGAGCTGTGACTTACCTGTTTTCCCAATGTCCTGATATTTCTGTTCAGATGTGTCAGGTTTGCCAGATGTTGTCAGGGGCTGAGACTGTTGCGTCACTGATTCCCAAAGTGTGGGCCAGGAAACCCTTTCTGGCAGCCTGTGAAAGACCACACAGCTTCCTGACACCAAGAGCAGGAGAAGAATCTGGTCCTTCAGCTCCAAACATCAGCCAGGGATTGCGCCCTTGCAGAGTGCTGACCAGCTGCATGGGGCTGACTTTCTGTTTGCGGTAGATGAATATCACCATTGCTGGTTTCAATGGGTTTTGGATGGATTCAGAGTGGTAGAAGAACTTTATGTAATTGCAGCATACTCTGTGCAGAAAGCGGTGACCATTAAGATGCTGCTTGGCAACAAACATTGTGGAAAAGAAGCAAGATTTTCTGACTCTTGATGACAACCTGTACCTTGCTGACTTTTTGTATTGGAAGGGAGCTAGATTGCCCAATATTAACCCCCCTAGCAAGGAGAACTTTGCTGGAAATCCAGTTTTTCTAGGCTTGAGAAAAACAGAACTATTACCATAGGATGTGTGCTATACTCCTAATCATAAAATGGTTTAGGTTGGAAGGGAGCTTAAAGATCATCTAGTTCCAACCCCCCTGCCATGGGCAAGGACACCTCCCACTAGACCTGGTTGCTCAAAGCCTAGTGTAAGAAGCTTACTGAAGTTCATGAGGCTACATGGGATGAATATAAAGCTCAGTGTTAAGCAGAACTGCTCATTTCTGTGAGCAGAAATATATACAGAATATATCTGTGTTCATGAATTTTACTTTTGGTAAAATGCAACACCATTTGCTGTGGAAAAAATCTGCTGCCTTATTCAGTGTAATTCCAAAATATGGTGCTACTGTAGACAAAGTTGTATGTCCACTGGGTTAATTTATTCCTCGTAAGATGCATAAAAGCTTAAAAATTATGTAGGAGAAATGTTTTTCATGTGGTTGAACTGTGTGGGGTGACTGCTGGCAGTGCTCCCCTGGGCCTGTGGTGGCAGTCCTGTTGGTTTTGGTTAGTTTCACTTGAGCATTCTATGTCCAGGCCAGCATGAACCCTCCAAACTGTAATTTAGAAGAGTAAGTTTAACTGAGATCAGAAGGTAAGATAAGCTGCAATACTGAAATGTTAGGCTCCTTATCAGCAGAAACAGTTGTGTTTCTGGTGTTTTCCAGTCTTTTTCTTTATCAAGGTTGCTAGCATTTCCAACGCAGCATGTGTGCCAATGATACACTTGTCATGAAGTAAACTTCTTTTATTAATGCTATTATCACATAAATCACAGTGAAGATATAGGAGGAGTGACCGTGTTTTGTCAGAGGCAGATCCAGTCAACCATTTGTGGTTCAGGACTTTTTGTGACAGTTGGCCGTTTCCATCATATACTTAAAAGTTCTTGGGCTGATTTTTTTCACTCTTGCGCCAGTTACAAGTTTGTTGGAGTAGAAGATATAGTTCACAAAAAATGTATATTTTGCTTTTTACATATCCCATTATAATAACTTGCTGAGTCTATTTCTTTGTCCTGTGAGTCACGAAAAAACTGATATGCAGCTTATATAAGGTTTCAACAAAACCGTATCTGAAAAAAGCTAAAAGACCCCTACAACCTTAAAGCATTAGCAAGTCTAAATTACTGTTCTAAATTACTCTTCTAACACGCTATGGAATTAATCATGACTTGCGTATCAGTGAATCACAAATTAGTAGCCACAGAAGTGAGCAATGGTTTGCTATAATAAAATATACATATCAAGAGTTGCTCAGGCCATTTGTAAGTGTCATGTAAATTAGGAGTCTTGAAGTTCGTATTTCTGCTCATGTTGTTAAAAGCAGAGCTGCGGACAATCAAGAGAGGTTCAAATGTCAGCTTTCACTGTCATATATGCAGTGTTTTGCTGATAGGCGTGCAGATGCATTTTAATTGGGTCCAAGATGCAGCTTGGATATGCTGGCTCTCTGTCAGTCTAATTGAGAGAAGTACATATTTACAGTGTGCCTAGGGCATTTAATCTCTGTATAGTGACAGCAGAGGGTTTCTGCTTACCAAAGAAGAGAAATCAGCATAGCCAAATGTGTGTTCAATCCTGCTGTGATATGTTCCCATTACAGATACACGCTAGTCCTCGTGCAGAGACGTAAATAACAGAACAGTCCCTTCCCTTTTTTTATATCTGTATTTAAACCTGTGAAAAAGCATCTATTTCTCAGAGGACATCCCCTTTGGAAGAATTTGTTAAAGTTGCAGAAATTAAAACAGAGATGCTACTCATCACACTTGCCCCCAAGTAACTGTAGTGCTACAGTAACAGTACTACCAGTTCTTCCACAATTAAAAACTTCTTGTGTGTATTAAGAGACTGAAATCAGAAAGACAATGTGTAATAGTGCCATCTGGTGACCTTCTTTCAGATTGTGGAGTGAAAATATGTGATTCAACATAAGACATTCCATTTAGAAACACAAAAAGCCTTTAAACTTAATTTTTTAGATTCAAACTCCCTCAAAGTTCAGAGTTATCAAGAGAGGATATTGTTTCAGCTCATTAGAGATAGCTGAGGTTATGCTGTTTTCAGCATGGGTATAAAATGCTGGAAAGTGTTTGTTTCTCTAGTCATATTGACACTGAAATAATAGAACAATTTTTACACATCCTTATAGGCATATGCAGCTTCTTGCTTCAGCTGAGAACTGTGGTACCCAGACAGTTTGGTGATGAAATCAGATTATTAATAAAACACTGCTTCTTCAGCAAGTGGGATGACATCTCCTGTAACAGGCAGCCTCGCTGTTGTTGATTAGAGCGGTTCCATCACGGCATTTGTCGTAGGGCTTGATCTCCTGTGGGAGCAGCAGGTTCTCCGCGCTGCTGCAAGCCATGGCACGCAGTCGCTTGCTTGATCCTTAGCTAATGGGGCTTAAGATCCTGGTCAACTTCTCGGCTGAAAAGAGCAACAATAAAATATAAATACAGGCTCCTAGATTTGCAGGTAAACGGCTTGGAAGTCTGTCTCTGTGTCCTGGCTGCGCCTACTCAGAGGGGAGACAAGAAACCTGATAATGTGTCTTTCTCAACAGCAGATGAGATCATGAAATATCGTCTTAAACATTTTTTTTCTAGATACGTTGCCCATTTTCTCCACCTTATTGTTTTGGGGGGGTGGGGGGAAGGAGATGCAGTTGTTTTGGTTTGAGACCTAAGTAAGAGAAAACTAGTGCATGTACACTGTAGTTACAACAAAATATGGTATCACATTTCCTTCCCAGTAACTATAGTCATCACTTGTAATAACAAACACCCTTCACCTGACTGTGCAGGTAATTAGTTATCCAGACCTTAGGCCAGAAGGTAATAAATGCCGGCACAGATCAGTCATCGTGTACATCATGTACAACAAATAAGTTGATGTAAAGGCCCAGATCTATGTGGGATGATTTTCAGAAAGTTACCAAAGTTGCAGATATAAGCATAAATATACAGATAAACAGGCAGACTATACTCGCAAATAGGTTGATTTTAGTTTCTGGCAGTAGTAAAGAGCACTGCAAGGGACACACCTGAAAAAGTATTTTGCACTTCAGGACCTTAAATTCTGGAAGTCACATACCTATGTTATATTTTGTGAGCTTGAAAGAGAAGACTATTATAATTTCAGCTTTTAGCTTTCTTTTTTTTGTTGAAGGAACTTGATTGTTTATATTGCTCCTCTGAGCCCAGAGAATGTAAGCAAACTTATTGAAATAAACAGTTTTCATTAAAGTACCTCTAATGAGGTTCTGCATTTAGAATCACACCAGGGCTGAGGCTGACGCTAGATCGGGAGATCGTCCAGTCCCACCCCGCCTCAGGCAGGCTCAGCTACCACATGTTGCTCAGGGCCATACCTGGTTGGATTTGGGTATCCCCAAGGAGGGAAACCTGTTCCACTGCTTGACCACCCTCACTGTAAATAAAGATTTTCTTCCAAAGGTTAAGAAGAAATTTCTTGTATTTCAGCCTGTGCCATTACCTCCTGTCCTTTCCCTGGGCACCACTGAGAAGGGTCTGGCCTCTTTACACCCTCCTGTGAGGTATTTACGCACATGCATAAGCTCTCCATGAGCCTTCTCTCCTCCAGACTGACCAGCTTTCTCAGCCTTTCCTCCTATGACGTGCTCTGGTCTGCATACAGCAGAACACCTGGAATGGTAAACAGGCAATTATTTTTCTTTCCTGTGGGCAAATTCAGGAGCTGATCCTCTTTCCTGAGACTGAAAACTGTCAGTATTTTAGGTCGTTATTTTAATATCTGATTATTAATTTTCTGTGTGTTTTCTGAGATTGCCGTTATTTTTATACAGACCCCCCTCACATTTGTTTCAAACGTGAAATGAAAAGCAAGCAAGAAATTAAATTAAGCTGAGTCACAGACATAGTCCCTGCATCAAGGCAGCTAATTCTGTATCAAGCAGAATTCTTGTCAGTAACCTCAGAGTCCAGTTTTTAGCCACTTTGCAGTAAGACTGGGCAATGTGTATTTATATGCTGTGTATTATGTGTTACAGATACCCTTGTCCCAGATCAACATTTTAGATTTTGCAGATTAAATTCTTTCTGATGTATTTCAGCTTAAATGACTGTTCAGAAAGGGAAACCTTGCTGTGTGCAGCACTAGGCTTGAGGGAACAAGTTGCTTTAACATTGGTCTCCTGGACTCCCTGCTGCCTATTTAAGATACCTTAGAGAAAACACATAAAAAAATGGGCATATGGAGAGGAGATAAAAGAACACATTAACTGATGTCCGTGAAGAGCATGATATAAGCCAAAAGAGAACAACCTGTCCTTCTGGTGCAGATGGAGTGAGAACAAGTGGGGAACAGGGCACTTATGGGGCTACAAAGTAAAAGATGTTTGTTGAAAACGCTTGAGTTATGCCACTTTTTAATAGCACAAACCCATTCCTACATGTCAGTTTGGCTGTCTTGCACAGGACAGCTCCATGGATTCCTCTTGCTGGAGAAACTGAGTAGTGCAGAGCTGCCAGAAAAGGTTCAGTCCAGGAGAACAAAAAGCAAGGTGTCCTAAAGCACCACTAATGCCAAGATCTAGAGAGTTGGTGTACATTATAGAAATCATTTAATCTCTCTGATTTCTGTTGGGACATGAGCCTGGCATGAAGCATCCTTGAGTTATGAAGAAACAAGGACAACAAGGACAAAACCTGCTTTTATTTTATGTGTGATTATATCGAAAACCAGGTAGCCTAGTGTCAACATTTCTGAAATTTTGCTTTCTTAATTGTAGACTTAGTTTTTAAAGACTATTGACACAAGGGGAAATTTTTTGAGAAGTTTTGGTAGCCGTTACTTACCAGGGCAGGTGCATTGTCCATCACAGTAGGAGCTTTGTAATCTGCCAGCAGAAACAGGCAGTGGTACTCAGTCACTGGTTTTCTGGTAAGAACTTGCTTTTTGCAGTAGACACATGTAGTGTTGGCATAATGTTGTTTTGTTGATTCCTATGAAGACTCGGGTGCAAAATAAAAGCAAAGCACATACGATTTGTGTGTAAGTATAAGTAAATTAATTATTCCAATGAGACATAAGGAAATACAGTTTCAGTGATAATAAACTATGAATCATGTGAAAAAATATTTATACCCAATGCAAACAGTTAATACTTTGCTTGTACCTGGCCAGCTATAAGAGAAAACAGAGGAAACAACGATGTGACTACCTTCCAGGAATTACTTTAAGCAATTGTTTTTCCCACTCTAAAGTCATATAGAGAAACATACTAATCTCTGCCGAACTTTTGTTCAGGCACAACATAAAGAAGATCAAAATGAGTTGTCTGACTGCTTTAGATTGCCATTATGAGCTGGCAACACTAACTTGTCGCAGTGGAAGCCAAACGCCTTCTCTGTGAGCAATCTCTGAAGTATTAACTAGGACTAGCTGAATGGATCTGTTTACCATAGGAGTGACATCTTGTCGAGAACCTGGACTTCCAAGCAGTTCTCAACAGCATTAAAATTCAGTTGTCTCCCCCATTTTTTTCTGAAATTACTAGTAACAGAGCCTGTTTCTGAGCAACTGATATTTTTTTTCTCCTGAAATGAAAATAAGTTTATTATCACCTTTATTTTACCAACTGTTTCTTCCTCAACACATTTATCCTGTGTGCCTCACAGATTTTTGACATTTTTCCTCTTAGAATGAAAGAAACCTACCCTTATATGTGCCTACAGTTACTGCAGCATTTTTAATTTGGAGGGCAATAAAAATGCATAGAAGGTCACATCTGCTTGCTTACACTTACAGCGAAGTGAGATTTGTCTGGCATAAGACTCCTCCAGTATGCGTATTGTGATCTGGCTGTCTCTGTAGCCCATGAAGACACATAGATGCATCTGCAGTGGATATCTAAGACAAAAATTCCTGCACTGCACCCAGGAAATGCTTTTTTTCTGTGTTATGTGAAAGGGGAAACTACAGAACTTGATCAGAGGTAGACTGCTATATTTAGACAGATGCACCCCATTCTCAGTCAGCTGAACAAAGTTTTTTCTAAATTCTTTACTCACTGTAAGGAATGAGGTTTCTGTCAATTTTAGGGCTGATTTCAGAGCAAATTTGCTAGAAAAACATTTCTATTTAATTTTTTTTTATTATATTTTGTGGGTAAACCAAAATAATCAAACAGGCCTAGCATCAGTGGCTTTACGTCCAATTACTGGACCATGTCTGACAGTCCCTAAACGTGAAGATCTTTTTAGAAGAGACAAATAGCTGACCAGGTATGTGAGACATGAGGTGAGGTGCAGTGGGTGCTGCAACCCACTTGTTTGAGGTCTGCTTTGTTCACTACCCCAGCAAGACTCATTATATATGGCAACACAAACAGTCCTCAGAAGAGTGACCAAAGTTACTAGTATGGGATTGACCTTTGTCTGGGAGCCTTTAGCTGGCAACCATGATGGGTAGGTAGGACATGGTTTTCTGCCTAATGCATGGCAGGTATTAGGAGAGCATTACCATGAAGCCTTCAATCAGACTGAATTGCAAGAAACTGGTGAATACCTTCAGCATCCAAATCAGAGTCACAAAGATTTCAATTACCACCCCCTTCGTTCCCCAGCAGAAAGCACATCAGCACATCAGGAGGAGTAGAAAAGATTAAAACAATTGAATTGTAATGAGTGACTGCCAAATGCACTGTAAATGATCAAGAGGAGGGAGAGGGAGTAGAAAAACCAGCTGGCAGGCATTGTAGCATTGCCATTTTCTATATACCATGCACTGATGATAGAAAAATGTCCTAAATCTTTATAAAAATAGAACTAGTCTACCGAAGAGTTAAACAGGATGAATGGCAGCTGTCAAGCAAAAGAATTAATTGCAGTTTTAAATGAGTTGCTTAGGAATAGGCAGGAACAGGCATTTGCTGCTATGGGCTTGACTGAAATAGACACACACACCAGTTTACTTATTTCAGGTTTTTCTACTCATAGCTTTATACCCATGTGCTAAACATAGAAGTATTTATAATAAATCCTCTTAAGATACACCAACGCTTAAACTTCCACAGGAATCACAGCACACTCTCTCACCACTAGGACGTGGTGCAGAGGGCAGTGAAAGCTGTGCTTTGCTAATAGCTGGCCCACCAATATTCAGTGCACTGTAGTGGTTTCAGTTATCTGCAGGAGCTGCTGTGGCATTGCAGTGTTCTTCACGTTCAGTAGTCAAGGGCTAATTTTAAAGCTGTTGTCTAGTTCAAATGTGGTAAGATCGAAGTTTTTCTTGCAAGGAGATTTATCTGTGTAGGAGTCCTCACTGAATCACAATTAACTATGAACTCTGCATAAATTATGGTGGGAATAAGTAGGGCTGTGTGGGGTTGTTACTCAACGAGAGCGGCAGAAACATATCTGTTCTACCACTCACCGTCATCATATGGACTGTGAAACAACAGCACTTTGTGACTAGGCATACTTGCTGTTTGTAAGACCAATCCCTTCTATTGTGGTGACTTGTGCAGCCAAAGGCAGGTTGCTTCACGCTGATAGGCAGTGTGAAGTCTTTCAGTTGAACTTGCTGTAAACATGTTTTTGCTCAAAAAGCCTGCCCAAAAGCAATGTGCATCTGAGGATGCTATGGCATTTTCTCTTTGTGTCTTACTGGAAGATGAAGGCAATGGATGATGGTAATGGTGAGCTAAGACTAGGGGATACCTAACTGAAAATGTTTGGGGAAAATTCATTCTTGGACAAGACCTAAATATTGCTGGGTCATGTGTTTATTTCTTCTTTCATGGAAGCACTCAAAATATCTGGGAAGAAAGTTCTTATAAATCCAACTGGCTATTTGATGGTTCTCTGGGTAGAAGATAATCTTTCCATCCTCACAGGCAGACAGTGGTCTTTCATCCTGTATACAGCACGGTGATAAGAAAACAGAGACATTCAAAGCAATACTACAAAACCTTCCATTTGTAACCCTATCACAGTCCCTCCTAGACTTTTATCTTTTTAGGTTCTTATAGGAGGCTATTAAGACTTGTGTATGATAGCTCAGGCATGGAATGAAGAGAAATACAACAGTAAAGACAACTTTATTTTAAAGGTCCATAGGGAATCCTCCTCTGAAAACAGTTTTCCATGGAGAAGGTATTTGAATCCTGAAATCAAGAGTGAATAAACAGCCAGGGCACATAGCCTATGCACTTCCTCAGTCACATTCTCTAGTAAACAAGACGATAAATGAAGCAAGACTTCCTTTACATATTAACAACATAAAAGCTTTCCTCGGATGCCAATTAATGTGTGGGAGCATGAATGGTTAATGTTTGCAGCAGTTGTTCTGAAAAGCAGGTCACTAAGGCTCTGTGTTCAGGGAAGCAAGGTTAGGCAAGGGAGCTGGAACCTCTGAGCTCATGTGAACAGTCTGCAAATTGTTGTGGAAGAAACCAAACAAATTATATTGTATGCATCCTTTGGAGCAAGGAAGAAATGGAGTAAACCTGTTTCTGAGTCAAAGGTATTTTTTTTGATCAACAAGTTTTACTGAGTGGTGTGTAGTTCTTCCACAGTACTGTTGCTCAAAGTCTGGGGGGACAGCCCAGTCCCAAATGTTTGAATCAGTCCTCAGACCCTACATCATCTTATTCTATGCAAAAATTTGTGAAACAATGGTGAATAATGGACAATTAATTTTAAGAGCTAGCCACCAAGGATAATGCTTCCTCTGTCACATTAAAAGCTTAGAAACCTAGTAATTATTTCAAGTGAGTATCTACATGATAGCTGGAAATTCAGAGCTGAATTGTTTTATTGACCAGCAGGTATCCACATATCTATCAGGTACCTGCTGGTTAATAAAACAGTTCAACACTGTGAAGGGAGAGAAAATTGTGTTTCACAGAATGTTCAGTTCTGAGCAGGTCACTGGGTCCTGTTGATTCAAAGCAAAGCTGTCTTTTAACAGACATGCCTGTGTCTTTCTGTAGGAACACCATTTCTTCCATCCATCCAGAAGGAAGCAGAAATACTTGATTTTCTGTCATTTTACTCTTTTCCTACTTTAGGCATCACTCTTTACCTTACACAGACTTAGCATTCAGCAGCATTGTTATGTAAACTGTGTTATACCCCATTTTGTTGAGTGGAGCTTGGTTCCACAGCTTGCAGCCACAGTTCGTGGTACCTGAACAAGGACAGTATTGTGTAAGTTTAGCTTGGAATGGAATTGTTGCCACCATGAGGAGTGGTTATTTGATTTTTAAATGAAAGTCTATATTTGGCAGTACTGTTAATTGGCAAGGGTGATTCTTTGAAAAAGTCAACCAACTGTTGAGTAACTAACAAGTCTCTCAATAGAAACAACTAAGTTTTTAATTATTATCTTGCTTCATTACAGTATCTATCATCTCATTTGGGCACTGTGCTGATTTTAGCCATCAGATAAGCCAACAATAGCACTATGATTCCTTTATATTCATAAGCTGATTTTTCTGAAAACTTTAATATCATTTGGTCATTCTTAGGAAAGTGATGTTAGCCAAGATCTGAATTACAGTGTCTGTTGTTAGAAGAGTTATTAGGTAGAAATGGCCGCATCCCATCAAATGGGGATTATGTGCAAAAGCGTTGAATTTTGATGATTTTGAAAATGTTTGCTAATCTTGGAAGGACCTAACACCAGTGTTCCTGATCTGTGGATCTGCACATGTATGTAACTCTTCTCTATCAGTAGTGTTCGATAGTTGAGCAGCTAGCTTGTACATCAGCCTAGACATGTTACGGAAAATCAGCCATCCTTGGACATAGTGCCTGAGGTGTCTCCTTATGGAAGACTTTTATGGGGCAGCGAACAAACACACAAGAGGCCTGGGCTTCTCACAAAATGAAGTACCTCAGAGATTTTCAAGATCTGAGTGGACACAGCCTGAGCACCTGGGGCTGAATTCAGTGTTGTGCTTGCTTCAAGCATGGGCTTGATCTAGAGACCTCCCTGGGCCCCTTCCAGCCCAAATGGCTCTATACCACCCTTGAAATTCAGCATCTGCAATAAGCAAGCTGGAGATCTAACTTCAGTTTTGCCTCTGGGAGATCAGTGCTGTCACTCTTGGCTCCCAGGACAGTATTTTAACCATCAATCTGTAGGCTCAAACCACTGGGGCCACACTTCTGCTTCTTTAGGGGAAGGTCTGCCATTGATTTGCCAACCCAGGGATGAAGCATGGGGCATCTGACTCTGGGCTTGCAGCTGGGACCCCTCTGCCTGCTAGAGAGGGCTCCAGCATGACAGGTGTCTTATGCATTTCTGTGAAGAGTATTTAAATGAATTTTGAATTCTTAATTTTCATGGACCTGGATTGCTCTGCTTCTGGGCAAGGGAGAGGCAGAGGAGGGGTAGAACCACTGAGGTGAACACAAGGTCAAGGGGCTACACACATATTTTTCCTGGGGACGTCAACAGCAGCAGCAGTGGTGGTTGTGTGCCCACAACGTGGGCCCTTCTGCACTGAAATGTGGGGAGCAGCAGTAGAAGTGGCCTTTCAGCAAGCAGCAGCAATGCCTGCCCAGTTATCTCAGAGCAATTGCTGACATGCAGGAGGCAGCCATGAGCTGGGGCGCATAAGCAAAAAGGTGCACCTTCCTGCCACCTGGGCTGAGGTACCAAAACCTTCCTCTGTCTATGTCTTCAGCCTCACCACGTCCTGCTGTCTGTCTCAGGAGGTTCCCTGCTCAGGGTTCTCGGTTGAGCAGGACCCCATTTTAAGGCACTTGTTTCATGCACTGAATGGGTCTCACTTAGGAATTCGGTTCCAGGTTGATGTACCTAAAATGTGTTCACTGGCCTGAAGACTTTTCTTGGAGCTGTCCCCATATAGTCTCTGCTATGTTTTTGCTCAGTGTATGCTGGAATACAGTTCCTCTGCTATGCAAACAGTGTCCTGCTAAGCAAGAACTATTGACACGATGGTAAGGGAAGATTTAGAAACAGAGGTTACTGAAGGTGACGTTACTTTCAGTGACTGATAAGTCTGCACAGGAAGAGCCAAACTAGCAGAATTTTTTTGATTCCTTATTAATTTCAAAAGGGATGGTTAAATCAGGCCTCGAACAGCTCTCAATGGCATTTTCTGCTACACAGCTGCTGGCAAATTAGTTCTGTGCAGGATAGTTTAAATTAATACTCCAAGAAAAGAACAGGATGACATGTTTAACTCCAGAAATTCTTGGCTCAGTTGTAGGCTATGTTTTTCAGTGAGGATTTTCCAAATTCCTAAAAGAATTCTCTGTATAAATATTTATGAGTAATTTCTGTATATCCAAAGTATCAGCAGAATTGTTTGTAAGATGGGAAAAAAGTTATGCTTGTATTGCATTTATTATTATAATTTATCTGATTTTATTATGTTTATTTTATTTCCTTGGTCTTTAAGTTGTCTCTTGTAATTCATTAACTCAGAATTGCAAGTGAAAATTTTTCAGTTGTCTAATGTTACTGTGTGCACACTCACTTTTTATCTACAGAATATTGTAGGTGCTAAGTAAAATGATTTATTCAGGGTAAAATCATTTTGCCCCAATAAGACACAGAATGCTTCATGTGATTTTCTCATTTATATTGATTGTCTGTAGCAGATTTATGCAAGTAATGAATTTGGTTCTGCTATTGAAACACTTGCCATAAAAAAATCTTCTATTAGTAAGATTACAATCTATTATATTAGACAATAGGCTGTAACAATACAGCTGATTAGGGTTTGACTTCTTTTATAAACAACATTCCTAATTAAATATTTTAATGTAATTATGGAAAACTGATTCTAAATCAGTTGGCTGCTCAAATTGTGTAAGCCATTTAATTTTTGAAAGTGAATTCATGACTTTTTTAGAATTAAGTGTTCTTTGCAACCTGTTTACCAAGGGGATGTGTTTAAAAAGAATTAAAATTGATGACTTAAAAATGATAATACAGCAGACCCACAATAATCCACATATCACTAATCCACACAAAAATCGGCAATGTCTCCGCTCTTCTCAGGGAAGACTTAACAGCAGGTTGCAGCAGCAAGGATTCCTAAGCCATTATTTTTTTTATGATGTCTGTTGCATAAAGTTAGTGCATTCTGAGATGTTATCATAAATAATTAACATTCTGCTGCAATTGTGAAGTGAGCAAGGTACATTTTGAACTGCTTTATTCCTCTGACTGCATGCTTTTAACTTACGTATTAGCACTATCAAACAAATAATTCTCTGCAGCTGCAGAGGTCCACTTGGCAAACAAAGTGGTACCATCCTGTAGGGACATGATTGCCCAGCAGTGTGTAGCCCACGTGTGCTGGTGCTCTCTGTGGCACCACTGTGTGCCTGGTGCGCGTAGCGAGCTGCCATTCACTACAAGGCTCCCCGTTAACAGCTCTGCTGATACACTGGTTCACTTTTTCTTCTAGAAATATGAAATACCATTTTTGCCAACAACTGAAATAATTTTTTAGTATCCACATGGAAGGATGTCTCCCCTTTCTGCTCACTTTGCATATCTTTTTAGCACCCAGGCATTCATGCTGAGGATTACTTGAAGCCGTAGGCTTTGCAGCAAAATATTGATGCCATTCATGTTATGATCACAGGAGTGGAAATGATTTCCTGTGTGACTAAGCTGGGTCTGTGCAGTGGCAGGTAGTGCTTGGAAATGACAGTATTTTAACTCGGTTCATGCTTTCTTACATTCAGATTTATCAATATGCAGCAGTTTTCATTAGTGCATTTTATACCCCTTTTGTGAAATAATACTAGTGAACAATTTGTTCCAGCTTTGCAACATTCTAGTGGTTTCTGTGGAATAACAGTATTAGAAGGTCGGTACAGATGGGATTGAGTCAGCAAAATGTCTCTTTGCCTGATCCCACAGAAGGTCCTAGAGGGAGGGAGCAGGGCAAGCGTGATCACAAAGCCATTGGACAATGGCTAATGTAGTTGTACCTGAAGCCCATTGTAAAGGGCTTCAGGTTAAGAAGATAAGAATCAAGGGGAAGGCCAATAAGGCAGGCATCGTGGTGGGAGTTTGTTACAGAGCCCCCAGTCAGGTTGTAGAGACTGATGAAATATTCTATAAGCAGCTGGCAGAGGTCTCGCAATCGCTCGCCCTTATTCTTGTGGGGGAATTCAACTTTCCAGATGTCTGCTGGAAATATAACACAGCAGAGAGGGAACAGTCCTGGAGGTTCCTGGAGTGCGTGGAAGACAACTTCCTAACACAGCTGGTGAGGGAGCTAACTAGGGGAAGCGCCCTACTGGACCTACTGTTTGTTAACAGAGAACGCCTTGTGGGGGATGTAAAGGTTGGAGGTCGTCTTGGGCAGAGTGATCACGAAATGGTAGAGTTTTCAATTCTTGGAGAAGCAAGGCGGGGAGCCAGCAGAATGACCACCTTGGACTTCCGAAGGGCAGACTTTACCCTGTTTAGGAGCATGATTGAGAGTGTCCCTTGGGAGACAGTCCTGAAGGGCAAAGGTGTCCAGGAAGGCTGGTCATACTTGAAGCAGGAACTCTTAAAAACACAGGAGAAAGCCACCGAAAAACGAGCCGACGGGTAAGAAGACCAGCCTGGCTAAATAGAGAGCTTTGGCTGGACCTCAGGAACAAAAGGAAAGTTTACATTCTTTGGAAAAGGGGGTTGGCAACTTGTGAGGAATACCGAGATGTAGTGAAGCTCTGCAGGGGGAAAATTAGAAGGGCCAAAGCCCAAGCAGAACTCAGCTTGGCCATTCCGGTTAAAGATAAGAAGAAGAGGTTCTTCCAGTGTATCAATAGAAAAAGGAAGACTAGGGAGAATGTAGGCCCACTGATGAATGAGATGGGCACCCTAGTGGTGGCAGACACAGAGAAGGCAGAGTTACTGAATGCCTTCTTTTCTTCGGTCTTCACTACTAAAGCTGTCCCTCATCATCCCAGACCCTGGAGGCAAAAGGGAAGGCCTGGAAAGAGGAAGATTTTCCCTCAGTTGAGGAGGACTGGGTTAGAGACCACTTGGCCAAGCTGGACATCCGTAAGTCCATGGGCCCTGATGGGATGCACCTGTGAGTGCTGAGAGAGCTGGCAGATGTTATTGCTAGACCACTCTCCGTCATCTTTGGAAGGTCATGGGGAACAGGAGAGGCACCTGAGGACTGGAAGAAGGCCGACATTGCTCCAATCTTCAAAAAGGGCAATAAAGAGGACCCAGGGAACTACAGGCCAGTTAGTCTCACCTCTGTCCCTGGGAAGGTAATGGAGCGGCTTGTTTTGGATGTCATCTCCAAACACGTTGAAGAACAGGAAGTTATTGGAAGTGGTCAACATGGATTTACCAAGGGTAAATCATGCTTGACCAATCTGATAGCCTTCTGTGATGTTAGAACTGGTTGGCTGGATGAGGGGAGAGCAGTAGATGTCATCTACCTTGACTTCCGCAAGGCTTTTGACACTGTCTCCCATAACATCCTCATTAGGAAGCTGAGGAAGTGTGGGCTAGATGAAGAGACAGTGAGGTGGATTGAGAGCTGGCTGTGTGACAGAACTCACAGGGTTGTGATTAATGGAGCAGTGTCAAGTTGGAGGCCTGTAACCAGTGGTGTCGCCCAGGGGTCAATACTCGGTCCAGTCTTGTTCAGTATATTCATCAATGACCTGGATGAGGGGACAGAGTGTATCCTCAGCAAGTTCGCGGATGATACCAAACTGGGAGGGGCGGCTGACACTCCAGAGGGCCGTGCTGCCATCCAGCGTGACCTGGACAGGCTGGAGTGCTGGGCAGAGAAGAACCTAATGAGGTTCAACAAGAGCCAAGCGTAGGGTCCCGCACCTGGGGAGGAAGAATGCTAGGCACCACTATAGGCTAGGGGTGGACCTGCTGGAAAGCAGTTCTGAGGAGAAGGATCTGGGGGTCCTGGTACATAGTAAATTATCCATGAGGCAGCAATGTGCCCTGGTCGACAGGAAGGCCAATGAAATCCTGAGCTGCATAGGGAAGAGTGTGGCCAGTAGGTCGAGGGAGGTCATTCTCCCCCTCTACTCGGCACTGGTGAGGCCACAACTGGAATACTGTGTCCAGTTCTGGGCTCCCCAGCTCAAGCGAGACAGGGAACTACTGGAGGGAGTCCAGCATAGGGTGACAAAGATGACTGGGGGATTGGAGCACCTCCCTTATGAGGACAGGCTGAGAGAGCTGGGACTGTTTAGCCTGGAGAAGAGAAGGCTGAGGGGACACCTTATTCTTGCTTCTAAGTATCTAAAGGGTGGGTTGAAGGAGGATGGAGCCAGGCTCTTTTCAGTGGTTCCCAGTGACAAGACGAGGGGCAACAGGCACAAGCTGGAACATAGGAAGTTCCATTCAAACATAAGGAAAAATTTCTTTACGTTGAGGGTGACAGAGCACTGGACCAGGCTGCCCAGGGAGGTTGTGGAGTCCCCTTCTGTGGAGATTTTCAAGACCCGCCTGGATGCAGTCCTGAGTAATGTGCTTTAGGCATTCCTGTGTCAGCAGGGGAGTTGGACTGGATGATCTCTAGAGGTCCCTTCCAACTCTGAAAATTCCATGATTCCGTGATTCTGTGAAAAGTAATGAAATATGAAATCAGGATCTCTTTCTCCAGTCCTTGAAAAAGAACAATAGACATTCAAAACCGTTATTTTCATAAAGAAATGTACATGGGCCACGATTTCTGCCTTAGGGATTTAATTCCTTCATCCCCCTTGCTCTAGAGACAGGACTATTCACTGCTACAAGCTATTCTAGCTTTTTTCCCATCTCTATAATAGCTTTGATACATATTTTTTTTCAGCATTTTGAAAGATGAAAGTGAAGGTCACAGTTTTCTTGAAGTCAGTGTTTCTGGCTTAGCCAAAAATTTACTGAAGTTATCATACCACTGTGTCATATTATCACATTGCAGTGCTATTGCTGGCAAAAGAATCTAAAGGCAGCAGTAGTGAAAGAAGTAAATTGGCTATGATTTTCCCCCAAGACTATATATGTAAATTTTAAGCAGAGATTTAGCTGCTATTCTTGCTTAAAGTAATTTTCAGTCAAAAATTAAAAAGAAATGAATTATACATTGAAATAACTCTGCAGGAATGCTATGAACAAGTGAGTAGATTCCATCATCAGAAAAGTTTTTTCACTAGTAAGTAACCTTCTTCAAAAAACGAACCTAAAAAATGGGAAGAAAAGGGGTAGACACTGCTACACAGTGAAGCCTTGCAACACCTTATCTCTGAGTTGCAGGGGCTGAACTTTTGTTCCCTTCGGGAGGGGGGAGGGGGAGAGGAGGCAGAGAGAAAAAAAGGAAAATTTTAGTGTTAGTTAAATTTTTTCCTGATAAAACTTCAACCTTAATTTTTTTGTCTGAGAGATAAGACCTGGGAGAACGGCCTCTGAAGAAGTGGATTGGGGAAAATAGGGGAGAACATTTGTCCAATGGAGGAAGGAATATTCTCTTCTGCAATTTAATATCACATGTGCAGTTCTTCCCAAAGCTACATCTACTTGAACTTTCATAGACGCCACTTGTAAAGGTTTGAACTTCTGCCTTATCAGAAGTTTGAGGGGAAATTGAATGAGGGTCTATCTGGGAGATAGAAAGGTTTCTAAGTCAGTTTCCTGGCCTGTCTGCATCTTAAATCATGAGCATCATCAAAGTGATTAGACTGCATAAATGGCTGTGGAGGAGTTTAAGATACCTGCTACACAAGGCAAAATGCCAAGGTACAATGGGTTTAAGGTGTCTTTAGCTACCCAGAATCCTTAAGGAACCCGAGCTATGTTTGAAGTTTAAAATGTCATCTGGTTTCCACAGCTTGATGCTTGCCAAACCCCAGTGGTATGACTCAGAATGGTGCATTAAGTGCTTGCTTTGAAATAGGAAATGCAGATTGGGGGGTGTGTGTGTGTGTGTGTGTGAGTTTTTTTAATGAAGGTGTAATTACAGAAATGATGACATCTCTATCTTTAGTATTGTTTTAAGATACATTTTCGCAGTATCACTCTGGCTTAAATCTAAGTGCTTTGTGTTTAGTTAAGTATGAGGAGGTCCTTGCATACTTTAGCATTACTGGTTTTGAAGGATATTTCATAAAATTAGATAAAATTAACTTATTAGAACTAAATGGGGTTTTATGGGTTGGGTTTTTTGGCTTTGCTCTCTCTTTTCAAAACCATGGACAGCAGTGTGTGCACGTGCTTGTGTGCGCGTGCATGTGTGTTCGGCCCAGGGACGAGTAAGGGGTTGTTATGTCAGACTTCCAGCTCTTAGAAGGGTTACCTAAATGTTCTCATGTGCAAATATGGGTATTCAGGGCAGTGTCCTCTCCTGTTGTTTTAGTAAAATATTTCCTTTTTTTTTTGCATTTGAAGGTCATTATTTCATATCATATCCCTCTGGTCATTTTGCATCCAAATCAATAGCTGCATTCTAATTAAGTATTACACAGGAACTAAATTCCTTTATAAAACCCAAATTAAATAGTCTGGCTTTAAATGGAAGCATTTTAGAGTGATATTTATTTGGACTTCCTGTAATATGATTTTTAGTTCTGCCATGTGGGATTATTTCACAAACTGTGCTAAGTGGGTTATTAAGTGAACACAAAAATTCAGTACTACATTGTTAAAGTATAATTTTTTAAGTAAATCAGAGTTCTCTTTTAATTTTTCATGTGATTTTGTAATATTTTATTAATATGGCTAAGTATTTTAATGGGCATAGGTTCTCATAAATTAAATATACTATTACATTTACATACTAGACTTAGTCAACCACATGATTTCCAAGGGAATTAATGCTGTTGCATCTAGCAACCTATATACTGCCTTTAATTTAAGTGCTATTATAAGCACAATAAAGATGGGCTTTTACAATTGCTAGGATGGGAGGATTGAAAGGGCAGTGATGTAAAGTCCCCTGCTGAGTCCTTGAAGTTAGTTGCTGTCTTCCATGGCTTAAGCACAAAATATCCCATCCAGGTAGTAGCAGAATGAAGAAGAATTTTATATAGCCGTGAAATAGCGTATAAGCTTGAATTAACTCTGATTGTCACTTCACATGCAGTTCTACTTGAAGTTCTTCTTCACTTGTAGTAGTTCTGACTATGGTCAAAACTTCTTCAGGGCAGGGGTGTTTGTTCAAAATTTTCATTTAGTGTACACAGATAAAGCAAGTATATGAACCTTCTTGCTCTTCCGCAAAAATTTGCTCACTTTATGTAGTTAAGTTTAATTTTTGTAGATGACTATAAAGCTTTCCAAAGTATCCTTTCTGCCCAGAGTTCCTTCATGGGAAACCGTTTACCCCAGTTCGTCAATCTTCTCTTCCCCACTTCCACATTTTAAGTGGGGAACAGGGATGATGAGATCCCATTCTGCCATGACTCTGCAGAAGTCTACCAACAACTGCTGAAGTGATGGATCACCAGTGAATCATGTTGGCTAGAGACAATTCAGAAAAAATAGGAGGGTTTGCTTATTAAAACAAAATGTCTAAATAAATAAAAACCAAAATCTGCTTCATTCTAAAGTGGAGTATTTTCAGGGGTGGGGGTGTATGTGTGTGTGTTGAATTTACTGCTATGAATATCAGCAGTTTCCATTTTATAATGAAGGAGAATTTGGATACTTGCACATAATCACCAAATGGCTTAAATGCTCTTTTGATAAATCCTAGTAAAATTGGAATCTCCTAGATTTTCACCAGGATATGCTGCAAGTACTCATTGCAAAACCTGAGAACACAGCACTGGGATGGACTTCTGTGTCCTGTTGATTGCAGTCAGAGGCAATTATGTTATGCTATCCTTTGTATACACTTGTCAAAGCCCCAAGAAAACGGCAGATAGAAGTGCTGGTGCTCAGAATTTCAGCATTCCCACATATGGAAACCCTTCTCTTTTCTAGACTAATTGTATCTGTGGCCAATTTATAGCCTTTTGTTCTGTCCTCGTTTCACTGATAAATTTTGTAAAATGCCTTTGTGTACCCATTCTGCTATTTTTTCTATACAGAGGAATCAAGCTCTGAGGTCTCCTTTTGTCTCCCATTCACCTGTGTGTCCTTCCCAGCACCTGCCCTAATCAGAACCTGTATGTCCTCTTGGCGTATGACTAAAGCTGTTCACCATCTTGCAGCTGAGCCTTTGCCAGTGCCTTTTTGAAGGGCTGCCAATCTCTATGGAAATACTTTTCTTGACACATCCTAGCTTTTAGCTTTTCCACACTGAAAACATGTACATGTCTCATCGTCATCCTGTGATAGAATATGACCTTTCTCCTTTTCCATCATTTCTTACTGATAAGTTCCCTGATATGGAACAGTGATGTTGTTATTTACTGAACTGTGATCCTCTAGGTTTTGACCATTTCCACATAATGGAGGTAATGGAATGTCTTTATAAAACACCTTTCTGAATATGGACGTAATTGTAGAGAGCTATCCAAAATATGCAATGTAATTTTAGTCTTTTTCACTGTTCAATTATTGAGTACCTTCACTATTCCCTTGTCAATTGATTTTTCTGTTCATTTATGGTAGGTCACTTCTGAAAGCAAATGGATATCCTTGTTTTAAGAGCAAGCTGGTGAAAGCAATGAAGTTCATCCATGGACCACAATCTCATTAGAAATCAAGCTAAAGAATTCCATTACCATTTTGTTAAATTTGAACAATGTTTTAATAAAACAATAATACTCAGTTCACAGATTTGATTAGCCCATCATGTTTGGCTTCATCAGTATTGAAGGGAGTAAAAATGCTTAGGAAGCAAGATAGGAACAATAAACCTTGATTTGCAGCTTTCTGCTCCAGTAAGTCTCTAAGGGCAGATGGCATGCACAGAATGGTAGGTTTTTTTCCATTGTCTTCTCATAGGCTGTTGTTGCTGATGTTTATTTCTTAACCAAGATGTACTTTTTCTAAGGTTGCATATTAGGTCCTATGAAATGCTTTGAAAGCTTTATAAATGGTTAAAAAAAAAGGATGAACTCATCTGTTAACTCATTTGCTCCCTTTTTTATTAACTCACAAAACAATTCAAGTGAAAAATACTAATGCCTGAGTATGTCTCTTTTAAGGCAACATTCAGTCACTTTCTTTGACCTTTTCCTGTCTGATGGGGAACATCTGCACTGTTTTCATTAAATAAGAACAGACTGCAGTCAGTGTTGTCAGCCTGGCTGCCTTATCTGCACAGTAAGAGCCATATTATGACACACACAGAGAAGGACGTGGACTAATTTCCAGTGCCTCTTTAATACAAAGAACTCTTCAGTCAAATGACTGATATTGCCAAATGCAGTATTTAAGCCTCAACATTCTTCATTAAGTCCAACAAATCACAAGATGGTAAAAGACAGGTGAAAAAAGCTGGAAACCAGCCTGCCTTACACTATTTCTGGAGAATGCAGAAAATATGTACTCAAACAAAACTAAACAAACCAAAAATAAACAACCCTCCATTCCACTGCAATTGATGCAATGGAAGACATTGCATCAATTAATATTCCAAGTGGGACTGGAATCAAGGAGAAAAACAGTGGTTGGGAAGGCTATATAAAAATGACAAGAAAATGACCCTTTTGAACACATCTTTCTCAGTAGGTTTGATAGAAAGAAAGAAAATTCATGGAGTGTGTACATTAAGGCTTCATTTTTCCTTGCACCGTATTTTCAGCCTCCTTGACTTGAACTTGGTAAATAACGCCAAGAAGCACTCAAACAATTGGAAGACGCACTATGCATGCACCTGTAAGTGTAGCCATTTTCTGCAGAGCAAGAAACAGCTGTGACAATGCACATGAATTTTAGTCATTGAACAGCAAACAAAAAATGCTGGTACAGCAACATCAGATCTAGGAGAAAGATTTAACTAAAGCAAGAACAGAACAGATCTTGAACTAAAATTAATAGAACCTGCTATTTTAACAGTCTGGCCTTGTGTACAGCAACTAATAAAATTTAAGCTATCTGTTCCAAGTTTAATGCAATGTCAACATCCCTCTCATATCTCATAATGCCTGCAACCTCTGTGAAAAGATAGGTCCATACAAGAACTGCTTATGTGTTGATAATGCTATTGTTGTAATGACTAGAGGTATCCTGAAGCAGTGCATTTTTGGAACTCTGATGATGTCACAGTTTCAATGATCGCCACAGTGAAAACTGTGGTGGTGTCCTGGTTAAACTGGAATATTTACTGTGGCTTCATTTCCCTGATTATCATTAACTGCATAAGCAAAAAAGATCAAGACTTCTAAAGGAATTGATATGTAACTTCTGCCAAACTTGAGATTCACAGAACTTCAAAATGCTATACTGGTCCTCTTAGGCTGTTGAATGTCAGAATTCCTTCTTGTAGCCTGTCAGCAAGGTTTAATATGGAATTTATTCTTGTTTGATTGCAAGACTTCAGAAGCAGCACCAGCAAGCGCACACCCAAAGGACAGGATCTTGCTCTTCTGAAGGATTCTTAAAAGGGTACTGTCCTGGTTTGAGGCAAAACAGGACCGGTACAGAGCAATATCAACACTAGGCGTGTGTCCCTGTTGCCATCAGTAGGTATTTTACCCTTGATTCCAGAGAAAACAAGTTCATGCCGTCATTTTGACTGGAAGGGCTTGCTCATTTCTTGATAGGTTTTGCCATTATCCAAATAACTGTGTTCTGGCCAAGGAGGAAATAAGAAAGTGTAGGAGCTAACAGCTATCATGTAAACAGCATAAAGTTCCTGGCCTGAGTCACTGACAGAGCCTTGCTGACAAAAGCATTATTGAAATCATTGGAACTAAGTACACCAGAGAAGATTTTTCAGGTCGACCTGATCCAGCTCAGCATCAGCCTTCCCTTTTGGTCTGCTCAGAATATTCCTGCCTCCTAGAGAATTAACTAGAAAGTTTATTGGCCGTAGCAGCAGAACCCTAGAAAATAGGAAAGGCAGGTTTCACACATTTATTTCATCACTCTGCTGATGATTCTACATACGTTGATTTGGTCCCTGCTTATAACAGGTTAACATGTTGGTACATGCTTATTGCTAGGCAGACTTTCAGTACAGTGTTGAAAGGATGTTTTGTTTTGTAAATTTCATAAAATCAAAAGTAAATACTTTTGTAGGATTTACGGTTAGACTAAGATGTACTTTGAATCTCTTGTTTGAGTTTATATATGCATTTCAACAATAAAAAACATTCTGAGCATCAGCCAGAAAGAGTATCTGTTCAAATGTTTGTTTTCATCACTGTCTAAAACCATTGCCCAAGATGCATGGGATATAAGTAGAAGCAGATGGAAACAGAAAAATCAATTGACAAGGGAATAGTGAAGGTACTCAATGATTGAACCAAGTATTTAGCTCATTCATTGAATTTTCCATGTGTGACTGGCAAATCACTTCCCAAAAAGTCCATATTATTATCTTAATTTTGCAGATGGGGAAACAAACAGCAATACAGTACCTCACAGGGGGAATGAAGAATACTTCTTAATCTTTTGACTGTTTGGTGTGACTAAGTAGTGCTTATTTGTAGGAATTTAAAACTCTGTAGTTTGTCCTAAATGTACAGCAACAGTGCAGCCCTCTCTAGAACAGACACCATCATGGAAAAGATAAATTTGTGTCTTGGCAGGTTGCTTTCTTTCTTTTAATATTTTCGGTGGCTAATCAAAAAGCCACAGTATTCACTGAGGACCTACTTCACAAAGGTTCTCAAGCACACATTTTAGTCAGATCAAAGATAGACTTAATCAGATTTTCGATTTCAGAATAGACCCTGCAGTTTTCAGCATCTGGAGAAATGCAAGCATTCTGCATGGCTACAGAGCCTGCACAGGGGGAAAGGAATATGCGAGTTACAGGCAGAAAGTGGATTTGTTCTTAGCTTCAACTCACATTACCGGTATTATCTCAATCCTAATGTTTTACTGTCTTTTGCTAGATATATCACAAGAAGCACTTGTAAGCATCTCTGTACTCTTTCCTCCTCCACCTCTGCTAGGACTGCCAAGTCTTACCTGTCTTAATAAACAATAAAGCTCTCAATAAAGCCGAGATCCTCCTACTTTAGGTCACCATTATCCTTGGAGGACTAGAACCAGTGCCTTGAAAACATTTTTAAACCTGCCATTTATTGGCAAATAAAGACAAGTTTAGATCAGCTCCTGCCTTACAGGAATATAAACCTTGCTACACATACTAATTCTTATCATTTGATCAATAATATTTTTCCTTTTGTATTTTAAAGAATTAAATAAACTCTACAAATTCTGCACAGGTGTCTGCTTAGCTACTTCCAAACTGAAACATGGGAGCTTTCAGTAGCTTGTAGGACTGTTTCCTGCCCTCAGCCTTGTAGGAGAGGTTCTGTCCCTGCTTTGGTCACTGAGGTTGAGAAGTGATAGGATGTATGGGGATTCAGCGGCACTAGCTGGTGCTGTGTGGGTCTGTACCAGCATTTAAACTAAGAATTCAGCAGCGATACAAGGCATGCAGTTCCATCTTCTGTCTGGAAACAGGAAAACTGGAACTAAATCTAGCTCAAGAAGTTGACACCTTCTTTGTTAGGACTCACATTTTTTTCTAATTCTTCCTTACAGTGCATAACTGAGACCACTTACCTGTCCAAAACAGAGCAAATACTAAAAATGTCAAAGATTGTGTCAGATCCTCTAGAGCTATTTGTATCCTATAAATCACTGGTATGAAGTGCTACTTGCTGCGCTCCTTGCAGCCTCCATTGGGCTTTGTCTGTGTGCTCCCCTGGGTGATAAATCTGGGACTCAGTCTTCGCTCAGAAACAGCTCTGACTGAAATATATAGATTGGCAGGTAACTAACCCCTCTTTAAAGAAAATGTTAATAAGGTAGAGTGTACTGAGCCAAATTCTGTAACTATCGCATGGGAAATCTGGAGCTGCTTTACTGAAGTGAATTGAGTTCCTCTGGTACCCAATTTTCTGACATCTAAGTAAACTTGGGAATTAACATTTAAATAAAAATGTGGGTGTACTGAGAGGAAGAGATCTTTCTTATTATGAAGCTAGGATTAGGCTCCCTTATCTTCCAGCAGAGTGGAAATCTAGATCCATAAGGCTGTAAGAAACAGACACTCTCACACTTAGTGTGGGAATAGCTTTTTCTCTTAAAAAAGTATGTGAAAGAGTTCTGAGGCTTTTAAGAGAAAAATGCTGGAGTACCCAGAAAGCTCCATTAGTGCAAGCAGGAAGCATCCAGGGACGAATGAAGTGCTTGTTCTTATAGCAGAAATGCAAGCAAGGTCTTGTTCCCTCTCTCCTGCCAGAGAAAGTTATGTCCCAGCTGTGTCCCAACAGCTCACAGGGAGGAATGAGATGTCACAAATTTGTCTGATCAAATGCTGGATCCTGCTCATCCTTTCCATTTGCACAGAGGACACAACAGCTGATGTAAGCTGACTGTAAAGCACCTCTGGAAAGAGTGATTTGGATAGCCTGATGATCTTATATTTAAATGCCACTTATGTCCGCCACTAATTTTATTCCATTTGAAGCAAAGGTATTTATGCAAAATTACTTAGAACTTACTTATCTAACTTTTAAGACACGACAAATTCCAGATACAGACAGAAGTGAAATTTCATCAGTTTTTCTGTGGATCCTTCAAGGGACTGTGGGCACAGCTTGCAGTCTTCCCCATTAACCCTGCTATTCCCCTTTGGTACTTATCATCCTGGTGGGAGAAGCAGCAGGTCAGTGTTTGCCCCAGATTCCAGGGTAATCCACAGGGGACTGCTCCTGTTCTCACTTTAGTGGTTTATAGTCAACTGCAGTACAAGTGCCTAAGCAAAATTTCTGATATGTTAGTCTAATCTGCTGATCTGTATAAGCATTCATCGTTTTAAGATGTAGGCCAGGAGACAACAATGAGAAGTCCCCAGAAATGATGGGAGTCCTGCCTCTGGTCACGTGTAGCTGTACCAGGGATGCTATGAGAAGCAGTACACAGTACGGACAGAAACCTCTCTAATGACAGTGCGGAAGTGTTGGGCCTCTGTTGAGATTTGGCTTAGCTTTTCTGGGATTTAAATAAAAAGCCTTTTAATAATAAAACATTGGAAGGAGCAGCTGCTGTTGCATGGTATCCAGAAAAGGTTCTGGATGAGGAATACTGTAAAATACATGTAGAGTACTTCACAAGCCACTTGACAGATGTGTGAAATGCAGGTGCAACACAGCAGCTATATGGCAACGTACTACAACAGTGTGTGTCAATGTAAATAAAAATAAAGAAAAATATTGTGCTGTTCAATAAATATTTAATGTAGACCAAATAGGCCCTGTCATGTAGTTTTCCCAAGTGGTTTTTTGACCTCTCCCCGTCTCAAATTATTGTGGCATTTTACAGTGAACTGTAGCTGCCTTTCAGCCAGACATATTTCAGTGGTAAATAAAGTGATTTTCTCTGATGGACAGAGAGAAGTACAGGTATTAAAATCAGTAGAATTTTTTTTTTTAATGCTTCAGGAGCAGGCCTAGTGCTTTTCAGTCCACTTTTTGAAAAATACTTTGTAAAATAAATACACGATTATTACAGTTGTTTACATGAGGCTTAGAATAAGTGAAATGACTGAATGTTATAGTCTTTCCTCCTGCAAGCCATCCAACTGAACAAGACAAAGGCTTGGTGTTGCGATAAGGATACTTTATTTTAGCTTACACTGTAAAAATATTTTTATTAATTTGTGTCATTGAGACTAAACCTGGAGTACCTGTTTGTGAATAAGAGGAGGGAAAATGTAAAAATTATCTAATTGTACCCTTCACTAATGCTTATAATATATTCTTTAGAAATCCAGGCTCACCATGCCCACTCCTTCTGACTAGTGCTCAGTCATTCAGATAGTGAATGTTAGAGCAGATAATTAAAATGATAAACATGATGAAGGGAAACTTTCTGTGTCCTCTCAATTCATCCTCCAAATAAACTTTCTGAACCACCAGTTTTTGTCACCCAAGACTTTCTCACATATATCTTCATTTGATGTGGTGTGTGGTAAGTAAATGTCACCTGGCATGAAAAAAGTAAAGGGGAAAAATAATAAAATCAGCATTACTCGAGAAGATCAACTCTGGCCTGTTGTAGGACTCAGGCAGAAGATGTCTTCGCTGCATATTCTGTTTATTGTCGCAGTGCTCGTGTCTAATAGACTAGTTATATTTTACCATGGAAACAGACTCATCTTTTTATTTCCTATCATAATCAGTGTTGTCTGGTTGGCTTATCTATAAAGCCTTTCTAGTCTTTATTTTTGGATTATAATTGCACAGTCTTGGAAGTAAAACTTTTCCAGGGCTGGAAAAGGAAGAAAAGCTAAAATTAAAGAAAATGTAAAGAAATAGTTTGCCAAAATGGGGACTTTGCAATTAAGTGAGAAACAGTACATTATCTTACTGAATGGCTTCAATTTAACCACTTTTACTAGAAAGGCAAAAAAATGGTATTTCTGTGAAGTAAAGTTTTGGCGATGAGAAATACCAAACATATTTATACAACTGGTATTGGATGAATTGGTGAATGCTGTTGCAGAATGTGGTGAATGCATTACCATTTTTCCTGTCATTTGATTATGATTATTTCAAGATACGTATATGAAATCTTACGTCTGAAAATACAATTTCACAATGATAAAACCAAGACTGCAAACCATTTTAATTCTGAAGGTTGAAAGCTTGTTTTACAACATAAATTAAATATACTGCTGCTGAGGGTAGCAAGTATGCACCTATTTGCTCATAGCAGAAAAGCTAGGATTATTGCTTGTGATGTTAGCACATGACATGCAATAAAATTTTTAAAAAAATATATTGTAAACTGGCTATAGCCATGTGTTTAGCCCTACTTGACGTACCAGAAGAATATAAAATCTAAGGACCTTACCACTTCACTGAGTTAAAAACAAAACAGGATTCAAAATAGCAACCTCCAAAGAATATTAACTAAGAAGTTCCATTTAATTTAGTTTTGTTAGGTCATGAACTTGCCTGTTATAATCAGCACAGAAATTTGTCTTTAAGCAGATTCTGAATGAAAGTGAAAAGAATGAAAAAGAAACAAATGCTGGAGGGGAACATCCAGCCAATAGTGTGGAGCAGTAGTAACAAGAAGTAAGTGGAGCAGAGATGGCCATGGGAGTAACGTGGCTGACAGATCTTGCAGCAGGTGAAACAGTGCAAACATGTAAAAATATGAATAAGCTAGAGGAACCAGTATATTTTATCCTTTGTCTTAAGGAATAAAAAATCCTTTTAACAGAGGAGACATTTTCAAATATTGAAAGCATAACACTGATACAAGATGCTGTAAAAGTGGAAGAAGTTTCTGGAATTTATATTCTTTTCTAACAGAAGCTGAAACATAGGAAATTGTCTTTTGGAGAATGATTTCTTCAGCCTGCTTTATATCACTAAGAAAGCTTCATGCTGAGCATTTAGATTGGAGACAGATCAAAATGCAGATGCTTTATTTGGTTACCTTAATAGCTTAATAGGCTTTACAGATTATTACTCTCACAAGCCTTTTTGAGCTTATAAAATCCTAATGTATTTGCTCTTAGAAATTATGAGCTCAGTCCCAAAAACCCTTACTTGCATGGGCACCTCGGTGAGTTGCCTGATTTAGTGCCAGTGTTCTTTAAGGGTCTGCATAATCTGCACATCCTGTGCTTGCAGAAATACTGCAGAAGATCAGAAAGTGCAAGAAATTCCCAAGGGGAGCCAATTACTCCATAAAACTGTCATGTTCTACTCCACTTGGTCCCTTCCAAAGGATTTTTGCCCCATTTGTGTTCATGCTGTAGATAACCAAAAAGCAAATGGATTGTTGTGTGATAGATGTTAATTGAAAATGTATTTATTTAAAAACTGTGGGTTTGGTTGACATTGACAATAAAGAGTTCTCGCCTAGAGCAGGCATGGCGCAGGAGTTAGTTCTGCTGTAGGTGTGTCAGGCTACAAAGTCTGTTCAGCTGCATTTGAATTCAGAAAACTAGCCCCTCACAAGCAGGCATGAATCTACTCAAAGATAAATCTCCCCTAGTTTGCCATGGCTTTCCCAGGGATTAAGTTACACTGCCTCTACCCCTAAACTGCCAGGTGCCCATCCCTTTGGGTGTCACAAGGTTTTCTAGCCTTGCTTTTTGTTTTGCCTTGTGATGTTGATCTTTTCATTTTAGACCAAGTCTCCTTGACCATTATGCTGACATCAAGTCTGTCTTTATACTGGCATCCATGGTCCAAAATTGATGCTGATGGGACTTTTGCCATATGACTACATTTCTGGTGGGAGCTACTATAGCCCTGAAAACATCTGTGGGGTTACCTGAAAAGGTGTAATGAAGAGTTACTTAAGAAAACCAGGCACAACCTGATGATTCCTCAGTGGCCAGGGCTCTCTAGTTGGCCGGCTGCATTGGTGTTTTTTTTAATACTGGCAACTGTCTGTCATTTGAATATTTCTATAGGCTTTTCCTCCAGATGTGTCTTGCCTTCAGTGGTGTAGTTCAGGGGGGAGATAATGACCGACTCTTGCTGTGAGCTTTTCTGGCTCAAGTAGCATAAATGTGTACATTTGGAGCGAACAGACAGGAGTCATAATTGCATCTCTCCGTGACACACACTCAAAACTGAGCCAGTTTCATCTGCAGCAGACGAATGCATTGCTATCAGTGGCTTTTTGAATAGTTCTGTTGGTCTCTTGCAAAGAAGTGAGATTTACACTGCCTGGCATTTTCCACTCTAGTATTAAAAGTTATGTCAGACATTTCTGACTGCAGCAAAGGTCACATGTAACACATTCAGTCCTGAGGTCATTGACAGACTGTCCTTGACACAGACCTTACAGAAAAACTGGCAGTTCTAAAGAAAAATGCAAGAGAAGACAAGTGAATATGTTAGTGGTATAGACCTTCTCAAAAGAAAAAAACAGAGAGAGAGAAAGCAAGACTGAATCAGAAAGTGTTGAGAAGAAAAACACTCCACAATCAAATGGTCCTTCTTCTGAGAAGATCAGCCTGAAGACCAGACTGCAACCAGACTAAGAATCCTGAATCAGACTTTTTCTGCATGACATTCTGAAACCTTATTCGTTACGTATATGGGATTATTTCTGTTTAACATCCTAAAATTGTAATTATCTTTAAAGGACTTCAAAAAGGCATAGGAAATGTTCATTTTTGTTCATTTGCAAGATTGAGTCACCTACTACTTAAAACTGAAGTTTCACTAAGAAGAATGTAAGAAACAGCAGCTATCAAGAAGCTGATACCTTCTACCTGTGGCTTTTTTAAGGAACCCTCGATCTTGGTGCAGTCATTGCTGAAAATTTTTGCTGATACCCTGGGGAAGATAAATATAAAAATATGGCATATAATGCATAAGAAGAAGGTTTGCTTCTCCCTGTATGCTACACTAGCTCTTGCATGTGACCACACCACCACTGTCAGCCTTTTAATGCAGAAATGAAACTTGCTTGCTTTAACTTGTTTAATCCTAGTAAGTGGCTTATGTCAATCTGTGTTTACAAGGTTGTCTTCACAAGGATAAAGCAGCAAAAATATCACTTTATAAATGAAACTGAGATTCATCTTCATGGTTTAGTTTCCTCCTGAAATCAGAAGAATTTGTAGATTCTAGACTAAGCATTAGTTTGCATAAAAAGTAAATTAGACAAATTTACAGGAGATAAATGACCTAGCAGATGAAGTTCTTTTTATCAACAGCAAAAAGCAACTCATAGAATTAGGATCACAGAGACAGATCTCTCTTCAACTGATGAAAGAAGGGAGCAAATGAATTAAGAAAAATTTAATGTATTTTTTTCTAAAGAAGTCAGGCACACACGTTACAATAAACTCTGAGGTCCTAAAAGACAGAAAACAAAGTGTGGAGATGATTCTAATTCTTTTTTCTTTTTAGGCATTCACATAACAAGAGGTAAAATGCCTGAAATAATTAAACAAAATAGTGTTCCAATTCCCAGTAGGGGGAATTATATGAAAATTGATAATGAAAGATTTGCTGCAAAGGCTTTAAATCACTCTGTTTCCATTCCATAGCAAGCAGGGTATTATTATAGGAAATTCATAGTGCAGTCATGCCACTGAAGAAATTTCTCTTTCTAAATAAATTTTATGTAAGTAAAATCAAAATTGCCACATCAGACTTTCACAACTCTGCGTGTAACAAAGTGATTAAGTATTGTTTGTTTGGGACATTGCTACTTACAGTTCTTTGTTGTTCTGATTTATTTAATTGTCTTTAGGTATTGTCCTGGTTTGAGGTAAAACAGAACCTCAACAGGTATAAGAGATGCAGTATCTTTCTGTTGTTAACTTTTTCACAGTACTTTCATCAGACGCATATGAAAGTCCCTTTGTTGTTTTGGTTTTTTTTTTTTTCATGGACCAGGAAGGCATAGTTAACTTCCTTCACAAATGTTTCATGATCACTATGATTTTCATACAAAAAAATGTAGTGTAGATCTCAGAATTAATTTTCCATGTCAAGTAATAGTTGGAAAGATTTAGCCAACAGCTCTACATTTCTCTGGAAGGTTTCTGTCCCATGTTTCCAAGAGCTAAATAACATAAATTCAGCACCTTCCCCAAAAAATCAGTGGTTAGAATTCAGTCAGCCCCAAGGTCCATGGCTGCTTCTTGGGTAGAGAAGAAAGGCTTTGTAAGACAGAATTTGCAGGCTGTCAGTGTATGTCCTTATTTAGTAAGAGGGTAGATAAGTGAAAAGCACCCTTGCTTCTGTGGGTAGAACACTTTCTTCATGCTCACAGAAAAATTGCTCTTTCTGTGTTTTGGCAGAATTTTTGTCTTTTTTAGTTTTGTATCTCTTGACTTGTTTTCATCCAAGATACCTTGTCATTCTGTGTGGTCTAAATGAAAGGATGAGCCTCTTCTGTATTAATACAATTGTAAGTAACGCTTGTACTGTTGTGTTAACTCACTTATTTCCATCAGAGGAATGAATATGTGTAGCTCTTCCACAGGACAGATAAGAGTCCAGAGAGCAGTTTTTCCAAAGGCTGTGCAAAAACTTTGACTGTGCTGGCTTTTTGGTCCAAGGTCTTTGGTGAAAAGACCAGTCTGTCCCAATGCAAATCTGTACTTTGCTTTTCTCCAGCTGTGCCCAGAAGATTGCTAGGCATTGGCAATGTTGCAATAAGTTCTGTTAGTACAGCAAAATCTGTTATCACCCGGTCAGTTTTGCAGTCTTTATTTCACAGATGGCACTATTAATCCAGCAGACAGGAGCAGCTCTTGTTTATTCCCAACCTGAACAAGCTTTCAGCTAGAAACGAGACATGAAAGGGTTTGCATCCTGTTATAGTCCCTGCTTTGCCATCCTTTAATGAGCTCAGTGAGTAGTTTATAATGTTGTCCTTATTTGCCTGGGACTCTGAATGTGGTGGAGGCCAGGAGTGAAAGCAATGAGGGGTGTGGAGGGTGGCTGAGCCACAGCGTGACGGCTCTGGTGTTGTGTAAAGCTGCTCTGGGTGCTGCTCGTGAGAGCGGCCAGGCAGTCCTTTAGCTGGGCGAAACAGTGGCACAACTCGCCATAATTTGCCATAGCATTAAGAAAGCAATTTTAAACATTTTTTTGTTGGTTTTTTTTTTTTGGTTTGTTTGGGTTTTTTTAAAGGCCTGTTGCTGTGAGAGCTGACTAAAATAGGTGGGTCGTGAAGTTACTTAAATGCTTTTTTCAAAAATATTCTGGCAATTGATATTGTTGGAGCAGTTGAAGCCTCCAGATCGCCAACCCAGTCTGATCTTACTTGTCAGGGTAAGCAACTGGATCTAGAGCCCCCAGTCATCTCAGCTCTGGCCGTTGCACTGTTGCGTGGCAGGGATATGTGACTTTAAACTACACCAAGGTCTCAAAATTTCTGCACCTGGCTATGTGCTGGGTGAGTCTCCAGGCTGAGCTGGCAAAGTTCTGACAATCTGCAGGGTGGAGGAAAATCCTGACTGTGACTGAAAAAGCCCTTGTCAAGCAAGGTCTTGGAGAAGGTGTGAAACAGGAGCACCTCCTACAGGTGAACTTGGATAAAACCACAGCTTAATAAGCAGGCAGTAACATCTACAGAGAGTCTTTTTATTTAGTAGCATATGATAGCTGCTGCTTGAGTGATTCTTATAGTTGCAATTGCAGTAGGATCTGTTAGCCA
Source organism: Burhinus oedicnemus (assembly GCA_008921705.1). NCBI lineage: Eukaryota > Metazoa > Chordata > Aves > Charadriiformes > Burhinidae > Burhinus > Burhinus oedicnemus. The sequence continues at coordinate 4,601,512 of VFFE01007235.1, read as the reverse complement.
GCAGACCCCTGAGGGTGGAAAACATTCATGTTGTAAAATGCATCTTTTATTTTCACTGTATTTTGCTTTATATGTAATAAATTATGAGACTGACACCTTGTGTCAATGTGCAGTGGAACAAATATCACATCTCTTCCTGCATGCTCGACCAGATCCTGCTCTCAATTAATTTAGTTTTATGCTAATCCCATGAAATTAATTTGCAGTGGTGTGAAATCAGACTTTGAGCCAGTTTTTTTCTGTTCTTTTGATCTGTTGAAGGTTTGCCATGCCAGTATCCCGTGTGCTTGTTATTCTTTATTTATCACGCTTTTACCTGAACTTTTTAATTTTTGTCATGCAATTGCTAAATCTCTATGAACCAAAATGAAAAAGTGTTGGTAATTCAGGTTTAACTAGAATATTGAAAAACATGAGTGGTCTGAGAGGAGATTTCTATGGTTATGTATGAGGGCATTCAGTTTGGAAATGGAACAGTTAACAGGAATTGGGCAGTAGTAGTCCTAGTGATTCTTTCCTATTCAATAAGCACAGTTTTGAATTAAAGGGAAAAATTATTTTAATGTACAAACAACTCTTTTGGTATTGTCATAGACATCCACAGCAGGACTGCAGGAATACTATTTATGAAGCATATTAAAAATGTATGTGCATAGAGATATCTGCAATAAAATTGCCAGCAAAACAAACATGAGGCAGACAGGGTAAGGGAGTTTTAATCTGTGTTTCTTCTCATTCTGCCCACACAGCGTTTTACAAATAGAAAGATGGTATTTCAAGAATCAAATATATTTGTTCTCTCTGACTCCCTTGGTCAGCATTGTAAGCACAAAAGCTGGTTAGCATAAAAGACCATGTATAAAACACAATACAATAAAAAGTGGCTTAAATTCATACAGTCCGGGTTGGAGCCTCACAAACTCCCACATGAGACAACCACATTTACTGACAATTTAGCTTGATAGAGGCTGCAGATTCTCAATGTTCAAGTGAATATTGTGAAGGGAGTCATGTGTGCACTGTTTACTGAAGTTTTTACATGCTTGCAGAATGGTTGCTGAGTCATGTTGAAAAAGAAACGTGTAGATTCATAGCAATGGGAATTTTCTGTAGAACCAAAAACTAGTTTATGTATTACTTCCAGACAGCTTAAGACTGGCAAAGCACATAATGATTTCTGGCTTACCTTACCTTACAGTTTTCTTTACATGACTAATTTAGTTGTATTAAAGGTTTATCCTAGGGAACTAGGTTGTTCCCTCTTGGAATAACCAGATTTTTGTAGATCCAGCAGCATGTGCATTATGTGAAAACAGGGATTTACATTGGGATGTCATTAAAGCCAAAAACATGCCAACCTAGAACGTAGCCACAGGAACTGAAGTCTGGCTATTAAGTAATCAGCAAGTATTTATACTGAGGCTTAGAAAGTATTCTTATTTGTTTTAATGGAATTCACAGCCAGTATGTTTCATTATGAGGGCCCAGCGTTGCTATGCGAGACCAAGTATCCCTTCCATCATGCTGACTTCAGTTAATGGAAGGGCGTTGTTTTTGTTAAAGACTTCCCCTGATCCTTCCGTTTCTTCTATCTTTTACACTGAAGAAAGCCTCGTGGAGCTACACAACGTTGAAACCAGTGGGGTGTAACAGTGCTGTCCTTGGTAAATGCAGATAGTTATGATCACACTTCCTAATGAAAGCAGAGAGCTGAAACAGTAGGAGCATCCCTTTCAGATGAAGAGGTGTGCCAGTTCCTGGAACAGATGTATTTTTGGTGGACTGGGTTTCCGTGGGCATTGTGTGATGTGCCTGCCAAAGACATAGGAGGAAAAAAGGCAGCAGTAAAGTCCAAGACATGATGAAAAAAGCACAGGTCTGGGAGAAAAGAGAGAGGCAAACTGAGCATTTGGGGAGCAACTATTGGCTAAAAGGAGGCTTATGGCTGGGGGTGATGGCATAGTCTCCTGCAGTGCTTACAGAAACCAGACTTTAAGTTTTTTTGTAGTGGAATGGGATGACATAAAAGATGGATGGAGTTACTAATTGAAAGACCTTGCAGACTGTGATTTTGGCTGGTGTCCAAAATAACGTATCTCAGCAAAAGTCTCTGAGTAATCTCATGATTTGCAATGAAGCTCACCTGGCAGCTTGGAGGTAAAGAAATGCTTTTCTCCCAGGCTGTAAATGGGAAAGAGAGGTGGAAAGCAGGTATGAGCCTGCAGTAGGGCCACTAGCTGCTTAGCTGCCACCGTCACTACTTCACCATGAACTCTCTCATGCTCTCTTGTAGCTATGGTCTCCTACTATGCCCTTCCATGATTCAGTCCTCCTTCCGGAGCATGTTTCCCCTAATACCTTAGTCTCTTTGATCACAGTGGGAATTCTCCTTGGAGCTGTAGGTTTAACTTAAATATTAGGAAGCTGTTCTGGGAGGACCAGGCTTTGCAGAGGAGAGCAACAGAGCCACTGCTTCTGCATTATGTGTGGCAGTGGATTACCTGCAGCACCTGGTTCTTAGCTGCAGAGACAAATCAGTAGCTTGAAAGGCAGTGTGAAGTAGCAGAGTGATGAAAGAAGGTGAGCACAAAGATTTTCTGTCTATCCTTTGCTATGCTATGTAGGACATTAAGTCCCTAAATGATGTGTCCAGACACTGAGAGCCAAAATGGGGGAGTTTTTAAGTTCTTAATGTTGTAACTCTGCATTTAGAAACAGTGCCATTCAGGTCTTTCTGCCTCAGTTTCATCTCTTGGTTCCAAAGGAGTTAAAAGTAACCTGCCATGTGTACGCTGCAGGTTCTCCAGAACACATGCCTTGTGGTCTGTAGAATCCCGGCATACAGGGACACTCTTGATTTCAGAGCCACGGATCTCTTTCATCTTAATGCAAAGCAGAACATTGTAGAAAAATAGTTAAAAGGCAGAAGGAATCAGAGTAAGACAGAAGCTGAGGTGGTCCATTTTTTCTTCACCTAACGTGAAGAAAACAATTCATTTGACTTTATGGTTGTAGATGAAATTTGGAAATTCTGACTTGCTTTTCTGTCCACAGCTCTATCAGGCTCATTGGCAGTACAGTACTGGGGTCTCATCTACAGGTTGTTCTGTAAAATATATTTTCTATTTCTTCTTAACAGTTTTCCTCCCTACCATTTCTTACAGCCTCGCTAGGTATAAGACAAACCCTTAGATGGCATTTGCATGTTTCAGGTGATCAGAAAGACCTAGGAGGGAGTGCTGAAAATAGCTGAAAATGGTTACCTGAAGGATGAATATGGAGGCAGGTGCCAGTCAATGTCAGTTATAAAGTCAGTGAGCCTGAAATACTGTTGAGTCAAATATGAAATGAAGGTATTTACTTTTAGCAATACTTGGTTTTGCCTCAGACTTAATGCCTAGTTTCACATTTTAAAACCGAGAAAGTGTAATATAATCTGGTTAGTGGGTGAATAAAAAAATAAAACCAACATATTTTCATTGGTTCTCTTTTTACAATGTTGAAGATTCAGTGTAACATCCTATTGGATGTAAAAAGTACAAGTGTTCTATATGCTTTGATTGCATTGATTGTCATATAATCTTGTAAACCCATAGTCTCAGACCTGTTAGAGACATAAATAGTAAAAAAAAAAAAAAAAGTTTGTGAGCTAACAAAACATTGCAAGACGTACATTTTGATCCCTCACCTATAGCTATTGGAGATGCTGCTCTGAGAGATGTTCTGCTTTGCAGCTTACTGTGACGACCATGTGTGTTGAGATCAGTAAAAGATGCAAAACCCAAAGAGCACAGTTAATTGCTGAAGAGAAGGCAGTTGTATCTGGTAACCTGCCCCTGAAGGAATCAGCCCTCTTCATCACAACCAAGTTCTTTTTTCTATTCCTAGTTTACAGGTGGGGAACTGGAGAAATGGAAGCCAACTGCTAAATTTTGCCTATTAGGCTGCTGTAAAACTGACACCCAGAGTCCTGCAGCCTGGAGCTGGCAGTGTGCTCCCAGTGAACAAGGATTTTATGTTTTGAAGCACAGTTATTTGAAACATTTGCACCTTAAGCATCATCCTAACTGTTTTGGTGATGCTTTCCTTTCTCACTGCTCCGCCTTTTTTTAAAAATGTGTGAGGTACATCACTTTTAATGTTATTGCCGTTTCATGGGAAATGTAGTCCCACAGGATAGACATGGCATGCCAAGGCTTCCCCTTTGTCTTATTTAAGGGCCAGATTTCTACCTTCTATTCTCAGTCCCCTTCTGCGACTGTGGGAAACATCAACAATTAGTGATGCTCAGCTAGCTTTCTCAATATCATTCATTATTTTATATGCCCCTCTCACGTTTGGTTGCATTCTTCTGGCAGTCGCTACTCAGAGAGCTAGATCTGGCGTGAGTTTCTGCCAGCTGACAATAAAGTCGGCAGAGATCCTAGTGACAAAAAGTCACCCAAAGGGGAAAGGCAGCTGTGAAATAAAACGGAGGAATGAGCAGAGCTTGGTGGAAAGGGGATGTGACCAGGGCAGCTGAGGATGCACTGATTCAGCATTTCCTCCCTACAGGCTGTGCAGGCTGGGTTCTTCTCTGCAGCTGGAGCTGCCCACATCTTCCAGGATCTCCAGGGTGTTGGAGGTGGAAAGGCAGTGAAACTGCAGCCTTTTTGCCCTTGTGATGAATCCTCTGCAATGCACAGCCAAATTACAGCAATGAGATTTATTCGGTAGTTGCAAATTTGCATAGCATCAGCAAGCACTAAGATTTGTTGAACACTTTCCTCTCTGGGAATTATTGTAACTACTTTTAAGGCAAACTATAAAACCTGCATAATCTGTAGCAGATCCATTCTGTATTTATGTAAGCAGAGGTCCTAGGAAATGCTTTTTTGCTGCCTTCTTACTAAGCTGTTAATGTTTGTTTGAGTTGTAAGCAATGAAGAGCAGGCATCTCCTCTGTCAGTATTCTCTATGGTGTAGCTGGAGTTCAGCTGAAAACCTTCCCAGCCCCCTGCCCAAAATTTGCAGCTTGTTTCATGGATGGTTTTAATTCAGACATTTTTTAGATTTTGAGAACTTAATCTTGGAACACTCACTAATGCTTTCCCATATAATATTGTTGATGAAGTAGCAGCATATTAAACGCTTTAAATCCAGATATTTTAAAACTAGCCACATAAATCCATACTGAAGTACTTAAACTGTCACTTGTGAACAAATGTTTTGTAGGCTTGAGTGTCTAATGATGGCTGTAAGTACCTAGCCTCAGCTTTTTTTTTTTTTTCTTTTTTTAAAGATTCTTTTGTGCTCCTGAAAGTTGCATGTACATACAGAGCTATGGTGTGAATTTATATAATTTAAAAAATAGCAAAAGGTGACTTCATTGACAAGTCTTGAAATGAGGATAAGAGGACAACTTAAAGCTGCATAATTACTTCTGACACTAAGGTGATTAAAACTTCATCATGTCTTTAAGCTTGAGCTATTACATTGCCATCCTAAGCCAAAGATACCTGACTTTAAGCAAGTTCAGAGAAGGTAAGAGACATGGGGCAGACTCTGACTTTCTTACACATGTTGAATACCTAAGTATCGTATGATTGGTCCTACAGGGTGACTGGAAGAGTCTTATTTCATATAATGGTATGCATAAAAATCTGGAATTAAATCAGTTGGCCTAGCATTAGCATGTGATTTAGTAACTGATACCTTCAACCATCCATTTGTCACTGCCCGAAACAGCTAACATGCATCTCTTCTGAACTTTTATGAGGATGCACTGTGTGTATGCACATTGGCATAAAAGAGGTGACGGATCTGAATGAACAAAGCCATTTTGCTTTGCCCAGGGCTACATCTTTCTCAGTAGGTGCGTGGAAACAAGCAGTTGTAAATGCAGCAAGGTATCCCAATTTGATGGTCCAGCTCAATGTCTTTGAAAGTTCAAGCTTAATTTCATAAATTCTTTGTTTTGATGAGCAAAGCGAGCTTACAACCTCAGTTTAATTGTGGATATGGTTCTTGTGAATCGTTTTTATTTTATTCAACAATACAGAAGTCTGCTTCTTTAGGTAGAATTCCCTGTTTTACTTTACTTTTAGGGAAGAGAAAGGTGAAAAGAAGGAAGAAGGCAGGCAAAGTGAAAGGGAATTTTAGTTTATTTTTCTACAGTGTGCTTACTAAAGCTTTTTCCTCCTCTGTTTTAAGTAAGATCCAAGGTTCTGTACTCAGTTCACAGTCTGGATTCAGGTAATGATCTACTGAGCAGTAACATGTAAGTTAAAATCCCTATGGTCAGTTTACTATAGCTTAAATACAGAAATATTGCCCTACCGCCACTTGCAGCCTTGCTACGTAATGAATCTAGAGTGGGATAGTGCAATGCATCCCCTTCATTTAGTAAGCTGTACTGGCCCCATTGCACCACCTGACAGAGCTTCCATAGACTGTGGTGGTGATGGTCAACTTTTAATTCCATGGATATCTTGAGGAATTTTAGTTTAAGTATATTGACATCACTGGATATCTAGAGGAATTTTGGTTTAAGTATATTGAGACTACTAGGACTTGCACTTTTCAGCTTCCTGCCAACCACATAAAGCCTACCCATCAAGTAGGCAAGGGTTATAACATGGGATCGTTTTGGGATATTCACAGAAAGGAGATCTAAGGGATTCTAATTTGGTAAAATCCAAAGATGTCCGTATTAAGAGAACTAGATAAAATAATACCTTACTTCATTTTTTTGTTCCTTCACAGAGCTCATTAGGCTTATTTCTGAAATCTGTCTAGCTGAGTTTGTTGCTTTGGATCTTTGTTATGCATTAACCTGATTTATAATTTCAAATAAATGTAGAACAGTTTTATTCCAAGTACATTACTAGCACTCCTTAGGATACTGATTTTTAGAAATTGTCTTGACCCTCTTAAGTTAACTAGCTTGACTTCAGTGGCTGTCTTTGAAATGTATCTCATTTTTCTGCAGTTCAGCCTAACAAAAAATCCACAGACCTTAAGCATAAGTGTCTTGCAAAGATTAGAGAGCCCTGTGCACCAAGAAAACTATCATCTGTAATTTACATCAGGACTGACAAGCAGTGACTCACTGATAGGTATAAAATTGCCGAGTCCAGATGCCATTGTTGAAAACAGGCATAAGAGAGAGGAGAAGTCCTTCACTATAAAACGTCTTGAGACAATTTAGCAAAACCCTATCTGAGCTCATACTCTGCAATAATTAGAGACACCATATTGCATTCAGCACCACGTTGCCAGCCACAAAACATCACAAACTTTCATTATTCCCATAAAAAAAAAAAAAAGCTTTTTAGTTATTATAGTTGGAAAAGATTTAGCAAGCAGTAAAGAGATGTGTACCCATGCTGTAGGAAGGCTGTTGAAATCCAGTTACGTTTTTACCTGCTGTTGTTCGACAGCCTGCTTTTCTTATGTTAGGAGGAGGGGATGGGCAGTCCAGTTCACTAGCTGTTTCAGGCTATTGAACCTCTAACATGGAAACTTCAACCAGAGCAGCAACTCCTAGAGCTGCAGGCAGTCAGCTCTGATTCTGGCCTTGGAATACAGAGTCTAATACATAATTCAAGTTATTAGCCATCTTTTATTAACAAGGGGATTCGGTATCAAATACCTAGCACTTTTTGTAGATTCTGCTCCTCATTTGACTGTCATGATGCCCTTTATTTTAAAGGAAAGCATGAGGAGATTCACCATGTAGTTAGTGAGGCACCATCTCTTGCATGAATTACTTCAGGAGCCTGTTTCTCAAGAACAGACATTCCCAAACAAGGCAAGGAGGATGTCAGGCTTAATCACTGATGGACTTAACGTCACTAAGAAAAAGAGATATGTGAAAAGGATACCATAGACCGTTTCTTCATAGCAAGTAGACTTTTCTTTGGATTCTTCCTGAAATAAAATCTTGTGAGACTTTTAGCACAGATGGAGAAAACTTGAATACATGATCACCACTAAAGGCAGTAGTATGGACAAACTCCTACATGCTGCCACGGCATGCAGGAGAGTCAACAAATATTTTGGTGGATTCTCTAAAAAAAATTAGTAAACTGTCTCATGATTAATCTTTTTATAATTCTGATAAAAACATAATAAGGGATCATGCCCCAGATACTTTTGAATAAGAGAGTATACTACAATGCATTGTTTTCATTTCATTCATGAATAGATTCATGGTTTTAAAGAAATTATAACATGTAATTGCAAAAGATATTTTTTTTACCAGTAATTCCTTCACGAATATGTGTAATGCACAGCTGACACAGACTTCCCGTCTCTTTCTGATCCTGAGGGAACTAATATACAACGGTGGCCAAGATTTAAGAGGAAACCTGCCTTTACAGAAAATGTGTCTTTTCTTTAAAGAAATCACTATTGAGTATGTCCAAAAATATAGTATTCTCTCCCAATGCAAAGCAACACAACCATTTTAACCTTGGACCAGGTTTTAAGTGTTAAAATTAAAAGGTTGTATAAAATAAAATGTCTGAATACTAGATGTTTCTACAAGGGAAAAATGATACTTTAAAGTACTTTGCCATGCAGTGTATGATACCCAAATTACATTACAATGAAGATGTAAATGCAAAACTCACTGTAAACAATAAGAAAATAGTTTAATCTGCCATCCTAATGGGGACAAAATACCATCACATACATGCTATAAACAGCAAGACCACAACTGAATGTTTCACTGCCACAGTTTAAAACACTTTTAACATGTTATTATTGTTAATCCAGGAGATAATCCAGGCATTGTAAGTATTTAGTATCACCAAAATGTGAAACCATTGTTTACAGTCCTGTTTTTAAAACTGAGGAGGCATTTCTGCCTTAAAATTCTATTTGTATTCCAGTCTTGAACACTTCTTCTAGGATGTAACTTGACTGGCAAGTTAAACTCAGAAACAATTGCATTACTAATCAGTGTGGAAAAAACAATTTAAAAAATCTGTTTCACGGTGTTATATCCCATTCCGTACTGACAAAGAATGAAATTATTTCAGATGTGTTTTTCACTTTTCTTTTCTTTCCGTAATGTGCATGCAAAATGTATTTCATTATTCTTTCTCTTTATAACATAATTATCTTCTACAAATTAAATTATATGGTAAAAAATTACATTCTAGTTGTTTTTATACATTCATGCTGCTTCATCCCATTCCCTTTCAAGAAAATGCCAGTGTTCCCTTCAACATGTTTATTTTTTGGGTTTTTTTTTGGAATGCCCTCATATTAAGCCTAGAGCATGCTCAGTATTTTTGAGGCATGCTGAATGCTCTCAACTCCTCTTGGCCGTAAGAAAAGTAACATTCTTCAGCCCTTTGTCAGGTAGAATGTGAAAAATTACTCAGATTTATCAATTATATATTCTTATGTCTTTCAATACTAAAATTAAGGAACAAATTTCTTATCTTCAAAAGTTCAAAGTCCCAAATAATAATTTTTTAAACTTTTTTTTTAAAGTTCCAGTTCTGAATGCTTATCCACATCTCGCAAACTTTACTTCTGTTACGATACCCACTGATCTTTAGGGCTTGACTGTCCTGAATCGCTTCTTTGGAGACAAGAACTTTTCCTGGCTTGTCCTTCTTGCTTTCTTGCAAACTCTGCTTAAAGTTAAAGTATGCACAAATAAGTCATGGATTTGCAAGTGTGTGTGTGGATTTGTATCTGAAAGAGCATGTGTAGGTATATTACATATATATATATATATATGTACACACTTCACTGTTTTAATGATATTTTAGAACACGGTTTTGCTATGCATGCTCCATCTGACACTTCTTTATGTTCTTTTTCCTGTTCATGCAGTCACCTAACACTGGCGACAAGGATGACCAAACGCTGACGGTAGGCAGCAGTTAGTATGTGTTTAAGCATTTATTTCTCAGGAGGGTGGTGAGACACGCAATACTTTGACTTGACACACATCAGCATTTTTCTAAATTACTGGGATTTCTTTCCCACTCCTATGCTGCTATAGAATTTAAATAATTTATTTCCGAAGATAAAGCAGTGAGTTAATTTTCTTGTTCGGTTTCTGTCATATTTACTATTTGTATGACACCAAAGATTAATACATGTACCATGTATTATTGCAAAATACTATTTTCTTTGGGGTTGTTTTTTCCCTATAATTGGATTTCAGGGTCTTATTAGTTAGCAGTCTGTTGGCTCTGATTATCCTTTTTATCGAAACAAGCAGACAGCCATCCACAAAGCAGTCTTACTCTATGGGATATATTAAATACATCGATTATTGTGCTAGACAATGGCATGGGGAAAAGAACCTCAGAATATGTTTTGAATTTCTTTAAAAGAATGTAAAAGATGCTTTTATGTTAGCTCCATTGCTGTAGATGTCTGTACTGCCTTAACCTCACTCGCAGTCTGGTGTTGCAATTGGTACTTAACAGATTGAACCAAAGCAAGGAGTATGTTTCACTCTGACTGAGCTTTAGGATTTTGCCATTAAAAAAGGGTACTCTCTGCCCTTTTTCTCCATAATTTTGATAATACGCATATTTGTAAGGTACCCAGGCAATAAAAACTAGAACTTACTTCAGGGACTGAGCCACAAGGTTCTACAAAGAAACAAGCTATGAATCCTTCCTGATGCAAGTATGAGGTTTCTATTTTCAAGAGTTTTCACGGAGAGGGATTCTTTCTTCCCTGCTCTTTTCCTGAGCCCTGGGAGACTAATGACTAATCTAATGATCCATCCCCTCCAGAGAAATTGTCTATACATGTTGCAATGTTTAATAACGTGTACAGTTTAATATAATCTGCTATAGGTGATGATTGAAAGTGTTTCAGTGTGTAGTGAGATGTGAGATTAATTCGTAGTATTTCAGACCTGTTTCCACACTAACAACAAAAAAACCCCTAAATTCTTTCCCTTGTTTTTCCACCTAGACCAAGCCACGGCTCCAGCGGGGAGGAAGCTCTGCATCTCTCCACAACAGTCTAATGAGGAACAGCATCTTCCAACTCATGATTCACACACTTGACCCACTTGCTGAAGGTATTCCTATTAATTTTTTTTTATTTTCTGTTGCAAAAGCATCAAATACTTTCCTTTTTCCTTTTCCCTATGAAACTATTTTTTTCGTTTCTGTTGCTTTCACCAGTCTTTTCTGAACATGTCTGAATTTTCTGAGAGAGTTTTGCACTCTTATGGCATGCTATAGATACTCCCACCAAGACTTGCAACTGAGGAAATGTGTTCATAGCGGTGCTAACTAAAACTGATCTCTTGGTTGATGTGTATCATAGCTACTGTTTTGCTTCACCTCTGGCTTCAACAGCAATTTAAAAGTTACAAAAACTCTATCATCTTGTACTTTTATAGAGGATTTTTTGTTGTTGGTTCCTGGTTTTGATTTTAGTACATCAGAAAAAAAAAAAAGTCAAAATGGTGGGTAATTTGGGTCATACGGAATATAGTCAAGAATGAGACTCTGCTGGTTTGACTTCAGGTGGTTTAACACTAACATTAGGAAAAAATGCAACATCTCTCTGTGTTACATGCATGTTGACAGTTTGCTTGCTTTATCCAAGTGTGGTGTAATTTTTTTTTTCTTTGAGAAGTTAGCAGGGAGACTATGATTGCTTTGGTCTGAGAAGTTGGCAGGAAAACCATAATTACTTTGCAATTTTGGGGTGATTTGAATCTCAGCTTCTCGTGGACTTCCAAAAAAATTCAAGGCCAGGTGTTTATCTGGTGAATGCGTGTCTATAGGACTTTTCTTGCTGTAGTAATAAATGTCTTGAGAAACAGAACTTGTGAAGAAGTTGTGGGGGGACTAAAGAGACCTAAGATATTACTGACAGTGAGACCTTCCAAACTTCAGTGATCAAAAAAGATATGTAGAACTTCCTTGCATTTAAGGTCCTTTATGATTCTCATTGCAACATTGCATACAGCTTTTTAAATTGCTCTGTATCTCTTGGACAAGGCAAAGCTACTTTTCCATTTCCTTCTTCAAAAGCTGAAGCTGACACTCATTTTGTCAACACAAGGGCAATTTCAGTCCTTGCAGTCTCCACACCATTATTTCTACTCTGATCATGATTCACAATGCTTGTCTCTTCAGTTAATGCTGCACTATTCACTGCCAAAGTCTGTTGCCTGTTAGAGTGGAGTCATCAACAGACTGTGCCCAATCTATTTCCATTCAATGCCAAAAAAGGACATGAGAAATTTATTGCAGTTACACATTTGGCTTCCTCTATTTGCATCACTACAGCAGGTGAGCAGGCTTTCTGACTGCTGCACCCAGTAAGTCTCATCTTTACCCACCTGGTAGCCAAGCTTTTCACTCTTCTAGAAGAAGAAAAGACTTCCAATCTCAATTTTTCACTTTTTAATGAAAACATCTAGTTTTTTATTCCAATCCTTTGCACTCATATTTTCCCTTAAAGCAGAACTCCTGGGCTGTGGATGCATCTGTGTTGTCTCAAATAGTGCGAACACAAACAAAAATAACAATCATCTGAAGCAGTAAATAGACTTCATCAAATATGTTTTTAAAAAAAGAGAGAACAGAAGGAGGTTGGGAAGAGCTCATTAGGAGGGACAGAACCTTTATGAGAGATTGAAGAGCACAGGAAAGCTAGAAATGTTGACTGGAGTTCAATTTGGACTTAACAAATATTCAGAAATAAGATCAACTCTCAGCTATTTTTCCATTGCTCAGGCTTATTTCACTTGTTTCCTAGACATAGCTTGTTGAGCATTCAGAACTTGTCTCGCTACCTTTTCCCCTGTAGCAAGCTTGCACCATGTAGTGTCATCCAGAGGCTTCCCCCTTCACGACAACACAGGGAAAAAGGGTTTTGAAAGCTGAAATCCATCTTGGGAGACACAGAAGCCCAGCAGTTTTGAAAATTAGGTATTATTAATTAAGTTTATTAGTTAACTTAATGCTGTTCTTTATTACATCAGTAAAATGCTTGAGATCGATGTGGATGGATAGAGAGGGTTGCAATGGATAAATCTTATTTACATTACTCCAGTAAAATTTTCTTCAGGGTTTCCTTGCTCATAATACTTTACTGTTTGTTTAGGGTTTTTTTTTCCCACTTCAAACTCTTTATATTTGTCCTGGAGTTAATATTCTTAAAAAAATAGAATATAAAGGTCTTGTGGCCTTTAAATAAGTGCAAGGCAGTAAACACCTCTACGTTTCATTAAAACTGACACACTGAGTTAAAATTTACAAAGGGGGGGAAAAATCTACGTACATTTGCAGTAAATATTGTATTTTAATGCACAACTTTTGTGAAGAAGTGGCCAAGAAGACAATGGAAAATAGCCTATGTTTGTGCAGACATCTAAGTTGGTGTTAATATCAAAGGAACTAATATTTCAAATTTTCACTGACGTGACAGCATGAAAGTGATGATATAGGAGTGCAATTCAATAAATATTTTTGCATGTGAAACACTCAGTTTTTTACAAATACGCCCAGATGTGTAGGAGAAATGTGAAAAAAATCCACCCACTTTTCTGTCACACATTATGATCATTAACCTTTTCTGAGGCGCTACCTCATTTGTAGGCAGACTTAACTTTCAAGATCTTCTGCACTGCAGACAGTTTGGAAGGTACACACAGGGAGTACTGAATATCTCCACTGGACACTCATATTGTTTCCCGAGATTTTGAGATTTTAAGTATCCACATTCATTATTCTGTATTCAGATAATTCTGCAAACCTCCATAAAAGAAAAGGTATTTTAGTTTGATATAAATACTGTTACTGGCCAAGGTAGGTAGTACTAGTTAACAAATTTGGATGGCATTGCACTTGAATCTTACATTCAATTCAAAAATATGTGTGATAACAGATATGGGTACCTGCTGTGTACAATATTGATTATCTATTTGGCTCTGTATGAATTTTACCTACCAAACTCTCACCATGTTCTTGTGTTTTAATCTTCCCGTGTGTAATGAACATCGAACAATCAACGGGTGCAGGATGCTTACTTTAGTAGACCTTTACCATGCTAGCTAAGCAATTTTTTAAGCTGATAGCATTTCATTGTTAAGAATTAAAAGAATGGGTAGTATCTATCTGAATTGTCTGAGAAGTGCAGTCCTTTGCTATATAAACCCATCATCTGGGGGGATGTAGAAATGTAAAGGATTACCTGGTGCCTCTCTGGCCCACATGGCTTTCTCCACTTCACATGTCCTTTCCTCCTGCAAAAAAATGCAGACATAATAAAGAAGTAAATGAGTGATTTGTGTTAGTTTTGAGTTTTGTGTAAGCAAAGGAAATTAGCTCTGTTACACTCATATAATGAAAGACGATAGACCTGGTGCACAACCTGTGCGATCAAAGGATTTCTTTCAAATCATTTAATGCAAGTATGGGTCAGACTCAAAAGAATAGCAGAAAGAGGTTCTGAGCATCTGTCCTGTTTTAGTCAGCTTAGATGCCCTCAGTATTTCTGCCAGATGACAACTGAGATCAATAGGTCAAAAACATTGCATCATGAGCTGCATTTGTTGGATTTGCAGCGAAAGAACAGTGTATAGCATTACAAAGTGCCATTCTCAAAGGGAAAAAGCATGAAAGGTGTAAATCAAAGCTGATATATACACAGGTATTCTGGCACCTCCTGCACTTGGGCATGCTCCTTCTGTCCTCCTCCCCCTCTCATTTCCTCTTTCCCCATTTTGCTACCATTTACTTCCTTTGCCTTTCCTCATACTGCATCTCACTTACCTGCACCCACCTGCTTTCGGCCTCATCCTGTAGGATGGCTTCCTCAGCGCTTACTCTCCTTCTGGACTGCTGGGTCCATCAGTCAAAGCACTTCCCAAGCAGGTGCCAGCAGCCCTGCAGCTGGCACAGGCAAGTGAACTGGGTTTTCAGTCCCTGGAAAAGCACCCATAAGTCTGAGAGCTCTGTGCTTGACTCTTCACAGCTTCCAGATCAAACGTTGCTGTTAGAAGTGAAGTTTCTAGTTGTTGCACTGCTGCTAGAAGATTCAGCTTTTCTTTCTCTTTGTGTCAATAATAAAGTTCACTGCTACATTCTCTTGAATAACCGCAAGGAAAATTGGGGCATGAAAAGGCACACTGCTCTGTCATTTGGATTCGTGTGGGCTTTGCAAGGCTGACAGAAAAGAAGTGCCATCTAGGTCCTCTTGATAGCTTAAGCAGTATAAAATGTATAAACAGGCTGCGTGATGTTTAAAGGTCAGCTTGACCTACACAGTGTTATTCTTACATTAACATGCAATGTATTTATAGAAAATCAGCTCATCATATTTACTCCTGAATAATTCATTTGTGAAGTCAGAACCAACCTCTGCTTTAATTGAGAGCCTCTTAAAAATACTCTTGATTCTAAGTAGGAAAATATGAAATGAGAGAGAAATGACCTTCAGAGGTTTTTACTTTCCACAAAATGTGGATAAACAGAGTGATCCTGATATAAGATTACCCACTTGGGAACTTGTCCTTCCTTTTCCTTTTCCACACAAATGTGGTTTTGCCATGGCTTGTGCCTGTCCTGTGAAAGCCAGCTTGTAAACTCTCTGGAATCAGTGGGCTTGCAAAGTGTTCAGCCCCTCTCTGACAGATGAGTAACATCTGAGATCAGTAAGAGCTGCTGGACGTTTGGCACTTTGCATTCAGGCAGGTGTGCAGCCGTGCTGCGGATTTACACTCTAAGACAAGGAAGGCTTCTCCTCTTCAAAATCTTAGTGTCAACATAAAGCTTCTAAGAAGATAAGAGTTCAGACACTCTAACAGACGAATATGTAGGGTATTCGTTATAGGGACGTGAGCTTTACACTACAGTTGAAACGTCATTGTTCATTATAAATAAAAATATCTGTATGACATTAGTTTTTTGTTTGCTTTTATCTTGTTACAGAAATAATGACCTTGGTACAGATCATTTCCTGAGGATTAAGGTTAATGACTGCCTGTGCATCAGGCTATCATCAACTCCCAGCCAGTCATTAATCCCCAGGAAATCCTGTGCTGTATTTGCTTCTGCTTAAGTGCTGGTCTGGCAATCCTTTATTCACCGAGTAGTGAGCTGGACTGTTCATAACAGCATTACTCATATGAATAAGGGTGCCATCATCAGACCTGCTGTGCTGGTCAGGCCCCAGTCCAAAATCCAAGCAACTCGAACATAAACCGTGTCAATCATTGATCATTTGTGGCTTTTTTTCTTCTGAGCCCTGTACCTCATATAACTTTGTCCTAGTTTTGAAACAGACATTCCTGGGTTATGAAACTGTAGTATTTACAGAGGTCTCTTTACATTTTTTAATAGAAGAGTTCTGTTGTTTTGCAGTGGGAGCAGGGGAAGGAAAAGCATGGAAAATATTTTGTAGGAGTGTCTGCCATGAATGGAGAAGCCTACCTTCTCCATACAAGCTGTAGGTTACTTTAAAGAGTGGTTCCTTCAGGATTGTGGAGGGAGGTTTTCCTCTCAGAAGGCTCCTATGGGTACTCTGTTGAAAAAGGAAGATACCACTGATGAAGTGAAGGTTCAGAGCACCAGTGCAACCTGAGGCCACCTTGCTTTACTTGCACAGCTTTAGCAGGGTACAGGAAGAATGAGATCTTTTCCTTATCATGCCACCCTTTTTCTGCCTGCTGATAAGGTGCCACAGGCCAACAAAATGTCTTCCACAAGGGAGGATTTAGCTAGATGCTGACTTCCTTGCTGCTGTGTGACAAGGATATAACTCATATGCAAATGGCATCCTCTGCATGAAAATGAGCGTGATATAAATCTCTGTCACAGCTCAGTCCCCACTCAGAAGTATGTACCTTTGGCAATTCTCTCCTCTTCCCATCTCTAGTCCTATTTCCAAAGTGGAAAACTACAGGGTGTACTTCTGCAGGAACGTTGTTGTTTATCTTATGTGCATTACTTTTTTTTAAACATAAATATGGTGCATGTTATTGGTCAGAGAAGTAACCTTCTGTTACATAAAGCTGAGCTGACAATTCTGTCACTTCCTTCACTGAATGCAGAAAAATACGGTACTGTCACTGTCTGCTCTGACAAAGAAAAAGCAGAAACCTACATTCATGCTTCTCAGGAAAATAAAGAATGATATGATCCTCAAAGTTTTTGACATAGTAGTGAATTATGTATAACTACTCACTAGATCTGGTTGTGTTCCTAGGTACTGATCTTAAGAATTTCCCACCTTTTCCATTCACCTCAAACTATTTTGCTTAATTTGCTGCTGCTACGTGTCCTCTTTTCTGAGATGTCATGAAAAATGTCAGCTTACCCCGAAGACAGCTGGAAAAGTTTGGGTAACCGTCAGCTGCCTGGTCACTCGGCAAGCTCCCAGCTTTGATCTCATTTTGCAAAACCCTTGTGCTCATCTTCTTCCCTTGGCCTAGGTAAGCTGCACCATTACGTCTGTGCTCACTCCCATTGGGAACCTTTTATGGCTGAAGCTGTTTATTTGTTATATCCTCGGAGAAGTAAGAGCAGGCAGTTCAGCTTACACCAACTCATGGGTAATGCTTAGCTCCTGCATTGCTGAAGTAACCTGAGCACTTCCACTTTCCTCTGTTCTAGCACGTGGATGCTGCAGGACTTCAGTGCACTTCTTAGCACTGTGCCAGAGATGAAAGAAATCTTCAGTAGCTTGTAAGCACAACAGCATTTTATCTAACATGAGGGAATATGCAAATTTAGACAAAATTAATAAAAATAATTATGTATGTTATTAACTATCTCTGCTCTAGATCATCATTCTTGAGTGCCCGTTAGGCATACTCGTGGGCTTGCAAAGGAGCTTAGCATCCGTCTTCTTGCATATTTGTTCTTACCCAGCTTGTAACAGTTCCTGCTTCCTCTTCTGGCCCACCAGAGAAAAACAGCCCTCTGAGCTGGGCGCTCAGAGCATTTTGGCTTTCTCCTCTGCTGAAGGCTGAAATGTTTGCAAGGGACGTCTGCCAGAGAAGATGGGGGCTCCCAGCCACGCTCACATACAAATTCATAGCTGTTAGTTATAATCTAGTGTCTTCCCTTTATCTCTGTCGCATGGTATCTCAGTCTGATATGAAGATAGGAAACGAATAAAAAGGGCAATTACCTTCAAAATGGAGTGTCATGTCTTACAAAGGCAGATACTCATACCCTCTTCATGCAGCTAGCTCTCACAGAATTTTTTTTTCATGTAGGTTGGAAGGGACCTCTTGAATTACAGAATTCAGCTAGTCCAACCCCCTGCTTAAGCAGGATCAGCTAAGAGCAGGTGTCTCAGGACGGTGTCCAGTCATTTTTTAATGTCTCCACAAATGGAGACTTCACAATATTTCTGGGAAAAAAATTGAAGTGTTTGACCATCATCACAGTAAAAGGTGTTTCCTTGTGTCCAGATGGAGTTTTCTGGGTTTTAATTTTTGCCCTTTGACTCTCCCCCTGTCAGTAGGCACTTCTGAGAAGAGTCTTGTTCCCTCTTCTTCTTTCCCTCCCATCAGGTATTTATACATGTGGATAAGATCTCCCTGAGCCTTCTCTCCTCCAGGCTGAACAGTCCCAGCTCTCTCAGCCTCTCCTCATATGGGAGATGCTCCAGTCCCTTCAAGAACTTTGTGGCCCAGTGCTGGACTTGCTCCGGTATGTCCACAACTCTCCTGTCCTGGCGAGCCCAGGACTGGACCCAGCAGCCAGATATGTCTCACCAGCGCTGGGTGGAGGGGAAGTATCACCTCCCTCGACCTGCTGGCAATGCTTTGCCCAATAGAGCCAAGGATGCTGTTGGCTGCCTTAGCTGCGAGGGCACATTGCTAGCTCAGCTTTCAGTGGCGTGGTTCTCTGCACAGTCATTAGCAAGAAGAAAGCTTTTTCCTGGGAAAGGTTTTGAACAGCTAAATGAGATTGGTGAAACAATGAGGCACATCACTCTCCCATGAGGTCTCCTTTCCCCTTTCCTTACTTTTAAACTATGGTAGAGACCACAGAAATTGTGTTCCTAATTTAGGTACCTGAGGTTTCATGGTTAATGTAGGTGAGATGAGTAATTTTACAGATATCTCCAACATCAAACCAAATTCAGAAACTGTAGGTAGAATTCCGCACACTGCCAGAGTGAGCAACAGCATAGAAACCATGGGTTATGTGCAGCTAAGGGCAGATCTACTTAAATAGGCAGAAATGGTATTTTAGATAGCCTTGTTAATATCTGTCAGAAAGTTGAGAGAGGGGGAAATTAAATAGCGGTTTCCCCCAGTATTAGTTAAGATTTCAAAACCAAAAATGAGTAGCAGTTGAATTTAGAAACTTCCATGTAGCACACATAAGATATAAATGTCACTGTAACAGCTGTGGAACCTGAGCTGTCTACAAAGATGTATGCTTTTGGCATAGAGAAAATTATATCCTAGGCTAATGAAGAGAATTTTATTATGAAGTTTTGGTTCAGCTGATTTATCTAAATGTCAATCACAAATGTATATCTACAACCAAAGAAATAGACTTTTGAAGTCTGAATTATTTTACTGAGTCGGTTTACATGGCATACATGCAAGGACTGCTTAATTCTTGTCATATTTTCAGGATGTTGATCTTGCTTTTTCTAAAGACAGTGGCTGTGCTTCCATGACTGTAGGGTGAGCAGGCTTGCCACTTTTATCCTATCCACAGAATGTGTCTATAGTTAGTGACACGTATCAAAAAGTGGGTATGTTTTTGTTATACATAACTGGGGGTGCAAAGAAACCCTTACAAATTTCTCTCACAATGGGCAGTTCACTGGCAATTAGCTCTATGTTATCATGCTCTCAAACTCTGCAGCAACAAATGTCAGGTCTACTTAACTTCACATGGTCCCAAAATGCAGAGAGAAGGCAGCACTCATTGCTAGTTTCACTGACAGAATTTCTAGCTACTTAAAAATTGAAAAACAGATCTCCCTTTAAAATCAGTATTGCTCTTTATAGGCAGCAAATGTTAAATAATGGAAGTTTTCTGAAGCCTTTTTTAAATTTATTTTTGAAAATCTGAAATTTAATCCTGTATTTGGTTTGTGATAAATGTTAGTTTTCTAAACAATTTATTTCTGCATGTCATGTTTTATTCTTTTACCTAGTATCTACTCAACGAGCTTACTTAAGGCAAAATTATTTTCTCTTATCTCTGTATTTTCCAGTGATGCCCTGTTCTTCAGGTGGCATATTCTTCTTGGGATTCCCTACAGAGTGTGCAAGGAAAACATGAATATTTAAATACAAGCGTGATCCCAGAGCAGAGTACAGCTGTCCTGACTATGCATTTCCATGCTTAATGGCTTTAGGTTCATTTTAAGTTTCTTCCTAACTCTGAATATCATTGTTAAAAATATTAACATCAAAGAACATGATTAATTTATAAACCTGGACACATCAGGGAATGAAGGACTTTCTATTGCAGCTGAAAGTGGACGATTTCCTTTAGTATAGTTTGCACATGACAGATGACTTCATTCTGCACAGGTTGGTTGGGTTTTATGGCTGGGTAGTGAGAAGAACATATGCTGCCCTTGCATTATTCTCCTTGGGCATGCTGAAAACCAGAACAGCTGGAATTTATTGCAGTTGGAGTTGTATGTGTCCAGTACTCCACAGACAGTAAAATCTTGACTGAATCAAAATCAGTGGTAAAGCTCCCAATATTATCAGTAGGATGAGGTTTTCACTTCTACATCTTGTAATTCCCATTTTCATGAATATTTGAAAATTCTTCAAAGATAAATACCTCCTTCAAAGTCAGCAGGAATTGTGTTTGATCCAGGCAGGGTCTATTCTGTTACATACCAGTTGTCTTTTGGTGTTACTACATTCTAGAGAATATATGGCACCTGCCTTTGAGAGTTTGGTGGCAGACGGCACAATGGTAACTTGTAAGTGAAAGAAGATGGAAAAGGAAACAGAGCCCTCAGGAGCAAGCAACTTCATCCTTTTCTTAAATAGAAAAAAAAATCACCTAAAAATATCAAAAGCAGGGTCTCACATGTAATAGTAGTTTAAATTACTTTCTTCTCTTCTGCATGTGTGTGTTAATAACATGCCATTGATCACCGCCTTAAACATATTTGCTCTTTAACCCATATCAATTAAAACCCTGTGGATCCTCTGACAAATTTCTTTTTGTCACCACAAGAAGATCTGCTGGACAGTGTGGACTGTAAGAACAGTAGGTTTTCAGTCTTCATTTTAAATGCTGCACTAAGAGCAAAGTAATAGGCAGATCTTGCTTTTGGGTGTTGTGGCTATCCTGAGCTGCCCAGTACTCTACTGATATGATTGTATAAATTTTTAATTATATTTCTATTCACACTCCAATTTGTTAAAATTGCGGTAAACTCCTAACAACAAAAGCAGACAACTTTAATAGGATTATTATCAGAACAAAACCACCTACAATAAAAAACAGAGTGAGAAGAGAGATAACAGGAATAGGAGGCTTGGAATTTTAAGACAAGATGAAAGGGGACCACATGTGTTTTCAGAGATCAGATGCACAAAGTATTACATAATTTAGTTACTCCCAACGTATTGCCTACTGATCAAGTACCTGAAAGTCTTAATTTATATGATTTTTTTTATTTGCTTAGGAGTGTTAATAAAGCAGCACTGAGAGTAGCATAAGCTAAAAAAGATGTAATTCTAAAATGCATGCAACTGTTATTATTTACTGTATTACTCAGATCCAAAAGAGGTCCCTATGTATTTTCCATTGCACCATCTCAGTGGCAAAGCCTCCGTTTTGTGAGAACTGGCAGCTTGAAGGTCCACAGGTAAAAATGTAGGCTACAACATTTAATTATAACTTGCATAGTTTGGATTATCTGGAGGTAGTAGGAGAAAAAGTCTTTTGCTTTTTAAAACAACATTTGTTTTCTCTCCCCTGCATTCTGCAGTGATAATACATACAGACTCCCACAGCAGGCCCAGTTTATCCCTGATGGTGTATAAGTACTCTATGAGAAAGTTAAGAGTTTTATGGAGTCATAAAAGGTGGGAGTCTAAATTAAGATGAGATTCACTAAAGGAAAACTATTTCAAAAGAATTCTTCCTTTGTAAAATTCACAATGCCTGATATCCTTGGGTTGGTGCGATTTTTTGTGTTTTGCCTCAAATAGTCTATGTACAAAACCATTACCTTTTCTTAAAGATCTGCTAGGGGTTAGGTCTCTCATTTGACACCTGTAATCTCAATCTCCACTAGATCTTTCACAGGTTTTTAGCACTGAGAGTTCTTTGTTCCTAATCTAACATCATTGATGAAACCAAATCAAGCTTTGATTCCAATTTAGATTGGATAGCCAGCAAGACTTATCTAGCAAGACTTTTGAAGTGGCCTGGTTTTTTTGGTTATGGATGCATCTTTGATCATCTAATTGAATTTTCTCAAGTCCATGATCGCTAGAAGAAATGACAGTAAATATTAGGGAAAGGCAACCTAGTCCTCCTTGATGTTGTAATATTAATTCCTCTAAGTCCTTTGGCCTAACTCCTCAGCCTTCTTTTAAAAAATGCAAATAAAAAAAAGGACATCCTGTTAAACATGATGACAACAGTAAATGCAAATCAGACATCATATCAAAAAGAAACAAAGAGGAAGAGCAGATTACCAAATTAGTGTCTTTGACTGTCAGGAACTTGCTGACTTTCAGAATTATGTGTGCAACGTCTTGCACAAAAATTCTCTTCTGTCTCCCATAATTGGTTAGGCTTCATATTTACAATCTTTTTAATAATTATTTGCTTGCTTTTAAGTTGCAGTTCTTGGCTGCATGCTCTTTCTCAATTTCATTATCTGTTTTGAGCCCTTACTCTCTCATTTCATTTTTCCCTAACGTCTTATATATTCAGCCTTTTGGTAGGTTGAATTTACAGGTATGAAAACTCAGGAAAAAGATATGCTATCCATCTGCTTGTTTCAGAATGCTTCAAAATTTCTTTTAAGCCAAGCTCCCACTGATGCTGTTAAAGGATTATGCCTTGACGCCTTCATGACTGTGGAAGTAAACACAAGGAAGGTCAAGTAAATGCAACGATGGAATTGCACTAAAAATTCAGGGATTGCCTTCAGTGATTTCTCTAGCAGTTTTGTTTTGAATAAAAGAGATGTCAACTTTGAAGCTGTTTAATTACCTTGGAGAAGTGTGACATGAATTTTCATACAAATGTATTTTTTATGCAAAGTGAAAATCTTATGCTTGTTGAAACCCACAATGCATTGCTTTGTTTTGAGAGTCTGAGTTCACATTTTTCAGGAAGGCATAAACACCTTTAGCAGTGCAGGTTGCTATCTCAAAAATACCTGTATGTCTTAGGAGTATTTTGAGAAACTCTGACCCAGGCTCATTTGAGACATAACTAGGGACAACTGCAGTCTGTATCTAAGATCTTGTAGCAGGAGAGCAAAGAGAAATACTGACTACCCTTTCCTTCTATGGCAGCCTGGGGCACTAGACTTAAAAGGCAGAAATGACTAATTCACCACAGACCATACCTACTTAGTGAGTCAACACTGAAAATAAACTGAGTAATTAGATATTTTATTTCATAGAATCATAGAATGGTTTGGTTTGGAAAGGACTTTAAAGGTCATCTAGTCCAATGCCTCTGTAATGAGCAGGGACATCTTCAACTAGATCAGGTTACTCAGAGCCCCATCCAAACTGACCTTGAATGTTTCAGGGATGGGGCATCTACCACTTCTCTGGGCAACCTGTTCCAGTGTCTCACCACCCTCATCTTCAAAAATTTCTTCCTTATATCTGGTCTAAATCTACCCTCTTTTAGTTTAAAACCATTACTCCTTTTCCTATCACAAGTCGTCCTACTAAAAAGTTAGTCCCCATCTTTCTTACAAGCCCCCTTTAAGTATTGAAAGACTGCAATAAGGTCTCCCCAGAGCCTTCTCTTCTCCAGGCTGAACAACCCCAACTCTCGCAGCCTTTACTCATAGGAGAGGTGTTCCATCCCTCTGATCGTTTTTGTGGCCCTCGTCTGGACCTGCTCCAATAGGACCATGCCTTTCCTGTGCTGAGGACTCTAGAGCTGGATGCAGTACTTCAGGTGGGGTGTCACCAGAGTGGAATAGAGGGGCAGAATCACCTCCCTCCACCTGCTGGACATACTTCTTTTGATGTAGCGCAGGATATGGTTGGCCTTCTGGGCTGTGAGTGCACATTGTCAATCATGTCCAGGTTTTCATCCACCAGTACCTCCAAGTCCTTCTTATCAGGGCTGCTCTCAATCCCTTCATCCCCCAGTCTGTATTGATACCAGGGCTTGCCTTGATCCAGGTGTAGGACCTTGCACTTGGCCTTGTTGAACCTCATGAGGTTCACATGGGCCCATTTCTTGAGCTTGTCCAGGTCCCTCTGGATGGCATCCCATCCCTCAGGTATGTCAACTGCACCACTCAACTTGGTGTTGTCTGCAAACTTGCTGAGGGTGCGCTTGATCCCACTGTCTGTGTCACGAAGATACTAAACAGTATTGGTCCCAGTACAGATCCCTGAGGGACACCACTAATCACCGATCTCCATCTGGACATTGGGCTGTTGACCACTACCCTCTAGATGCAACTACCCAACCAATTCCTCATCCACTGCACAGTCCATCCATCAAATCCATATGTCTCCAATTTAGAGAAGGATGTTGTGGGGGACCGTGTCAAAGGCCTTAGAGAAGTCCGGATAGACGACATCCATAGGTCTTCCCTTGTCCACTGATGTAGTGGATCCATCATAGAAGGCCACTAGGTTGGTCAGGCAGGACTTGCCCTTGGTGAAGCCATGCTGGCTGTCTCAAATGTAATTGAAATTACAAATAACGTAGCACTGTTGACTAAAAACATTATTCTTTCTTTTTACTTTGATACAGTGTGGCACCTACATACACAGTAGAGAACAGTAAGTAGTAGAGCAAATGTTGTTGTAATACTTCAGGAATGTCAGACGGGATTACCAGGAACTCTCTGTTCTCTTCTGGTGTAAAAATATGTATAAGGGAACAAATTAATTCAATGACTCTGTCACCGTTGAAGATCAGCTGTTAAGCCACATCTCTGCATCCTGTCTGTTTCATGCCACCAGCAGGGATGAAGGTACTGGCTGTCAGCCAGTCTGTCTGCTATGACCTCCCAGTGGGAACTGCGTATCATGTTCATGAAACTGGAATTATCAAATTTTAATAGTGTTGGATTTTGGGGTATTTTTTCAAATACAATTTATCACAGTATTTCAGATTTCCAATTCCATTAAAAATCAGTTTCTTTTCAAAGCTGAGAACTTTTTCCAATACCATGTTTTTTTCGAAAAGTACTTCAATTCAGTTTGAGTTTACTTAGAGTCATATTGAACAGAATCTTATTGTAACAGGAAAATTCAAAAATAACTACCAAAGAGCAGATTTAGTCCAAATTTTACAGCAGAAGCCAGTGCAATATGTTTGAGGCAGACTGTGTAGAGGCAGACCTTTTGTGTTGCTGGGCACCACTGACCCAAGTAATCTTGAAATCCACAAAATAATTCATGTGAATACGTGCAGCTGACGTTTTCTGGCATCATCATTGTGCATTGCAGTCAGTGGGCTGGTGATTGTATAAAATGTTCCGCTCTGGGTATGGGACTATAAAAGCTTTGAGGAAGGTAATCTGACAAGCAAGATTAGAGTTTTCCTGGAAATAATTTTGCTAACTGCAAGAATTAACCTAGTTTAATCCTTGGCGTGTTGAATTGCTGAAGTGCCCAGAACATTATTACCATCAGCATCGTGCATTCTCATGCATCTCCTTGTTTCTTTTCTCTTCAGTCTCTGTAAGGTCAGAGTCTCCTTTTTTCTTTCCTGTTTGTCTTGTATCTCTCACTTCAGATGGGAAGCAAACAGATCTAAACCGGATTGCCAGTATGTCAAGTGCCCTGCCTTTCTGCTGTCACTTTTATTTCTTCTGGAAATTTAGCATAATTCAACATTGTTGTTCGCCTCCTCTGAAACCTCTTCTGCTTCACCCGTTAAGTCAGAAGCCTCATGCTATCATTCTGTTAATTCTTAAGTTTGTTGCTATGGTACAACCTCCCTCTTCTCAACCTCGTCCTTCTGCACCCCTATCCTTACTCTTTTTTCTCCATGAGTTTATACAGCCCCTCTCTGGCAGTGTTGTCTCCTGCACGTACTTCCATTTCTCTGATTACTCTTGTAGTCCTTTTGGCATCTGTTTTCTACTCCTGTCCTCATTGTCCGGTAGATACCTCACCCCAGGTTCTAGCAAAGCAGACCCCAGACACATCAAGGCAGAGATCAGCGAGAATAAGTTTAAACAAAGGTCCTGGCTGTAGAATCAGCAGATACTGAGCCCTAATTAAACAGCACACGTGGTCCCAAATGCTGTATTGCAAGGAAGTCCAAATTGAAGTTACTGGGAGCTCTTCCCAGGAAAGGAATTCAAAGCTTTAGGACTAAAATCAAGATGGTAGGACAATAGCTTCTTTTATGTAAAAACAGCTACAAAGATTATGTTGCAACACTGAGAACATTTTTACAAAACAGTATATGCATTGTATATCATTATAAAAAAATATATTAAATTCTGTCTTTAAATGATGTCTTTTTTTCCTTTAAGAGAGCCTTAATGTCGTATTCTATTTGGCATACTTACATGCAAGAAAGACACTGGATTGTACAAGAAAGAGTATGTCAATATTTGTAACTGGGTTTGATAAAGTATGTCTATGAAAAAATCATTACAGTCCAATAATTATTTTTAAAATGTAACAATGATAATAACCTTTATTTTTTAGGTACATGGCATAAAGCTTCCTCTGTCTCTGCAAATGATGTAAAAAATGTTCATTTGGCAGATTCAGGTATCTGCAAACATATTGGGAAAAAAAAGGAACTTTGAAAGTATCAGATTTGCCTATCATCATAGTATTTTACAGTTAAAAACTAATAGCCAGACTTCTATTGCACTTCACTTTTGTGGAAAAATATTGAAAGATGATGAGGTGCATTAACTAAAAACAAAATAATTGGACAGCATTTGTACATTTAATTATTTAAGCTGTTTAATAAACATGAAGAGAGAATCTTTCCAAAGAAAACAGCACTACCAAACTGTTAAGTATCCATTTTTTAATGATTACACTCCATCAGAGGTTGGATGTTCAGAAGCTCAGTTGTAAAATTTTACATAAAAATGATGAGTGAAATCATCCACAAATTCCTCAGACAATTCATTTACAAATTCCTCTCTGTGCTTAATTTTTCTCTGTCCTACATTAATTATTGTATTTATATATATAAATTGTATTTATATTTAAATTAAATTGTATATTGTATTTTTATATACATATATATTTACATATATGCCAAACCAAGAAAAAATTACTTTAAGAAAAGAAGTGTAAAGCAACGTCTGAAGAAAAAAGGTAATTTCATGCAAGATTGTATCACACAGAAAAATGATAGTAGCCCTAAAGATCTGGAGACCCCTGCATTCCATTCTTTTCTCTGCCCTGCTAGAATATAGTAATGCAATATATTTAGATCTATTTAATGATTTAACTAATTTGGGTTTCATACCACCTGATGAAGTGAGTAAATACTTTTTTTCTGATTTCACAAGTGACAAGAGAGTGATTAAATTAAGTAACTCCTCTAACACAAGTCAACATCAGCACTGGTATCAATATTTGTGGGACAGCATTATGAACAGCTCCTTAGACTATATGTTTTGAGGTTTTTTTGTTTAATTTGGATGCATAAGTATTTGAATGTCTGACCTGGGGAATGTTAAAAGACCTTTGTTTCCAAAGCTCCTGCTGATTAGGTACTGTCGAAGTTTATTATGTTTTCCCAAATGTAGAAGCACTAAACGAGCAATCACCTTGAAAAGGCTGAATTTTAGATTTCAGCGCTTCTCCTACATCTCACTTTAGCAAGTTACTTATCTATAGCCAGTGACTTGTGAAATTTTGGGAGGGGAAGTCACTGCCATTCTGTAATCCATGTTTCGCTGTCCTGCAGAATTTTTTGCATAATCGCTTGTCGAGTTTATGAAGCACATGCAAAAACGTGTACATTGCTCGAATGTCTGCTGGTTCCTTATCTTTGTGTCTTTTACTGTGATGTTGTAGAGCTTGGATCATATGGAAACCTAAAATATTATGACACAATGACTGAAGAAGGTAAGAAATATTTTAGAATTGTTTGTATCAGCTTTTTTTGAAGCCTTTTAATTGCCTTTTATGTGTTTACTTTTTCCTTCATTTTTCTTAGTCCTATTTTCAGTTTCTCCATTTTTTTAATAACTCCTTTTTGCATGTCTTTACTGATGATGCGATCAGTTATGGCTCTTTTTTCAGGTTTTTGTTTTCAGCATTTCAGTTTTGCTATTTCAGATAAGGAAATACAATGGAATGCTTTTATTAAAGAACATACCTGCAAAACCACACTTGCAAATTATATGGCACAGTGTAACATAGATTGTAGATGCTTATTTTATGCCATGTTTTACAATGCATTCAAGAAGATGAATTAATTTATGGATGTTAAATCACTCAGTTTGAGAACAATTAGTAAGTGACTTCAGTTACTGTATTATTCAAAAGTAATGAATAAACTTTAAAAACTAGGCATGACTATTCCTGGAGTGTTAAGTATATGCTTAATTGCAGTGCAAAAATTATGCAATTTAAAATCCTGATTCTAGCAGTAGAAGAAGGAAGTAATTAGGGCCTGAATCAGGGCTCGATGAAATCTTGGGAAATTTTTCTGCTGATTCAAAAGTGTTGCAGGAAAGCAGTTAACTGTGTCCTAAATTTCCAGCATATGCTTTCAGTCCTAGTGCAGTCAGCGTTTCTATAATTTGGAAGTTTCCCTGAACCAAGACCTGATTGTCTGTAGGATCAAGGCCTCTTGTCCAGCTCTCTGATTATAACGCCAGGCAGATGGTTTCATGAATGTTCAGTTTAGTAATCAGTGGTGTGTTTGAGAATGGAGATAAGTTTGAGGCCTGTAGAAAAGTTTTCAGCCTATTCCTACTTATTTTTAATGTTGGGAATATAAGACAAGTAGCTTAATTCTCTGTTTTTAAAAACACAGTTATTTTCTAGTTTAGATTAATCTTGAAGTTGAAAAGGCTTTAAGAAAACCTTCATTATATGACTTACTCATGATCATTTCTCCAGAGGCAGAGGGAAGCAATCACTGCTGGCCATTTCCCATTTTCTGCATCTGCTGTTGATACTCGAATATAAATGTACTATTCTGGGGCTGGCTGTAGGAGATGGTTCCTTCCACCTTTGTGCCTGATGTTGGGAGATGCTGGTTTCTTCTGTTGCAGGCATGAACTCACAGGGCAGTCCTGCCACAGCGCCCCCCATTGCCCAGATTTGCCATCTGGTGATACTGATGTAAGAAAAGATGTCCGACAGGAGATTTTACTGGGCAAACAGTGCTGTCTGTGTTGTTTAAATACACCTCTGGAGCACCTAAAATGAGTCGTTAACCCAGGCCTTTCACATACAGCTACCAGAGCTAAAGCCTTTGCAGTATGTCTCATCCCAGTCTTCATGACAATCAAGATTCAGAGGTTGTTTCTCATTGTAGTGTCAGAGTTGGCTGTATTTAGGGTTTTATTTTGTATGCTGAAGTATTAAATCTACCATTTCAAAAGCAGTTGCTACATTAGTAGCCTTCTGATATTCATAAATACTCTATTGACAGTTAAATGGAGCTATTTGTGGGAAAATACCCATGCAAGTATGATACGTACAATATCTGTATATATTAATGCTGTGCCTATGTTGAAGTAATGCTCTGAATATTCAATGTCATCTCAGAAAGCACTTCTCATGAATAAATAATCCAGGACCATACTGTAGCAATAGTGAAAATCCAGTAGCAAAAATCTTCCAGTAGCAACAATAAAAAAGGAAGCCCTTTGCCTTCAGGAGTATTAACACTGACAAGAGTCTATGATACAGTTTACCTTCTCAAATAGAACTGTCATCATCATTTTCACATGTCTTTCACAAAACAAATAACGAATAGTGTTTCCCAGAAGCTGTATTAAGATCAAAGTGTACTGTGTTTTGAACTTTCTGTTTGGATTTTCACTCTGCATCACACTTACTTGCATTATGCGTTTTCCTCTTTCCTCTTTCTCTTCGTTTTTTGACTGAGGCTTTTGTATGTTTTGTACAGAAAGTTAGTCACAGGAGCATGTAAACCCAGTTAGAAATTCGTGGATTTTTTTCTAATATAGTACATAGAAGCATAGAATGGTTTAGGTTGGAAGGGACCTTAAAGATCATCTAGTTCCAACCCCCCTGCCATGGGCAAGGACACCTCCCACTAGACCAGGTTGCTCAAAGCCTCATCCAACCTGGCCTTGAACACTTCCAGGGATGGGGCCTTCACAACTTCCCTGGGAAACCTGTTCCAGTGCCTCACCACCCTCAGAGTGAAAAATTTCTTCCTGATAACCAGTCAAAACCTACCCTCTTCCAGTCTGAAGCCATTACCCCTTGTCCTATCATTACATGCCCTTGTAAAAAATCCCTCTCCAGCTTTCTTGTAGGCCCCCTTCAGGTACTGGGAAGCTGCTATAAGGTTTCCCTGGCACCTTCTCTTCTCCAGGCTGAACAACCCCAACTCTCTCAGACTGTTTTCATAGGAGAGGTGTTCCAGCCCTCTGGTCAACTTCGTGGCCCTTCTCTGAACTTGCTCCAACAGGTCCATGTCCTTTTTATGTTGTACATCCTTATATCCAGATCCTCGAAACCTGCGTGGAGACAAGAAGCAAATCTTTCAGTCCTCCGGTGGAGAAGCACAAGCACGTGTATTCTTGCTGCTACATCAGAACAATCAGAGACAATAAGTAATGGTTAGGTCACAATACACAATGGCCAGAGGGCCAGTGTGGTCCAGGTATTAGGAACTGATCTCTATTGTTTTGTTTGCTCCTGTTTGGTCTGAAAGTGACTTTAAATTAATTGCAGATTAATCAGGTCCAACTAGGAGACAAAATATGCCCTACCAGATGGGAAGAGAACCTCACAGTAACTTTGTGTTGTGAAGTAACCTCCACCAACGGCCTACAATATGACAAAACTGCATCTATTTTCATTTGATGCTTCTGTGGGATTTTAAAGTTAAAGGAGAAAGTATGTGAGGTGGATTTGTGGAATTGATCAGTTGTGACCCACTAGTTGTGTTCCACAACTGGCCATGGGCTGGAGTCGGTACAGTTCAGGTAGAGTTCAGACTGCTCAACTGCTGCAGATTGGACATCTTCAGACTCATGAAAGCTTGACTATGGCTGCATAGATGTACTAATTTGCATTTGATCAGAGACTGAAAACTAGACAAATGGTAGAGTCTTGAATTTTTTAAACAAGTGAATTTCTGAGGATAAACTATGTTCCTATCAAATCAAAGGCTTTTCTGACCCGGGGAATCTGTAGTCTGGAATTTAGATTGTAGTCAAAGGATTGGCTTTTTAATATATCCTTGATCAGGATGAGAATCTCTGCCCACTGATGCCATGCAGATCAAGGCACATCTGCATTATACAATACTGATTTGTTTGCATATATTCAAATAAAACCAATTCGGTTTTAAGCCACCTTCTTTGCTAATCACCTGGGCTTGATCTGTTCCTTCTACCCTGTCCTTTGTAAACTAAAATGAGCTGCAAAATCTGAGTTCAGTCAATCTAGATTAATTACGAATTTTCTGTAACAATATCTATCTTATTTTGGGTCTGTGTAATCAAGAATTTTGATTCACTTAATCTGTCATGGTACTGAATGGCCTGAAAATTACTCTTAGGTAATCAAACCCGTAGTACATAGGGCTGTTAAAAAGGAAACATAAACTCCTACCTTCTCCTAGAAATAAGAACAGTAACATAAAATTCCTATGGTTTATTTTAGTAACACCACCTAAAGATGAGAAAAAAGGCAGGAGAGAAGATCTGTACCTAAGATGAAACCTTTGGGGCTTTCTGTAAATTTGAATGACTTAGAAATATCCTGAGATGGTCCTTCTTCCTGGTGGCTCTGTGATTCCCCTTGGCTGTTTTGATTTGGTTTGAAGGGGCAAAATGGCAGGGAGAGGGAGGGAGGAGGCATAGCTCTGCTGTCTCTTTACATCTCACTGTCTTCATGCAGGCTAGTACTACTACTTTCCTCAGTTTCCTGCTTTTGATAGTCAATATTATGTCTTTCAATCATTTCCTCACAGTGTTTGTTACCTATGCTGAGTGAATCAAATGGAAGCTAATGATGTAAAACAGTGTAAGCTGAACCATTCATGTACTGAGAAATAAAAATAAACAAAAATATAGTTTCCATTTCAAATGTTGAGGTTAATTTCCATGACAGTGACTTAGAACTGTGGAACAGTCTCCTGGATGAAGCAGCATAACTTACAATGTTAAAAGTCAGTGTAAGAAATTCTTCTTAAAGATGGGAGGAGGCTTTTAGAAATGTGAAAAAAATTGAAGAGAGCTTCAATTAAGCTAATCTAAAACTGAATCTCTGTGGAGACATTTTCTTTCCAGTTCAATAATGGCTCAAGTTCCTCTATTAAAAAAGCCTTAACAATTTCAAACAATCTCAGACAAAAGACTAGAGTATCCTTATAGAATTCTGCATCACTTTAATTAAACTTTTTAGATTGAACATTTAATTAAAAGGTCTTACACCATCCTGGAGTAAGTGGAGACACGGATGGTTCCACAGATATTTCTCAGAAAATGTCTCAGTTGCATCATTTGCATCGCTTGCAAAAAAATGCATTTGTGTAATTGGCATCACAAGCCAAATTCTCAAACATATGAAGCTGAGTTGGATTCTGAAGCCTAAAGCAATCCTTTAGCAAGCTGACATATATGTTGTATGAAAATTATGCAGGTACCTTTCAGTTTCTACACATGCTGCTGGATAAGCACTTTTTAAATGCCCCTCGTGTTTCAAAAGGAGTTAAGAACAGACTTGACTCTTAGCGTTTCAGCTTAAAATATTTGGAAGTATGATTTGCATTTTTTCCTTTGTTTTTTCTTTCTCTTATCTGATATCCCAAGCAATTCCCTTTCTCTCTCTTTCTCTTTCTTTCTTTAACTCTTTGTTTCTTCTTCGCCTTCTAATTAAAATCTCTGGCACTGAAATAATGAGATGGCTTGCTCTTTATGATTGTGTTCTACATGTAGATACTCTTCTGTGGGCAATTTTACTCTATGCACCACGTACCAAAAAAGATAATCTTTGCAATATATTGTGAATGGCTAATTATTTTTTTGAAGCATGATGTGTTTGTGAAAAGACAGGGGCTGCTGAAAGGACAGTACTGTTTATTAAGTCTTTGTGGTATTTTTATTACTTTCCAAGTGATTTACTGTTGACAAATTAATTCCACTTCCCAGCAAATGATAGCTGCTAGTCACTGAGAACTGTGCATGTACTGCTTCACAAACACAACTGTTGGTACAGGGGTTTGAAGCTTCCATTTGTGAAAAAGGAAGAGAGGATTTCTTTCTTGACTAATGATGTGTTCTTGTGTGTCTTTCTTTTATTTTAGCTTGGAAACAGTGACTGTTATCCAGCTGAGTTCATTCATGACTTCTCATTGTTAGTTCCAACTGTTAATCAATTATATGATTCCATTGGAATATCTTTTGGTCTTAAGTTTGCACTGTTTTTGCTGCAGGGACACCAACAGTTTTCAATGGATTTTTTTAAATGGAGATGAAGAATTAAAACAGCCACGGGCCCCGTATGGTAATAGTGTTCTTAATTAGAAGTGTACTGTACTATAGCCACCAGCTTTCTTTTAAAAAAGATAAAAAAAGATAAAAAATACTTAAAGAGCAATAGCAAATGAGGATAATTGCAATAGCAATGAGGACAATAAAGACAGACAGATACGTCATCTTTCTACACAACATAGGCTCTCATAAGCTGTCCAAAGAGAAAGATAACCAATGTAGAGGAAGGATTATAATTAATTTCGCTTAATATTTGCTGTCTTTGACATTGCCTATTTTGAATGTGTCATTTGGACTCAGTGATCAATAAAGAGTGACAGGACCTGGGACCTCTCTTAGAACAAATTGAGTTGCCCTGGAGACAGTCTAGATGATGAGCTGCATGGTTAACCTCACAGGAGACAAAAACCACCTGGCAGGTTGTGAAGAAACTTTACCTTTGAGAAGCTGGTATGGAAGTCATGTATTCTGGAGTTTTCTTCTTCCCCTTCTGAAGTATCTGTAGAAGTCATAGGTATATAGCCGAGTGCAAAGTGACAAAGATGACCACAGTCACCATGATGCAATTTATGGGTTCAGCTGAAATTCTGTCTTACTGTACTATTAATTGAGACCTGAAACTGTTTGTTTGTTTATAATATCTTTATTCATCTGTATTCATCTTCTGTTTAGGCTGAAATCCTACACCAGCAATTACGTAGATGGAACTTTGCTGACTGCTTCTGAAGAAAAAGAATAGCTTTTCTTTTTAATTTCTTGTTCAATTTGTTGCTGAGTTCTCAGCATAGGAAGAAAATTGCATTTTTAGTCCCACTAAAGAGAAAAAAAAATGTATATATGAGAACATCAGATAGTGTTTAATGACATGTTTGCTGTTTGAGGAGAGATGGAAATGGATTATCGGCACTGATTTGTGGAGCCTAAGCTATGGCAAAGAAACTTTGCTTCTCTAAATGGCTGTGTTTTAATGCTTTCTTTTAGGAAAGTTCAAGGAAAGGGCCTCAATTCTCCATAAGATCGCCAAAAAGAAGTGCCAAGTGGAAGACAGTGAAAGGCAGAATGGAGCTGCTAATCATGGTGAGTGCAGCAGTACAGATTTATCACCTGCACCTGAGGGCCTTTTTTACTGTTTTATTTTGCTTGAAAATCCTTAGGGATTAATTTCTCCTTCTACTTCATTTATGCCATCTTAGTAAAAATGTTCTGATTGCCTATGCAAAAGAACATGAAACTTATGGACAGGACAGGAGTTAAATGCAAGAAGAGAAAGTCAGTTAAGGCGTTTAGAAAGCCTCCTGGCAGGGTTGAAAGGAAAAAAGCAATGCTGATTTTGGGTATGTGTTGAAGTGAGAGAAATAGAGAGACAAAAACTTACTCACAGTTTATGTGTGAAAACTTAATTAATTTATTGAGCTACTCTAGGAGAATATGTGTTTTATGTGGTATCACCCTTGTCACAAAAAGGAAAAACCTTCATATTTAAGATTTGACTTGTCTGTCTACTACTTGCTGAGCATCATTTAGGCCCATCTATGCTAATTGTGCAAAATTAGTTTACTATGGTTTTCCATTCAGGGTAAGAATTTGTATTTCAGTTCAAAAGTTCCTATACTAAAAGAAAATCTGTACTATGTCCTGTTTTCTCTGCTTTACCTCAGCATGTTCTCAGCATTAGAAAACTAAATGCAAATGTGTGTGATAAAAGCTGAATCATTTTGTTAGCTGACTTTTTCTGACCTTGTGCTATGTTTAGATACTATTTGCTTCCAGAA
This sequence comes from Burhinus oedicnemus, assembly GCA_008921705.1. Taxonomy (NCBI): domain Eukaryota; kingdom Metazoa; phylum Chordata; class Aves; order Charadriiformes; family Burhinidae; genus Burhinus; species Burhinus oedicnemus. The sequence goes on along the minus strand of VFFE01007235.1, from coordinate 4,565,939 downwards.
TCAAGCAGTTGGATGGGGTACAGTGTTAATAAACCATAATGCTGGCTGTGGGGTTAAGAGACAATACACATGCACCGAAATAATTACAGATAGTCTGGCACTCCGCTGTGGCTGTGATCTCAGATTTTTAATTTAGAAGAATCTCAGGATAGCAGTAATGTAACTAGACAGCTGTATTTACTTCTGTGCACAAGAGCGTACCATAAGGCATGTTGAACTTGAGTTAGACATTTCGTATTGCTATTCCCAATAACTTTATCTTGTCCAAGGGATTTTTGGCCATTGACATTTTTATCTAGTACATACTTAAAGAGATAATTACTGTTTAGAGAATTACAAGATAGTCAAAGTAAGAATAAATTTGAATAAATTTGACATCAGAAACCAGAGGCCCAATTTTATCCCTTTAATTCCTGTAAAGGTTTAGCACAAGGACTACAGGATTCTGTTTTAAAGATCATCCTCTGTTGTTGGATGTTATTAGACCATCCATTTACTCTTTTCCCATGTTTTTGCATGAGAAAAAGCATGATTACAGCTTGGAAGTAACTTTACCAATTGCAGGGGTTAGTATGTTATAAAAGTTTTATCTTGTTGAATATATCCCCTCACCTGTAAATGCAACATGGTGCATTCTTTAATGTCTGGGGAGAATGCTATATGTCACTTTTTACCTGAAGTATTAGGCTTAGTGAGTTTAGCATAAACAAACAGCACTGAATATTGCAAAGAATGTAAATTTTTCTAGGACATGAGTATCAGTAGAATAGTTTCTTCAAATGCAAGCTCACCACTCATAAGAGTTTTACTCAAAATGTGTACTGGTCAAATGGAAGACAGAATTTTTGTCTCCCTCTTTTAAAGGTAGATGTTAGTCCACCTTAAATATTTGATGATTTACACAGACTGAATATATGGCAGCAGTTTCACTAACAGACTTGTTACTTAATATTCTGTTTTCCTACTCTTATTTATGGATGATGCCACAGAAAAAAGTGCAAAAGTTGAAGTTGCAGTAACACCACCGAGTGATTCAGGACCGGTGCAGAATGGAATCGCCCATAACGTTGAAGAAGAGGTTAATGTCTTTTTTATTTTTATTTTTTATTTTTATATCGGTAAATATATTGCATATTTGATTGTGCTTTTCACTGGAAGTATACATCTTAATAGCAAGAAGCTGTTAATATAGACTATCTACAATATATTTAATCTTCATTTACAACAGAACCCAATGCATGGTTTGCCATATATAAAAGCTTTTCTGTGGCTCTGCCCTTCGGTATAAGGTAAGATGGTAGTCTGTAATGTATTCTTTTAGGAAATGTATTTTTACTTATCAGATAGGATGTTCACAGCCCTAAATATAGCTAATGGAAATTGCTTGTCTGATTATGATCACATTGCACAAAATCTGTTCTCTTAAGAGGGTAGCCTGTCACGTTGTGCTTCATGGAATAGTTAAAAGCAGTTACAAAAGAGGAGCTGTACACAAACTTCTTCTCCATCCTGCCTTCTGTTATCTTGAGACAAATAACAAATTAAGCTGAAGAGTATACTAGTGTTTCTATGACTGTTTTGCATGTGGTTAAAATGTGAAAAGAAGTAATTAAAAACTTGAATGTATTTATTTTAACATACACCTTTTGTAGACAATGAGTAATTTCATAACTGTCTAACTTGCACAATGGCTACTGAAATAGCTATACAGTTGAGCTAGCTTCTTTCTTAGTTGTAATTCTCAAGAGTAGCTGACTGCAAAATTTGGCCCTGCCAAGCCCTTTTTTAATGTCTTTTGATTTTTTTTCAAATTTTATTAATACCACCTGCATCCCAAGTAGGCAAACTAGTGGAAAAATGCTGGTGAATTGATTTTGCTAAACTTGGGCACTGCTCTTTTAGACTGAGACAGCAAAACCTGCTTAGAGACAGAAAGTCTTGTTAAAAATAATCCTTGATGGAGAAGCTTTTGTAATGATTTTGTTTGTACAGTTTACTTCTTAGCCCTCTCCGTAGGCTATAGTGACACAAGAAAGGTACTGCAAGAGATGGCTGAGCACTGGTCTCTACCATAACGTGAGCTTTCCCTTGTTAAAAGTGGGATGAGCTGTATTGCATTTACATATAGCAAAACTATGCAACAAAGGCAAAGGCTATGTTTTATTTTGAATCGTTCCAGTTTTAGGTTTTGATATTTTAGTTGCTTTCACTTATTTATTATTTAACATAATTGCTAGTCCAAGTCAGATATCATCTTGCCTTCTTCATGACCTGAGCAATATAGCTGTAGGTGAAATTGTTGTGAAATTGTTTTCTTGAAAGGTTCTGGAAGCCACAGGAAAAATTACAAGTGGTGTATAAGTAACAGAGTCTGTTTACATCTGTTGACTGCTTCCTAAACACAATTATTCCTCAGAAGGAGCATAATTTATACTGAAACATACTTGTAACAGGGAGAGGTTATCTGATTTTTTCTGCAAGGCTGGGAAAAAACACTCTGATATGTAGTAGGCTGAGTCTTTGGGAAAAGATTCTGTTTGCTTTACATAGCTGGAGGTGGAGAAATTACAAGGTGATGCTGGCCAGCTGGTGTGTTAGTGCAGCAAATATTGGCAGGTAGCTTTAATTCTTCACTGTTTGCAGATAATTTTGGCCTCTGAGAATAGAAATTGAGAATCAGAATCAAGGATCTAAAAGACATGGGTAGTTTTTGATATCCTGAATGATCAGTAATGATAATGAGTCTCCTGTGGAAGGTAGAGCATAGTAGAACATTAAATTACCTTTACTGTTAATCTCAGTTGTTCAGACTGACGTGCCACTTAAACATCCTTGTCAGCCCAACAAAGCATTACTCTTAGCTAAATGAGATGAGTAACATCTATGTAAGAAAAAAATCTCAGCATGTCATTTCAACACTCAACATTTTAAGGTACAGAAAGATCAATTCTCAGATCCATTTGGATCCTGTTCTGAGAGTCTGACCTCGCTGCTGCAGTGAAATATGTCTTTAGACTATTTTTTAACTTCAGCAAAAAAAAAATAACAAAATCCAAAGCAGAGCAGCTTTTAGACTTCTGTTCTCAAAGGTCAATAAGGGATGACAGAGCCTGGTGTAACCTGTTAGGGTGTGCATAAATCAGTCTTTGGGATGTATGAAAACTCTAATAGACTCTAATAGAGTTCAGTAGCTTAAGAAGGAAACTGGTCTTGCTTTGTAAGATTTTTTCCACTGAGATTGTTCAGTGAAAACAATGAAGGAAAAGCAATCTTAAGCAATCACATTTCACAGCAATGACCATATTCTATCATGTTGCACTGTAATGAAGCAGTTTCTAAGCCTGTTCAGAAATCTGCAAGGTCAAGCAGCCTCATCATTCAAGACAATGGTTTCAATTTCAAGCAACTGCAGGGTAAGGTGGCAAAATTATTGCAAGAGTACATTACTCAGCAATGTCTTGCTCTCATCTCCCTTTAGACATTTTAAACTTTCAGTGAGACAGGGTTTGGGACTTTTATGTTAATTCCAGCAAGTATTAGGATGTTCTGAAAAACAATTGTGCTGTCTCAGAGGTGAGATACATTATTTATCCTTATCCAAAGGACAAGATGGAGCAAGCAGGGAGGTTTGTAACTGATGGAGGAGTGGTTCTGCAGATCTAGCTCCATCAATCTGAAAGAAAGGATTTTTGGTGTCTGCTGTCACAATAAAAAATAGCAATCCCCTAATAACATTTTGAGGTGGCCCATGATGGCTTCCTCCCCAGTGGCCTTTCTAATTTTGTCTTCTTCCAGTGATAATGTGACAGCTGCTGATGTCTCAGTTCTTGACAAGGTGAAACCTATTTTGTGATTTAAAAGCATATATTTGAATTATTGACAAGTTGTAATAGAAGTAGTCTACTCATCCATGTAACAAATAAATAGATCTCTATGATACTTAGGACCCTACTTCACTGTGAGGTTCTCTGCCTCCTTTGTACTGTACAGGGACCCTTCCTCAATGTATTGCCTAGTTTTCTCTGTACAGCTTCCTCATACACCTTCCCAAGCTGTGGCATCACTCTGAAGCTAACATGGGGCTATTCAGTTTCCTTATGCTTTGTATATTGAACTTAATGGACACAAATAGGATTACTAATGATTTATAGAAGTGTAGGCAATGACAGAGTCACACACATGTGACCTTTTTCTTTGAAGGAGATTAGAATTTGAGGAAAGAAAATTGGTCATTGCCCTCCCAGCCCTTCTTTCTAGCTTTTCCAAACTTTATACAGACACTGTGTACCCCTAGGAAATAATATATCTTCAAAGACAATGGTGTCAGTTCTAAGAGTAGCTCTGTTCAGGGAGGTAATACTGAAGGCACAGGATAGTATGCCAGCCAGTCCTCATCAATAGGTTCTCCTTCTCTTTCAAAAACTTTCTCATTAAAGCTGAGTAACAAGAACAAACTCATTATAGCTCAGTCTTGACCTACAAATGCTCTTGAATTATCATGTTTTTGTGAACAATTATTTTCCATTTTACACTAAGAATATAATTTTCTTCTGTTCCATAAGTAGAATTTATTCTGGTGGCTTGAATTTTTGATTATTTTTCCTTACTCTGATGCAAAAGGAAGTGCTGTAGTGTCAGAATTCGGAAATATAGTATAAAATGGCTTCTCTCCAATTTTCCACTTGTATGTGTCCAAAGATACGATTTTTCTGATCTGTAAGTGCTGTTTGGAAAATCTCTTAAGAAAACTTACCATTAGTGCCTCCATGTCCCAGTGATGATCATTTAGAACTGAGAAAATTAGAAACACTGTCCCTATTGAGTAACCAAGCTGCAAATATGCCTCTGGGGAGAAAAAAGATGTCCTGACAACTGTGGGCTGGGAGATGGCTCTATTCACGTAGGAGGTCATCAAGTATTCCTACCTGAAACACATTTGCAGTGAGTATACAGAAGACACACACAGGGATCTAATTCTTTCTCCTCCATTGTCAAGTTCCACTATGGTCTTCATGTTTTGCCCTCTTGCAAAAACAAGCATAGTTATATTTATGGGTGTTTTTTACTTTTCACTGGTACAGATTATGGTGGCTGGGTCTAAATCCCTAGACACAAGCATTTTAGTCGTATGAAGTTCTATACTGAAGTTAGAACTGTCTGAAAGTAAGTACATTAAAAGTTGCATGTTCCACTAGTACAAAGAGAACTTATAAACCCCCTAGTCTTTTAAAAGTATGATGTTGAGCAAACGACCCTTGTGAAAGGAAAGTCTCGGGCTAAGACTGCAAGAAAAGGGGAAAAACATAGCTTTTATCTTGTATTTTAATTTTCATATATTTGTAGATGAAACTTCTTTTTAAAAAAGCATAATACTACAGATGCCATGATTTAATTTTCCTTATACCTCTCCTGGTTTCTTTAGGTCATCGTTATATTATTTGCAGACTCTTCCTCTTTCTTCCTTTCCTTCTTTTTCAATTGCACAAAGCTGAAACACTACACAAGACTGAGTCAAGGACACTGTCAGTTAATAACTTCCACAAGGTTTCATGAACTAGTTGAATTTCACTTTATTTCCCTTATTTCCTGTTCTTTTTTTTCTTTTAATTTCTTTATCTGTCTCTTCCAAACTCCACTGTCTTGCTTTTCCCTTTTTCCAGGCCCTTAACTCCACTCTTCTTACTCCACTCTTCTCCAGGGAACCTCAGCTCTCCTCTTGCTAGCCCAAGACCTTGAGCAACAAGATAAACTCTGTCCTGATGCTTCTTGCAGAAATTCAAAAAGGCAATGTCCCCAGCAACCCAGTCATTTGTCCCAGACAGTAGGACTCATATAATCCCACACCCCCTGTACGCAGCAGTAGATCTCCTACACTTTGATAAGATGGGGATCCTCAGCTGAGAAGGATAGATGGCTGTGGTCTCCTTCCCAGCCCCTAACCAGCAGAGCAAAGAACAATACCTCCTCGCACCATACAGTTGGTAAGACATTCCTCTGGATATTGCATCTTCCTCTGGGATTTTGTTCTACTTATGGCATTCTGTCTCTTAACCTTTAGCAGGTTGCCACAAAGCGACTCTGTTATAGAAAACTTCATAGAGTGGTACCTAGCGTGTATGAGAAAACGAAGAAGACTAAAAGGACACTGACTGTCTCATTAAATGTTTTATAGTGTACCCTACAGAGAAATGATCCTTCTGAGAAGTCCAATTGTCTCCCCTCCCCCCGCCACCTTCTTAACAAGCATTTGATTAACTGTGTTCAGTCAGTCTTTTTAACCTGTGGCTTTCCTAAAAATAGCTTCCAATCTGAAGATAACACCTTTTCCTCCCACCTACACACATACACATGCATACACGCACACATACGTACACATGCGCACACTTGTACCTGTTTCCATGGAAACCCCACTGGAAAATGTTTACATGCCAACCATGTCAGAGATAACTTTTCCATGAAAATATAACGCAACTTGTACGTTGTAGGAAAATGCCACAAATGCTTTATTGTTTTCATTGGATCTAATCCATTTACCTGAGCAATAGAGTGGTAAAGCATGTTTTGCCCTCCCCAACCAAAGAGCAGCAGCATGGTGCGCTGCGTTTCAAGACAGAGCCCCTGGTGGGGACAATCTCCCCTGCCCTGGAGTACTCACTCCGTTTGTATCAAATTAACGTGATGTGAATCTGAGTACCATTCTGTTCTCTGTCTCTGGCTATGATTCTGGGCTATACTAAACATTTCTGTTTTGCAGAGAGAGAGTAGAGGAGATTAGAGCAGCCATTTCTGCGAAGCGATAGTATATTCCAGCATCCCTGGTATTTGTTTGATTGATCGTTAAAAATACATTTTCCAAAGCACAAACATTTTTTCAGTTGCCACACTCAGTCTAAAGTAAACACCTGCATCTTTTTTGCTGGTATAGCTCTTTGTAACTTAATAGGAACAGCGCTGCTATCAAAAGGCATTGATCTTTATTTTCCCAAGGCTGCCAGTTGCCTATTCCACATTTTTTTCTGCTGTATACCAGTTTGACTTACTTGAAAACTAGGAGAGTGAAAAATGGCATGAAGACAAAGGCTTATTCTTCAGATACATCTCCATCACACCATAGCTGTTACTTCTGGTGGGCTGACTGTGGTTTTGACTATTACATTCTGAGTATTTCTTTTCAAATTCCCCGAAGGTGCTAGCAGGAACATGAGCATAAAAAACTGCATATAAGCTCCAGGAGCTGTGCTTTTAGGTATTTGTGCAAGAGCGCAAGAGGACACAAGCAGCAGTAACAGAATCTGGAGCAAATAGCTACCTAAGCCTTGCTCCTTCCCATAGGATCCACTCTAAAGGTATCTCTTTACAGTGAGTTCACAGTGCAGAGAGGATTAATACAAATTAGCTGCCCTAAGAAGCATATACAGAATGCATTCGGAAAGCTCAGGTATTTAATTTTACTCAAGAATTCATGAGGAAAGACATTGTTTTCTCTCATAGTTGCCCCATAGAAATTGCATACTACTATACTAGCTTACTATCTCACCTTCTTTCACATATATTTTTTTCAAATGAGAAGTAGGAGAAGATAAATGAGCTATTCAAGTTACAGATGAGAAACAGAAAGCAGAGACTTGAGGTCGTTCACAGTAGGGCTCCAAATGCCTTTGTCCTCTGCCTTTCTAGTGAAATAAATTAATGTGAGATTTGCGATTCTAAAGAAAAAAATCAATCTCAGTTCTGAAAATCAGTCCTTACCTCTGAGACAGGTAACGTTTTGAGACATCATAATTTTTTCTTGATTAACTCATTGTGAGAAGTTGGGTTGTACGGAGCTTTTGACTTCCAAGAAAAAGAAAGCTCAGCAGTCTTTTACAGTGCTATCAGGCAAAGAAAGAAATTGCCTTTTTATAGGTTGTACAATACCTATACTTCAGCGTAAGCAAACTGAACTGCAGATAGTTCCTGTCTGCAGTTTCGTTTCTTCTTAATGCTAATTCTCTATTGATTAATGATATCAGAAGTCAAAACACAAGAAATGTACAAGCATGAGAATGTATAGCTCAGCTCTTCAGCTTAGTTGGGCTAACAGAATAATCCTCAGAATGTAATGTTTATAAATCATATGCTATAGGTATTATACAATACAGACTAGTTGGTAAATAGTGGCAGATTCAGTATTTCAGATAAGTTTGAGGTGGTTCATTGTACTTGTTTTCCATTTTGTCCTACTGTCAGCAAAAAAGTATAAAAATGTAGTTTGATGTTGTGCCAGAAAACAACTGTTTTCCCTAAGATAATATGAGCGTAAGCATCCATGGAGACAATGATTTTATGATGTTTGCTAGAAGCGATGACTACATTGTGACTTTGGCAGATGGAGTTTGCTATAGGCTGTTGTTTATAAACAAAATTGTTATTGATTAAATGTCACCATATGTTTGTATTGTTTATATAATGTGAAACACACCATCGTTTCCTCTGTTTGGAAAAACTTTCTTGGGAGATTGGGAAAAGTTGTCAATCCAGTCCTGAGCAAACCAGTAAGAGATTTCTTCTGTGGGATTACAGACAAGTATTAGATAGATGGACTTGGATGGAGAACGTGTGAAAGATGGAGTGTCCAGAGATTTGATAGCTTTTTCATTGTTTGTAATGAGTTACCTACAAGAGGAATTAAAGTAGCAAGAATAGGGTTATGAATATATATAGATTGTTTTAAAAGAAAAGAATATTTGTTACAGATGTATAAAAGAGAACACAGAGCAAAACAACGCTTCTAATCTCATTTCTTGAAAATAGGGCATCATAACTGTATTTTTTGTAGTTTAAAGATATACCTCATTAACCCTGGTAGAATATGTGAAGGGAGCATTTTCCCATTAGAGAATTAATTTGATTATCATTATTGATTAATATGCGCTAGTGTACCACGTCCATCCCATCTAGGCATGAGTACACATACAATATTTGGCACTGCAAATGTATATGTAACAAGAAGGTAGTCCCAAGCACAAGCAAGCAAAAATGAGGATACACTAACTAAAAAGTGGAAAGAATTATGACAGCTAATGAGAATTTCATAGAAACACATTAATGACTATTATATATGAAGAACTAACGCAGCTTATGTCTAAACCTTTGACGACTGGTTAAGGGATCAGGAGCACAAGTAGGGTTCTTCTACTCTATCCTTGCAGTTGCAGAGAATCATGAGGGAAGAAACAGGACAAGCCAGCAGATCAATAACTCGCTCTGAGACTGGTCTCGCCAGCAGAAATTTAGGGGTTTTGATCATCGGTTGGCCTACACAACGCCAGGCCTGCTGGCAACAGATGCGGTATACCTGTCTCAAAAAGGGAAAAGGATCTTTGTGCCGGAGTTAGCAGGGCTCATTGAAAAAGCTTTAAACTAGATTGGAAGGGGGAAAGGGATAAAACCAGGCTCGCTAGAGATAAGCCTGGGGGTAGCATGCCAGTGTTTGAGAGACACTGTGCCAGCAACGTCCTTCAGTCTGCCCCACGATGTGCTTGCTGAGTACACTGGAGCACATTGGAAATGTCCCTGTACTAATGCACGCAGCACCCTAGCCATCTCAGTGGAGGCAGGGGATGGAGATACACACAGCGGCAAAGACAGAAGGGTTGTCAATATGTTAGAAACCATGAGAGCACCTGACAACTGTCACATAGGAATTAGGACTTCTAATTTTGCAGACTCATGTGTACATTTTGCAGACTCATGTGTAAACTCAGACTAATGTAGAGCTTTTGTTGTGATTAAATACAGTTGTTAATCATGGCTAATCTCTAAAGATGGCAATTCAGGAAGTACTTTGTCACTCAGTGCTCTTTATGAAGCAGTCAGTTATGGAGCTTTATTGCAGCTGAGTCTGCTGCTTGAATTATACACAGGCCACTCAGAAAGAGTTACCTAGGCAACCCTTCAATTGGTCCTTTTGTGCTCAAATTTTACCTCAGTTGTCATATTTCAAAGCTGAGCATCCATCTCAGATTGCTTTTCCCACCCTAACTGCATCTACCACAATGGAAAAGGAATGGATTTGGGTTTTAGGAAGTAGCCCCACAAACTCCTGCACCAGCCCAGTCCCCCAAAAGTCAGGCTGCAATAGTTTGCAGCAGTGAAGTATGGCTGTCCGCTTTGGTGAAGAGCTGAAAGCTACAGGCAAAAGCTAGCTCAGGAGCCTCTTAGTTACTGTGTGGAGTGTGACAAATTGTGCCTATGTACATTTTTAAAATCTTTTAATGATTGTACCTATTATGACCTGTTGACTTTACTGTCGTTTTGCAATCACGCAACTTGGGAAGTACAGGGATTACAAAATGTTATCGTCTGTTGACATCAACACATAATTGTCAAAGTAGCAGCAGCCTGTCAATGTGTCAAGAGGTAGATAGGGATTTGCTTCCAGTCCATCTGTGTCAGGCGATACAGTCATGATGGAAGAGCCTGAGCTAAGAGCTGGGCTTGCTTCTGTAGGTACTGATCAGTTCAGGTAGCTGAGTAGTCGAACAATTCAGGAGTTCATAATAGTGGAATAATTAAGACTGGTTCTTCAATCAAAATTAACAGTAAGTAGAAAATGTTATGAACAATACTATCATAGGGTGACATTTCATCAGTAACTCTTTTGCTTAGAAAAAAATAACTGCCATGGTCATTCAAAAGACTGCTACTTATATCATTGTCATAAGGTTTATGTAAGCAATCTTAAGACAGGGTAATAACTGACAAGAAGCCTGTATTATAAATCTATGGGAAGAGTAACTTGCACACTGCAGAGAGGACTGAATTCTCAATTATTATCTTTTTGCAAATGAAGAAAACAAGAACACTACATGAAGAAGTAGTTGTATACATCTCATGCTCTCAAACACACAGTTTTCACCAGGCACTCTTTTTTGGACTTCTTTAGCTTTCACTTCCCTCTCTAAGAATCTTTCCACAGGCTTAACAGGGTTTGCATTACACACATCTATGTGAAAGAACTGTTTAGGCCATTTTTTCTGTTGCCTTATTCTGTGGTATAAGTTAGGTCCATGGGCAATTCTGAAGACATTGCCTACCTATGTTAAAAAGTTATTTTAATACATACACCCAAAAAGGCTGAACCATGCTCAATTTGCTTTCTTTCTGTGGCAGTCTGAGAGGGCTCCCTTTTGTTAGCAGAAGCAGCCTAAGGAAAGAGAATTGTTTTCTGTCGTGGGAGATGGTCCCTATACACCTACTGTGTAATAGAGATGACAGGTGAAGAGCATACACATAAAAGGAGACTAGAGATTGACTTGGAAATCAGCTACACAAGTAGGAGAGGACTGTCTTTCCTTTAGTTTTAGCACCAAGTTGTTAATAAGAGTGCTGCATTGTGGCTGATCTGAACACGAGAGACTCAGGCTGGAGGTATGGAGAGGCCTTTTCCCCACAAGGACAGCCCAGTGGTGGAGCCAGGGCCCAGGGAGGCTGGGCCGTCTCCATCCTTGGTGGTTTCACAGCTTCACCGGGCAGAGCCCTGAGCAGCCCAGTCTGACCCCCCTCAGCTAAGCAGTGGAACTCCCCAGGTCCCTGCCAGCCTGAATTACCCTATGGTCCTATGAACAAGAAAATACATATATATGTGTGTGTATATATATATATATATATATATATATATCTTAAATAGTAACTTTTTAAGTTACTTGCAAGAACTTAAGTAGGTAGATATATGTATACATACATATATTTCTATGTGTATACATGTTTGTGTGTGTACACACACACACGCACACATTATCTCTATCTATCTCTATCTCTATCTCTATCTCTATCTCTATCTCTATCTCTATCTCTATCTATCTCTATCTCTATCTCTATCTCTATCTCTATCTCTATCTCTATCGTCTCTATCTCTATCTCTATCTCCTCTACCTCTACCTCTACCTCTACCTCTACCTCTACCTCTATCTCTGTCCCTACCTCTATCTATGTGGCTAGGCTTGATGCAGTGCAAACCAGTTTTGATCCCTGACTAGACTAGCCCACATCCCAAGGGAGAGCCTGTGGGAAGACATATCAGAGGGACAAGGTTCGCCTCCAGGGAGAAGGCACGACATTGCTCCGTGCATCCCAAGGGACCAGCAGCATCACAGCGTAGCTGTAAACAGATGTCCTCAGGCAGCCTGTGCTGCAGGGATACCTCATAGCCTGGCCAAAATCTTTTTACTATGTCCTAGCTAGTGTTGTTAGATAGATGTGGTGTTAATGCAATGTTTCCAGACCCCATGGGTTCTCACTGAAACACAGCACAGTCCTCAGGACTCCTCTTTAAAGAATCCCTAACCTCATTCATCCACTTCAATATTCTGCTCACTATGGCTTTTCTTACAGAATGAAGAGGATGAGGACCAGCCTCTGAGCCTGGCCTGGCCTGACACCCCACGCAAGCAGCTGACCTACCTTCTTGTATTACCCATTGTTTTTCCATTGTGGGCTTCCCTCCCGGATGTCAGAAAACCTGTAAGTAACTTTTGTTGTAAGCCGGTGTATTCTGCACAGCAGAGTGGCTCTCTAGCTAAATGCCAAAAAGGGACTGCAGTGGATTTATATAAAAATAGAGCTAATCTTTTTTTTTTTAATAGTTTCTTCTTTGAAGGCGAGGTCACAACATCACTCTTGAAACCTTCAAATGAGTTCTTATGGGGAACTGGGTGGTAATAGCTCTATAAAGATTGCTATTCATATTCACCAATATTTTATGACACAAAGTAAAAACTCTTAAAACTTATTTGGTGCCTTCACATCTGCATTTCTAGATCTCCACTGAATATCACATAAGTGCTGAGGAAGTCTGTCCATCTGCAGTGCCCTAAGGGTATAACTGGGAAGATTTTAGACTGTCTAAGTTTTCTCTGTGGTTCAAAACTAATGATACGCGTTTCTCTTAAATGCATGTTCTACTTGACCTTTGTCTTCTAGTCATCATCTTTTAATTTTCATACTAGAACAAGATCCGTAAGTCCTTACATGTGTAAAATACTTGCTAGTTTCATGCCAAATACAGCTCGAAGTAGTGTGAGACTGATTATTAATATAAATGACTTACTATGAGAAGCTATCAAGTTTTACTGCTTTTATATTCACATATACAAATAGACCTGACTGGGGAGGCTCATGGAAAGTAAAAGAAAAAAAGTCAAGAGCTGAAGAAATCCTTTAGTAGTGTTTTAATCTCTTTTCCTTTCTGGACCAAAAATAGATTTAAAACTGCTGGAGGAGAGGGATGCACAGCTTAGAAGGTTATATATCAACACTCTGAATTCTTTTTTCCTTCTCACACATGTTGAAGAACTTTCCCATCCCACACACTGAAAAACTGCAATTTAGTGCGAGAAACAAGCTAAAATAAGGCCTCTGATTTGTTTTTAGATAAAAGGTTCTCAAAGGATATAAACTGACATTTTCCCTTCCAATCTTTAAGCTTTCTTTTCTTAAAGTTTTCAAACAACTCTGGTAAACACTTTTTGTTTGGTAACACAGAGAGCATACTACATTAATTTCAAGATTGTTTATTTCTGTATTTATGCCCTCCTTTTATCATTCAAAACCATCCCTGTAACTTTTTTCACAATTTGGCCAAAAATGCGCAAGTACTGCTAAGAAACAAGTATGTGCATTATTTTGAATTTTGAAAATCTGAAGTTAACATTAATAGACATGTGGCCTTATTCAATATTCTGTACTGTACAAATGAGAACAGTTGTTACAATAATGGGTTTGGAAAGTGAATATCTCAAGAAGTTGCGTGCAATCGTGTGATTATTAACACTAGTATTGTTCACCACAGAACTCGCAAGCTGTCATCCTGCAGCTAAAATATCCTGCCATAACACAAAAGATAAGCACAGTTGTATATGCGAGGTACATCAGTGGGCAACAGAGTTTAAAATTTCATTCACTGAAAGGAGTAGCTTTTTATACAGAAGTAAAGAAATGTAGTTTGTAATTACATGTAGTAACAATGGAAGAGGTAACAAGCTATATCAGTATGACAAGCTGCTTACTTTGAACATTGTTCTCAAAGAATTAACCAGACGGTTGCATAAACTGTCTAACTTTTCAAGGACGCTTCGTTAGTGTGTTTGTCTCTAAAATATTCTCACTTATGTCTGTGTGCCATCCGTGCTATTCCCTCCCTAACAAAAAAAACCCAACAATATCACAGCTTAGCATGTACATCAGAAAACAACTTTCCATGAAATGTGTGAAGCAAAAGTTAAAACAAACCTAAAATAATACTTCAGTAGATTTTGTAGGTAGGCCTACTGTGAGGAGCTTGATTTGCAAGTGTGGTAATTTTAGTCAGAAACCCAAATTCTGCATCAGGATGCTCAGATTAGCATGTGGATACATAAAATGAACACTTGTATGCTATATACTGATTTGAGAGACTATGGACCTTTGACATCCTCTGTGGGTGTCCACTTCTCGAAAATGAGTTCTCAATTCCTCCTAGAGTCTCTTTTCTAAAATATATTTTATTTCCACTTAATGGAGATGGTTTGACTGCATTTACTTGTACTATACCAAGCTATATTAAGCTCCATGAGACTCAGAAGCCCTAGAAAAATTATTCCATATACAAAGTCTCTGGTTATAAAGTTAGCAAAATCCTTGCTGCCTTATTATGCTCTGGTGTACACATATGCAGATTTTTATATACTCAGATTATGCATTAGTTCAATTAACTCTCAGCTGATTCAATAGCAGACATGTTTTACTGTGTGTTTAGTGCCTTAATGATACCTGCTCACATTAAGCCAATATATATTAAAAACCTTACTGTAACATAATAATGTTGCTGGCAGTAGACCAGAGGTAGGTGTGCACTTGGGGAATTTTGTATCTGACTTTTTGTTCAGGTATTTTGAACAATAACGGGTATTTTCCCTGTACTAACAGCTTATTTCCCCAGTGGCTCTGTAAAGGCCACAAACGCAACTATCCACCTCCTGCAGTAAGGGATATTGAAAGAGTGAAAGGAAAATGGCATGACCAAGGTGGCTCAGTGGGTCAGTGGCAGATATTGAACACCATCTCTTTTGTTATAGCCATACCGCACTGTCCATCCCTTTGTGTTACAGGCCAGAAAAATGGCTATCGGGGCTCCAGTTCTGCTGTCACTGCCCATGTGGGGCAGTTCATTGTATCTCTGCAAATTCCCATTACCAGCAAAGAGGTACAACTCAGATGAACTCTTGTTGCCATACAGAGAGGCACTGTTACCAAGGGGACAAGGACAAGATGTTCCTGCACAGATCCAGTTACAGGAGCAGGTTCTGAGTAATCAGATTTAAGCACTGTCAACTATGAAAGGAAAATCAAAGCTTGCAATGTAGATAAATGTATGTACAAGACAAACATATGATTCATTCAGGTTAAAGGTAAAGTAAAGGTGTTGGTAATAATACTGGTGAAAATTAAGACAGTTACTTTGCAAATTATTAAGCACTCACTATCTTTCAAGGTCAGGCTCTTAGAAGAAAAACCTTCATACTTGGATCATTCTTGCTACTTAAAGTCCTGTTTTTCAGACATGAAATCAATACAGAAATGTACCAAGAAAAATGCCCTTAAGATTGCTGATAGATGGGAACAGTACCAATCCAACCAATCTACAGTGAAACTACAAAATTCTTTCTCTTTTGTTAAAAGAAAATAGTGTATGAACTGAATGAGCCATGGCTTTTCTCATTTGTCTGTTACCATGACCACAACTGAACCAATTGGTAATAAACTGGGCTCTCTGTCTTTCCAAGGCAACCATCACAACAGCTACCAGAAAAGGTGGAGAGAAGAACTGCTGTCTGCTGTCTCTGACTAATTCTTCTAGAAAAATGCGTGGAACTGGCAGCTTTCTATATTTCCAGGAGCTAGGGAGTTGCAAGGAGATAAATCTCAAAAGAATGCTGTCATTAGTTACAAAATAAGCATGATTATTATTATACTCTGGAAATAAAATGCAGCATCTGAAAAAGAATCAGCACTCTCATTACTGCTTTTTAAAAATTTCATCTATATGCAAATTATATAACAGCATCTGTGGAGTCCATTCTTGATTTCACACCTGTAATACGTACAAACTTTAAATTTTGCCCTTTTTGAGGTTAAATGTTCCCTTTTTTAAAACAGATAATTAAACTGTTAAGCCTATTAAAGTACTCTTAGCCTCAAACTGCTCCTTAACAGTTAATTTTACTGGGAGAGGATTGGATAAGACAGGCTAGGAACACACACGCTGAGAAGTTACTGACTCGTAATTCTTAACCATCCGAATTCTGTGGGTGTCTGACTCAGATAGGCAATGTCTCGTCATTTTGCAAGAGCCATTTGATATATATAATTGCACTGACAGAGAGCTATTACTGGCCACTACAGTTCTTGCTGTTTTAGTTTTGCGTAAGCCAATGTATGCTTATATCTTGACTGTTGTATAGTGATTATTCAAATTGCATTGCTATGGGGTGCTCTGGGTAGATTTTGTGGCCAGCTGCAACAAGCTTATCACTTCATCATCTCATTCACCATATGTGTTGCCAGAAAATCCCAGTTTTTACAAGGAAGACAAAAAGTGTAGAAAGTTGAAAGAGTTGGCTAGCTACTAAGAATGGTGAAAAAGAAGTGCTAGCGATTTATTTTAAAAAAATGAAATTGCTGTTTAGCTTCATTTATTCCTTACAGACTCAATTCTGCTCCCACTGGTGTCAAATCACTATTTTAACAGCAATGTTTGTGTTCCTTTCAAATTGTGTTCCTTTTCAGAGTAAGGTCTTCTGTCCCTCAATGCATGTAAAGTTTTGATCTTAAAATTAAAAGCCCATCTGAGTAGTTTTAAACACCATTATCAGATTTTCTGATTTGATAAAAATTTAGAACTCTGTTTCAAAAGAGTAACTTTTGCTCAGTAAAGAGTTAAGAAGCAGATCAACCAAAGTACCCTGGGCAGTTCTAGAAACAGTGCTTGTGACAGTAATGGAATTTATATGAAAAGGATGTTTCCAGGTGCCATTGTGGCTATTTATGCCTATATTTAAACATAATTCATTTAGAACACCTATTGGTATGTTTTTCTTGCTCTAACAGACTTTCAGTGATTTATACATGAGAGAGTTTGGGAGCACTGTTAAATCTGTACCATCTTGAATGTGTGTTCCTATGTGTATTCAGTTGTGGGGTTGTATAGGTCATGGTAGTCAATGTTTACAACCTCAGTTTTCAGGAGGGCGTTTAGCATTACGCAAAGCGCCCACAGGGAGTGAGTAAGCATTCTGTAGCACAGCCTACAGCTGCACCTGCTGCTAGAGCAGATACAGACCTTTTAGTTGTCCCATCCTGCAGATGAGTGTGCACAATTGCCATTGCTGACTTTACCTTTTTCCCATCAGTAATGACCTAATCTCATTCCATTTACATCAGCAGAAAGAGTCCACACAATTTCAATGAGCTGCAGACCAGTCTCCCTCTTTTCCAGCTGGCAGAAGACAGTGTCATTCCTGCATGACCAGCTCTAATGGCCAGCCCAATTCACTGAGCACCTCTTAGTCCACAGCCACCTGTGCTGATCAGTTCCTAAACACGAGGCTGTCCCATATAAATGGCTCTCGTGTCTGTTATACCAGAAAAGCTGGCTATGCAGCTCTGTAAACCCCCTAAAAAAGAGGGCTTTAGCATGGCTTGAGCAAGCTGAATTGGCTAAATAGAAATGGTATTTTCTCTCCAAAAGCCATGTTCAGGGAAAGTCCTGCACTCGTGCCTGCTCCCACAACACCTAGGAATGACCCACAGACTAATCAGTCCCCTGGTGTAGCAGGGGCACATGCTGCAGTGGAGAGGGGTACAGGCAAGGTGCGCTGCCCAAAAATTCTGGAGGCCCCTGCAGAGAAAAACTGGAAGTGGATTTAGTGAGGACTTGACAGGAAAAGATAGTGCAGGGTCAAGCAGCAGCTGGAACAAGTATTCAAAAAACTTACTTCCACAAGCAGTCCTACAGGTTATTCACGAAAATTTGTAGGACTCTGCTAGTGGCACGTCCGAAGTCCTCTGGGGTGAGGATCTGTGTTCAGAAGGTCGATGCCCATAATTCAGTTTCATTCAAGACTGGTAGCATTCATTCACAGTACAAATTTCATTTTAAACAATAATTTGATTTAGACAGTGATTGCCTGGTACAGTACTGCACTTGTGTTTCCTTCCTTTAGTAGTTACCTTGAGCTGTTTTTGTTACACAGATCTAGCTAGCCAATAGGAAATGTGGATGATGCGAAAGACTGAAAAGAACAGAAACCGAAAGAAATCATTAATCTTAATATAACCCATTCATTGGCTGAAAGAACACTATCTATTAAAAGTTTTACATTAGTAAGGGAGACACTAAAAATGAAAATGAAGTTACTTTGGTGTTACGCAGATTTTTTAATTCATTGAAGGGTCTCAGAGCGTGTTTTACTTGTTTTTATAACAAACTTATCTACAAAACAAAGCATGGCAAATATGTGCTTAATGTATCTTCTGTTCTAATTGAGAAAGTGGGTTGTTTTCCCAAGAAAAGTAAATGCCCTAATAAATTTTAGATGCCTATTTTTTTAGCTCTGTGATACGGCAGCCTTTGTTACACTGTGAAAGGTGTTGCACAAAGTTATTGATGACTAAATGAAAGGTATAGGTACTTGCTTTAGCAATTTGAAAACATTCTTTCTGAATAAGCATGAAGTTATTAACAAATTTCGAAGTGAAACTACCATTCAGCTAAACACATATGCAGACTGCAACATAACAGAATATGATACAAATAACAACCCAAAACTTGCCATTCATGATACAAGTTGTTAGGAGGTGTTATTTTAAAACTGAAGCAGTTGGAAGAATGAGACATAGGTAAGTATATACCAGTGTAGGGAGTCAGTTTCTTACCATTCTTGACATTTATTTTGATCATCTGTTGATGACCAGAACAGTCGGTCAGAAGAGGCGATCAGAATAAATGAGAGGCCACTCTCATTTTGAGAAGCAAGTAAGAGTACAGCACGTCAGCCTTCAACATAGTGTTCACTGTTTCTCTTTGTTTCTATTTCAGAGGTCAAGAAAATTTTTTCCTATCACATTTTTTGGCTCTATCAGCTGGATTGCATTTTTTTCTTACTTAATGGTCTGGTGGGCACATCAGGTAAGAAGGTGATACTGGTACAAAATACAAGACCTGCACTGGGTTTTGCACTGTCAGAGGTCATTTAGAATCAGAGTCCGTCATCTATCTCATGCTGAGTAGTGCTTTATTTTAGGAGCTGCAACCATGGAGGAAGTAAATCACTACTCAGCAAATGGAAAGTAGTTCAGAGAGCTGTGGTTGTCCTGACTGCAGGACTTGATCATTCTGGTAACATCAGAGACATCATCAACCACTTGTCAATACCTACTGGTTCTATTTGACAATCTTACCTTTCTCCTGAAACATGTGGATATCTGTGAAAACAAGTAATTCTCCAATCTTGTCTGTAGTTTCTAAGCTAGTCAGCGAGCTCCAGGGTAGTATTCCTGGTTAAACAGATTTACAGCAGAAAGCATTTCTTCACCGCAGGATGTTTTTTTGCTGTTCATGCTTAAACCCTCTTAGGTTGGAGAGACCATTGGTATTAGTGAAGAAATCATGGGATTGACTATTCTAGCTGCTGGCACATCCATTCCTGACCTTATTACCAGTGTTATTGTAGCGCGCAAAGGTCTGGGGGACATGGCTGTATCCAGTTCTGTTGGAAGCAACATATTTGACATCACAGTGGGGTAAGTCCTACAGCAAGAAAATTGTGCCTATTTTAACAAGTCTTTTGTTCTTAGCATGTTGCCGTGGTTTTGCCAAGGTGTTGCCTACAACAATTTTCTGCCATTGCTGGTTAAAAAGGAGAGTGATGCAAATAGGCAACAGGTATTACTATTTCAAGTGCTCAGAAGTTTATACCATTTGCATGACAGAATTTTTACAAATGTGTTGCCTAATTCTGTCTTTCATACATTGCAGAGCAGCCTAGGCAAGTGAATTGCACTTTAAAAAATATGCAAGAACATTTTTCCAAGAAGGAGTTTCTGAAGCTTTTAATGATTTTGTCAGGTTGCTCTTGTTTGCTTATGTTACCACTCATTGTGCTTATAGTAGAGCTTTCTTTATAAATGTGATGATCGAAAACAATTCATTGCCTCTGCAGTATTCAACATGTTTGCTGTACTAAAAACAGAATGTCATTGTCTTGTGCAGCTCGTTTAGGCTGTTGTTGACATGTGATTTTTTTATATACCTGGCAAGTCCCAAATTACAAACCAATTCTCTGTTAACACAAAGGACCCTTTTTATAGCTCTGACAATGAGAAGCAACATAAGATTGTGCAGAAATGTGCTATTTACTGCTTCACTGCAGCTCTAGAATAATGATGTGTTGCCTGTGGTTGGAATTCAAATTCCTTTTGAGACCAAGCTAGATCAGGTCCAGAAATGTTGTAATGTATGCCACATTGTTTCAAAAATGTGCGGGAAATACACAGACAAACTCTGTCTTTATTCCCACATTCCCACCTTCAACACAGGATAGAGGCATTGAGAACCATGTCCATACTTTAAGTTTCTCCATCTTTGGTTGTTTCTTGCTGTCACACATGCAGAGGAACAGGTCTAGTCATAGTCGTAGTCCCGAGCTGCTTAGTCGTAAACAGATGATGTTTTTTGCTGGTGAAAATACACCAGCAACCGCACAGGTACAAAAAGGGAGCCTGAAGTTAGAGTGGATAGTAAATGGCTTTTTTACTCTTGTCTGTTAGCTAATGGCAGTACCTTTGGACTCAGCAGAAAAACTGGGTCACTTTTTTCAATTAATTGAAAAGCATGAAGTGTTTGAAATAACATCCTAAGCAGCAGACCTGCAAAATACATGAAAACATTATTCACTACCATGTGCTTCAACTTAGAGCACGTAGGGTGTATTACAAAACTTTTCTCTTTTTCAATGCTTTCTTACTTTTCTTAAAATTTTTATTCTTCCTGCCAATGGAAATGTTGTTGTCCTGTACCCGTCTGCTAGACCTGGTGTACTTAAAACAGAAATGGCACAGTTGAGCTGTAGGCTGCTGTAGTTCTTTCTGATGCTGTAATAAATTATTCTCTCTTGAGCTGCTTATTCAAAGTTTGAATGTTGTGAGCTTCTGACAGCTCTCTTCATGCTTTCTAAGCCTGCTAAGCTCCAATCAATGGCTTAAATATTTATTTCAGCTTGACATCTTCCAGAGGGATGTTGCCTCATTCTGTGGCATCAGAGATGAGAAATGCAATCACAGCAAATACAGAAATAGGAATTAAGCTGCAGTTCAGTTGAAGTTCACATTTTAACAGAGGTTTATGCAGTAAATATGGATCAAGGCTTTTAAGGGTCAAATTTTGGGGGTAGTGCCTTGCCTTCTTCATGGCAAGGACATGTCTTTATGTGACCCACCTTCCTGTCATGCAGGCTCTTGGAAAGAGAATGGAAGTAGATTCTTCTGCAGATGGTCTGAAATCCAGAAACAAATGAAAGGGGTCTTCCTGCTCACAGACAAGATGCCAGGTGATTTGTCAGCAAGGGAAATATAATTCACCAGTGTAACTAGTGGAAGAGTAAAGAGCCATGTCTTCTCCCCAAGAGCCACAAGCAAGCTGACAAACCAGATTTATGTACATATTAGAGAAGTTGAAAGTCTTTCTGCTTCACTTTATGCAGGAAGCCTCTGTTTGTATTTTGAAGTGCTTCCGGAAACTTTCTAGTGTCCCTTTTTGCACCTTTGCAATGTTTCCAATTTATTTTTCTGTTTCTTAACAGCCTTCCTCTTCCGTGGCTCCTGTATGCTGTGATTAACAGCCTTGCCCCTGTGACAGTCAGCAGCAATGGTCTGTTCTGTGCGATCGTCCTCCTCTTCATCATGCTGCTCTTTGTCATCCTCTCCATCGCTTTCTGCAAGTGGAGGATGAATAAAATCCTGGGCTTTCTCATGTTTGGGCTTTATTTTGTATTCCTGATTGTCAGTGTCCTCCTGGAGGACAAAGTGATCCAGTGTCCTGTATCCGTCTAGTGGAAAGTGCTGTTTCTCGAGGAAAAAAAACCAACAAAACATATATATATATATATATATATTTTAAAAAAAAAAGAAAATTAAACAGAGAAAAACCACAGTGGAAAGCTTCTACGAGAATAACCCTTGGATTTGTAAATTTCCTCTTCTTCAATTTTAAAAGAGAGAAAGAAAGAAAAGGATACAAAGGGTGGATGTCAGAGCTGAAGAATGACCACTGCTGGACAGTGCAGTCACACGTGAAGGGCTGAGTCCGGCTGCGCTGAGGTTTTCTTTGTCACCGCTCAGTACTGGAGGTGCACATGCGTGGAAACGATGAAAGCTACTGTTTCTCCTATGCCTATGGTACATATCTGCAGACTTCTCATTCTCTGTAGGAGTATACACAGACACACAGCGTGCTCAGTTCTTGCACCTCTCATCTTCTAAGGGGAATGCTAATATTAACTTCGTGGAGGCACCACCCCCCCCACACCCCGGTATGGGATTTTTCTGATAATCTGCTGAAACTCTCGAATCGAAAACATAGACCAAGCGCATGAGTCACAGACAGGGAAGATCTTGCACATGGATTTATATGATGCGATTTCAGCAAAGCCAGGGAGTTCATCAGTGTTTTGATCCTCTGCATCACAGGCCTGTAAAGGCAATCAGCAGCATGTTAATGGTGGTTTATTACATCTTGCAAAATTACATCTTCAGATTCCAGAAACTCTGACTCTGGCACTGAAGGGGCCACGCTGCCTGGCCGTTTTGTAACTGGTGCAGATTTTCATTGCATTCACATGCAAAGACCAGAATGGGGATACTCTTTCTTCTCTAATAGCAAAGCAGCATGCAGAGAGATCATACAACTACTATGTGAATACACTGTTTTTTCTAATGCAGCAATACCAACAACAGTACCAATGGCTTTCAGAGGTTGTTACCATTATGAATTTGCCTTTTCATGCCAGAAGAAAAAGGCTGATTTGCTTACGCATAGTATTTCAGACAGAAAATAGAAGTAGTTGTAAAGTGGCAGCCTAACTACTGAAGTGGATATATGTTTACAGGCTGTCTTTCACTTTTACTTGGAGTGTAAGGACCTTCACAGCTACTTATAGCCATTGCTGGAAGAGATTCCTAGCTGCTGTACAAAGCTGGGGCAGTTCATATTTGCTCTTATAAATCTTGAAACTAGGTAGGAGACACTAACAATTTAAATATAGTGGAGTTGCAGGAAACCTACATGAAAATTTTTCAGTATTGCTGGAAGTGTGATTGTTTAAAGAAGCCCAGGAAGGGGTGAAAATGCGATATTCTTTTACTGAAATCCTGAGAGAAGGAAAAGGTCCAAACCTAGAACAAAAAAAATAAGGAAGGAGAAAGGAATGAAGTGTTCGTCTTTCCTGTAGTTTGGATGATTAAAAAGAATAAAAATGGGAGAAGTGGAATGGGTGTTAAGAAAGTATTTCAGGTAATCGTTGTTTCTTTGTTCAAGTCTTTTGTGCAGTAAGAGTTTATGAAATCTCAGCGCATTTCGGTGACCTGTTTCAGCATTGTTTTGTATTCTTACTGTGCTCACAATGGCAATGCCACGCTCACAGCTGTGTAACAGAAGGCTCAGCACATTTTGTCTTGTCTGTTTTTCTGTGTTCCATGCTGTTTGCTTCTCCTTTGACCTTTCATCCCCTTTGACCTTTACTGTTTTGCTGTTATATGTGTTTGCACATAACAGTGTCTGGTTAGAGAATAAGGACTTGACAGAAAACAATGGTAAACAGTAAAAAATAGGTATTATAAAATACTAAAATGTTAATATTATGTGATATCATGAAGAAAAAAGTGAGATACTAATGAACAAAAGCAAGAAAACTAAGAATTACAATGTCTGCTACTCATGTCTTGTCCTACGATATTAAGTCCCAGCAACATTCAGAATCAGTATTTGATCTTAACCATACATTTGCAACATCTCTTGCTTCTTAGTGCTTTTTAGTGTGAGTATCTCTCATTGTGAGCAAAAATTTGTCGGTGTATTTAAGATCCTTCATTGCTGCAGAATCCATACCTGTCTTAACGATAGTGCTGCCCATCTCGTAGCGTTTGTTCCTACGGGTGTACACGACGGAAAGGTCCGTATTTACGCACCTACAGTGCCCTCTACTGACAAGAACAGCAACCTTGCAAGAGCAAATCTATAACCCAAATTCTGAGCTCAAATGAAACAGGTGCACTGAAATACAGAGCTGACTCCGCAGTGTAATCTGTCCCAGAGGATTCACCAAATGCTTTAATTTCTGATGGCAGTGCTCAAAACAGGCGATCTTTTCAGAGCGATCCACAAGAGCGTGTGCAGGATCATGATAGGTCTGTGTATGTGGGTGCTTACCATATACAAAGATGCCAAGATTCACTGGTCTGGCATTTCAAATCAAGAAACCAAAGAAGAGCAAGAGTCTGATCTCTGTTCAGTACATTACTCCCCCCCGCTTTTTTTTTTTTTTTTGGGGTGTGTGTGTGTGTGTGTATTTTTTTGTTTTGTTTCGTTAATGACTTCATGGTGTAACTCCCGCACTGGAAAGAAGAGAGCCCTGCCTGACCGTGATAGCTGTAAGAGCACTCTGGTGCACTCTGCAAAGTGAGGGCAGCAGCAGCAGCAGAGACTACTGCCCCACCAAGGGCGGGTAGGGAGAAAAGAGCAGCCAACCAAAAGCCCTACACACTGGGAATGTTTCAGTCCAAAAGCTGGCACCAACAGCTTGAAGGAAGAATTTTATGTGTAGGGCTAAGGTCTGGTATCCTGTAATGGCATTTGTATACTGTCTTAAAGTATATCTGACTCATTTCTTTCCTGTGTCTGATTGCCCCTATCAACATATTTATCTTGGAAGGTATTAAAAGAGATTTTTTTCCCCTCAGGAATGAGACACGTCACCGCTCCCGTTGCCTTGCATCTGCTGGGCAGATCATTATGCAAATGGCTGAATTACTGTGTGGTCAGTGGGCAGCTCAGCTCCAGAGGTAATAGGAGAGGTTTCAGTTGTGTGGTGCTTTCTGCAGAGGCTGGCTGTGAAAGCGGGTTATACTCACCAAGGCAGCTTTCTACATAACTGCTGGGGTACACTGTTTCAGGATCCTTGCACGCTGATGTGCCCTTTAATTATAACGCAACAGCTGTGCTGGTATAGAAAAGACAGGAGTGGGATGGAGGGAGAAGCAAGGCCCCTTATAGCATGCAGGAGGAGTTTGAAAATCTTAAACTGGAGTGCTGAGAGAACAGCCGAGAGCTGCTGCAAGCCAGTGACTGGATGTCCATAAGCTGTCCAGGCTCAATGCTGGCAAAAATGCACACCACTTGTTAGGACACTCCTATTTTACAATGACAGCAAATTTCCCAGCAGAAAGTGTTTCTCATTGTTCATAACTGTTTCTGTGTGGGATCCATGAATATTTCTCATCATTGTACACCTAGAAGTTAAAATCAAATTTCTATTTCTTCAGTCAAAGTTCTGAATGACTTCACTAGGGATCTGATCCTGCAAGCTGCCCAAATTCTACAGTGAGTTGGTCAGCATTGAAGCCTCTTCCACTTGCCTGTATGTCTGTGCTCATTTATTCAATTAATGCTGCTGTCTGCATAATCCTAATGAAGCACAAATGAATAACTAGTACAGAAATCGGTGTTATGATCAAGATCCTGTTCTAGCTTAGTGTTTTCAGGACAACACCAGGTTGGCAACACAGTAAGATAAGAATGCAACTTCAGGTTAAATAGTCAACTCTGTGGCACTGTTGCACTGGGACAAAAACAATGTTGGACGTGATTTTTGGAAGGGATTTACAGTAGCATTTCAGTAGGATAGTGGGTCAGACTGTAACCTGTTTTAAAGATTTTCTGCACTAACTTCATTGGAACTAAAGAAGAGAATGGGCCCCTTCAGTACAAAACCCCATCAGAGTCCTACAACTATTTGCTGTTTTCCACTAAAAAACCCTAAAAAAACAAAAAAAACCAAAAACAAACCCCAAAAAGCTAGCTACCTTCTGCAGAAGCCACCATGGTCAAATCTGTGGGGTAAATGCTATAGAAGTGTGGTAAAAAGTGTGATATGAGGATGATCTCCTCAAGAACTACATGTAGACATGGAAAAATCTTTCAGCAAAGCTCTGTGTATTTTAAATTAACTGTTTTACTGAAAGCTAGTGCTTTGTTGTAGTGCAGACGGGCTCTCTGTGTCTGTATGCCTCTGCTTATTTATTCAATTGATATGGCTGTCTGCATAATCTTCATGAAGCATAAAGCACAGTGGGTGACAAAGAAGCTTATGTAGATGTCAACTGATGTTTGTAATGGCAGTCAGCCTACCATGTAATTTCCACATACGCTACTCTGAAGTAGTTTATGGTCACTGTCACTCATGGTACTGTTGTGTGTGAATATGAAGGTCCACAAAGCGGTAGGTTAAATATGTGGTTAATCCAAGTACTGTAAAAAATAGATCTTAGAAATATTCTTAATGTTTGGATGTTTTTTAAGGGATTATTTCTCTGGTTGTGTTTTACTTCATCACATATTTTACAAAAAAGGGGATATACAATGCTTTTTAATTCTTCTTTCAGCAGTAATTCCTTTAAATAGCATCTTGTGGTCCATATAACTTATGTTCTGAATCAAATATGAGTCTGTATCAGATGGATTTATTTAGTTTATAACAAAGAAATAATCCCTTCTCCAACAACTGGCCCACTGAAATCCAGGAGATTTCTGCCATTAACTTGGGCAAGATACTGATTTTTATCTTAGGATCCCATATTTCATAAATGCACTTGCATAACAAACATAATTGTCCTGGGAGCTATGTACAAAGAGAAAAATTGCATTCTCTTGTTTTCTTGGAAACCATTTTACCTCTTGTAAATAACAATGACACAATTAACTGAGAAGGAGGCATGGTTAGTTCCTTTGAGCAGGTGATTCTTGTTTTCCTGCTGTTCCTGGCAAGTTTCATGCAAGAACTTGCAGCTGGAAACTTATCTGCAGAAAGTGATTTTGAGATTAGCAGATAGGATAGTTTGCATTCAACAGTGTGGAGAAGAATCCTGCTCCAGCCCTCCAACAGATGTGGGTTTCACTCCTGATTGATGTTAAAATGATCCTTCTTGGATCCGTTGCCATCAGTTACGGGAATATCAGTACTGAGATATCCGTCATTTCCATTGGGACTGGGGATGATAACTTCCAGATTGAAGTGCACCCATCCGATACAGACGTCGTTTATGGATCACAGCCCCGTAGTCCAGACAAGTCATCCCTGTAGATCTGCTGTGTGCTGCTAGTTGTCAGTGTATGGCATCTCAAGACTTGTCTGCCTGGATGGGTGCAGCTACTTTGCACGTTCCCCTGCCCGTGCTGCTGCCTGGCTCGATGTAAGCCATGTCTTCTCCAGAAGCCATGTAATCACATTAGCGTGGCGCTGAGCCCCTTTTCCAGCCAGCCAGATGCAGGTCAGCCCTAGAAGCCATGTAACCACTTGGAGCATGGGTAGACCAGACACACAACTGGCCATGTCGCTCCTACATGAGCCATAAGTGGTCCGGGACAAGATTGAGTAAGAAATAATGTAATTCAAGATTGGTAAATGAACTGTACATTCATGTAGATTTATTGTAAATTCACTGCTCATCAAACACAAACCCAATCCAAACAATGAAATTTGTATGCGCTTTTAAAGATCTTGCACTTTACTATTTTTTTTTACTTTTATTTTATGTCACATAGTTGTCTTAATGCAAAAAGAAGCCATAAAAAAACCCAGAAGACTAGTATGGGGTTTCTAAATAAGGGGATCATCAATTTTGAAGTAAAGAATCCATTTCATGTCTCTGTTTAAGGTATAATGTAAAATACTCTCAAATACATGTACAGTAAAGCAGGATCTGGTTTTGCCTTAGTGAAGCTGTGAGTAAGTCAGGGGGAGTTTGTTCTTACACTTGAGTTTCCCTGTGGGACTGTACAAAATGCTGCACACTGTCTTTGCAGCAGGGGCTCAATCCTGCCATCCTTGTTCACCCCAGAAGAAGGAACACAATGCTTGCAGAGTCAGGCCCAATGAAGAAATTAAATCAGCTCGGTACTCTAATGCTTCCTCCCACTGACATCACAGTACAGGAAGCTCCTCATATTTTATTAAGTTAATAAGAGATGAGTTACTTCTGTCACATCTGTTTTACAAAACAGTTAAATTTTTCAGGGTCAGGATATCCAACCAAAATCAACCGTTTCTTTTAATTCCTCCATCAAAATTAAATAATGCCAAAGGGATTTTGCTTGGTTTTGTGTTAATTTCCATTATTGAGATCTGTGTTACACAGTTTTAATTTTGCAATCCTGACTCTGAGGAGTTGACTCACATGAGTAGAAATTATTTCTGTCACTTAAGATGGCAAGATCAGGCTACTGTATTGTCATGTGAAAATATTAGTATCATGTTATAACTGACAATCAGACTCTATTTTTGTAATAAAGCTTTTTTAGCTTGTTTGTTTCACTTTGCTGTTTTCATACTCTTTCACCTCTCATTTTCAACTTAAAGTAAGAAAAATCTGAAGAAGTCCCCCATTTTACTCATTTCAAACTTAAAAAAAATACATTGCCATGGAAGCCAGTCCAGGCAACCCCATAAAAATTCCAGGTTTTGTCATGTGTTTATGTGTATGGATCATTATTCACTAGATGAAACTCCTGTATCTCTGAATCAGTATATTTTCTGTGAATATAAGTTTGTATATAGTATGAAAGTTACCTTTATTTGTACATAGGCTCTCGGAAATAATCCCTTCTATCAAAGGTCCTACTTCACTGTATCTACAGATTGTTTCACTGTGGCGTGTACACTTACTCACCTTATGATATCAATACAGAGCTCTCCATATAAATCACTTTATGTAATTGAGTTGTCTAAGTGTGAATAACAATAACAACAATAAATACTAATAAAAAGACTTAACAGTATGTCATTTTGCTCAGTGTCTTCTATCTTAATTGTCTTGGACTTGATACGGCTCTGAAAATAGTATTTTAACTACCTGGTCTGGGTTGAATGATGACCTGCAATGCTACTCTTCATCCTAAGTGTTCAAGCAGCACTAACTGCCTTTTGCCATGTCACTGTGCTGCCTGCTGTGCACATGCAGAGTAAGGAAAACATCTGTATTCCAGTGAGCTTAAAATTTAGTTAAACAAGGATTTTTTTAGTCTACAGCCCAATGTGAAGCCACCAGTCAACAACTTCCTGGAGCCCTGTGTCTTTCTGGAGCATATGTCTGGAGCCCTGGGGTCCCTACATTTCTTTACTGGCATGTTTGCTCACAGGTTGTTTTGAATGCCATTCTTCAGTTTGACACCTTCTCGTTTAGTCTTCAGGCTGCACAGTCTGTTGTCCTTGCCAGCTGGGATGTTTGGCTTTTTTTCAGTCTGTCACTGGGTGAATGAGACTTTTAAACAAAAGAATGATCTTCAATAAATAATAGCGAAAGAAAATCAGTAATGTTAAAAATTTCCCATAATCAACCAAACTTTCCATCTTCACAAGTTATAAAAGGTTGCAACAGTTGTTATTAATATTTGTCCTGTAGTAGCCCCAGGAAGTCATCCTCCATATTGACATCTTTTATGAGGTGGTGTGCCAACCCTAAAGGTGTGAGCTCAGGACAGAGATCTTTCATTCATCTTTAACCATGCTAGAGCTTAAAACTTTTAGATTGGAAACAACAAAAGAATTTTGCAAATAGACTAAGAGATGAGAATGGTGATTGTCCTGGGACATTCAGGCCTGCCAAATGGGAAAAACAAGGTCAAGCACATCCTACAAAAAGCAAAGTTGGTGTATGTTGCGAGTCACAGAGGCACGTGTGGGATGCTTTGAAATTTAGGTTGGAGATGGAGAGTTTGAAAGAAAGACTGTGTTAGGTTTTATCGCAAAGTGAATACGCGTACGCATACATACACACACATACACACAAACACACAGGTGTTCACAGCTGTGCTCTGTGGGTGTGTGTCTTACCCCACTGCTTGGTAACATTTGATTCCTGCCTCAACTTCAGCCACTTTTGAAAGGAAGTAGAGGATTTTAAATCCTTCATTACCACATCAGGCCTTGATGGTATATGACTAGTCTAAGCAGGAGAAGAAGAAAAACATACTAAGTATCCTCCTCAATCCTGCCTGGGGGCGTGATGGCAAGTTTCCTTGCCATGTGTTTCCCCTCCCACAACCGAGTAGTTCACTGCCTTATCTGTAGTGTCGGAAAAAACAAAGCTCTGTTCATTCACTATTACTTTTTCTTTTACAAGTAGCTGTATTTGGGGTGTTTATTGACAAGGAGAAAAGTGATGTTTGTTGTTAAAACTGAGTATTTGATCCCTCCCCTGGAAAGACTTCAGAGCTTCCCTTTAAAACAGGGAAATCCCTTCCTTTTAACACGTCTCAGAGAAATAAATACTTGTGCCCGATACTTGCAAAGAATACAGAGACACAGACTACAGATTATAGCCCTAGAGAGATGTTTTAATCATCCCTTCATCTCCTACTAATGCAAATTTCCTCATCGCAGTTTGGATAACATACATTTGTTGTGGGCAAGGGTTTTTTTGGGCAGGGTGATGAGGTACCAGTGATTAGTCTGTAAATATACAGTATTGCCTCTGAGGCTTCAAAGCCAAACTGAACCATTTCTCGCATGCCAAAAATGAGGATCATAGGCAGAGAAGTTACCAGCATCCCCTAAGTTAAAGAGCACCGAACTGGCTGTTTAAGCAGCAAATTGACAAGGATCTTTCAATGAAGAAGAGGTGTCCCACAAAGCTTTGAGTTATGTGGAAGCACTTTTCACCTGTCCACCAGCAATCATGAGTAAATACCAGCCCTCCACTACAACTTTCCCCTGACTGCTGCCATAAACGTGTGAAACTGCTCGTGCTGGTTCCTCGGTAATGGAGGATTGCCTGCAGCAGGGCTGGGTCAGAGCCGAAGAGCAGGTCTGGCTTGCTGTCTGAGGCAGAGGAGGAGGTGGGTGTGAGGGTATGTTTGTGTTTACTGTCTTGCTAGGGAAAATATGCCACTTCACTGGACCTTGAGCTTGATGCTGTATTCCAGAGAGCAGGGCAGGAGGGGAAGACTATGAGGAAAACTGATACAAGAAAATTACCAGTTATAATTTATGTCTAAAAGGACACTTAGTAGACTGCTTTCCTTCCTGTCTCTCTGCAGCCCAGTTTAATTGTATTGTAAAGTGAAGGAATGGTTTTGTGCACTGTTTCAATTTGGTGACAGTTAAAAAACCACTGTTCCCCCTCTGCCCCACCTCCTGCCTCTGGATTTATTTCGTATTCTTGGGTGCTAACTAGGATGAAGGAAAAGGGAAATAACTCCCAGAATTTTTTATGCCTCTGTGAAGACCTACACAAACTCACCGTGCAGCCCGCAATGGGCCAGCAGGCTGCAGGGAGTGATTTGTCTGGACTGGTTGCATCTGAAGGCATAGGCCATGACGATTTTTCTCTGTGGACACCAATGAGTCAGCGGCAGAGTGAAAAAGGCTTTGATGACTTTGAGAAGCTGGGAAGGGGGATTATGTCAGCCTGCACAGATCTAGAAACATCGAAGGGACGAGGCTCAGTGAACCTCTCTCTTTCCCCTAGGTTGGAGTCACGTTTTAATCTCAGTTAATATGCAGCTAATTTGAATGAACTAGCAACCAGGAGAGTCAAATTCATATAGGACAGGTCATTTTTCTTGCCAAAACGTCATTTCTTCTGGACTTCTTGTTTACTATGGGCAGAGTTAGTCTGAGAAGATAATACCTTTATTTGGCTCCAGGAAAGGCTGTCTAACCAGAACTAGGAGAAATCAAGTGACTGTATTTGAACTGGAATTTCTGTGGAACTGGGAGACACCATCTGGGCATGTGAGTTTGTTCCTAGGAAGACATGCTTTGCATGCTAATGTGGAGGTATTTGCTGTGGGATAAGGTAAATGCAATCCACTTTGTGATACCAAAATTGCAAACAAAACCAGAGCCAAGGATTTGGAAAATTTTAAATAGTGAAAATGTATGTTTGTTTCCACCAGAATTACTAAACAGGTATTAAAAATATTTCTGTGCTTTATGGTATTCAGTATCCTTCATTTGGAGTAAGCCTTGCCCTCATGCAACAGTGTCCCTTTAATTTACCCCCTCCCCTACCCCTGTCTCCCATGATATAAATGAAATAGAACATGCTGTAGTTAAAGGATGTCTGACAACTTGTTTCACATACACTGCTGGAATATAGCTTATGCTGCAATTTTCAAGTATTCAGTGTTTATGCATTGCTTTCCATGCATTACCTTCACAAGACTGCCGTAGACCTAAATGTTTTCCTGATGAATCTGTCTTGCGTACCTATTGTTTTTTAACCTGTGAGTAGTAGCACAGTGAGTTCCTGAGGTTACAGCTCCTCATCTGCTTCTGCCCTCCAGCCTATGAAATGGTTAGTCACTTGTTTTGTTCTGCTGAAAGTCATCCTGCAGAGATGCCCATTTTTATGACTTGTGAGCGTTTGCTTTAGGGCAAAACCCTCCTCTGGCATAAAGGTGTCCACTCTCTCTGGACTATGACAAGAAGAGATACAGAAACCTAGAGGAGAGGAAAACTTGATCGCCTTGCATTGGCAGGCGCAGTTAACATCTTTCTGCCCTTAAACCCTACTAACTGGGGTGTGGTAGCTAACATAGGGTGAAAATCTGGCGAAAAAAGCACGTGTTTTCCATGTGCATTATTAGGCTGAGAGAGTTTTTACACCTTAAAAATCAAATGCTGCTGGAAACCAGTACATATTTCATTTTTCAGTGCAACATATGCTAAATTACAGAGCTCCCTCTGCTAAAATAGTTTCAAGGTGGTTGGTATCTCTTGACTATTCCTGCTACTGACTTCTCTTTAATCGGATACCACACACTCTATTATGCATTTCCACTTTGTGTTCACTGCAGCATGGGTGAAAACCCCGGAGAAATTATGATCTCTCGTCCCTGAGACACCTACCCGAAGCAATATATTGTTCATTTTTCCATGACTGTGTCTGAAGGAAGGTATTTTTGTCGTGGATAAACAATGCTCAGATCTTGAGGCTGAAAAAAGGCTGTGAGTTCCTTAACTGTGGGATGTTATCTGGGTCAAGGGCAATACTGGGAATCATAAGATTCACAGCAGGGTTGGGGGGAAATGCCCCTTGAGTGGCTCTGAAGAGCAACCTATTCACTTTACCTTCAGTGCTTTTGTCTGGAGGACAATGGGGAAAAGTTCAGGTAGGAGACCTCAATGACGGTGTTCTCTAAAGATCAAAGCCACGGACAGGACAGCTCTGCTGTCTGAGTGATGATCATGCTGTAGTTACAGACAGAAGAGGTCAGGGAGAGAACACAAAAGGGAGAGACATGTATGACAAGGAAAGGAAGGAGGTGGGGGGCAGGCAGCATTTCCATTTCTGCATGACACAGTCCATTGTCTTATTTCCATCAGTTCTGTCGTTCTTTATCCCCTTTAACTAGTACGCATTACTCCTACTGCAGTCTGCATTCTCTTTAATTTTGTAGTGCAGCCTGAGTTAACTATCAAGCTAGCTTGTTTCACAGTCTAAACAGCTTCTACAGGCCTGGTCTTGCCCTCAGAGGTAGCAAAATCTCCATTGGCTTCACAGGGGGAGATGTAGTAGATAGGTAGATGCATGAAGACTGAGTCTAAAGGAGGGACTTTGTGTCTTAGTTGTTGGAGTCATGCTTTCAGAGGTTGTATCAAGAGAACTGAAAGCAAGATAAATCCATTAGTGAAGATGAAAGATTGAAAACACACACAGATGAGTACAATTTGTGCAGAAATTCTGGGGAGACAGTACATTGAGTTCAAATTCATTATATTTTTCTGGGCAAAAAAATGATAAAATGCATCCTGTAGAAGCGTAATTGCTTATTTTAGACAATTGCCTCAGTCTTGCAAGGTGTAATGAAGAAATAGCCTGAAAGTATGAAGTTTACTGCAGTCAAAATAGTAGGGGATCAATAGATGCATTACCCAAGTATCTCACTTGTCCCGGTTTCCTTTAAAAATCTGATTCGATTTCCTTAGAGAACACAGCAGGATGCCTGCTCCTGTACCTCTCCCAGTCAGGCTTTTCTCTTGTATTTTACTCATTGGCTAATTTCACTCAGATTTGACAGAAAAGCAAAGACCTCAAAGGCAATTCAGCTCCCATGAGCTTCATGGAAGCAGCCACCTTAGTGAGGAGGAAATAGTTGATATCAGGTGCTGGTGCTTAAAAAGGGACGAACGACCTTCTGCACTATTACACATAGAGAAGTCATGGGAAGGAGAGCCAGAGACCTTACAAATACCTCAATGACATGAAGTGACTCAATTTGTGTATAAGGCAGAGAACTGTATTAAGTCCAACTTTGTCAGTTTGTGGAGCTCCACGTGTCCTTTGCTTTCCTTGGCTGGCTGGCTGTCTTTCATAATGACTAAAGCATCTTCTGTAGCAACAGTCCTGCAAGTAGTGTGTGGGGTTAGGAGAACTGTGGAACATTGGAGATTATGGGTCTGAAGACACAGGTTGCCTGCTACAAGCTCCTGCCCAGAGTCCCCAGGCTGGGGCTGAGGCAAGCACCACCCTGGCGGCAGTGCCAGCCATAGGCAGGCACCATGGGGAGGAGGACTGTTAGTTAACCCAGATGATCATTTTCCAGCAGAGCTAACAGTTGGGCATTGCTGAGTATAAAATCAGTTGCCTAAGTGGAAGAAATATAAGAACTTCTGAATGACAAGAAAAACCCAGTCTGTATATCGTGCTCCATTGCAATGAGGTAACATTTGGGCCATTCCTCTACGTGTATTGCACCACATACATCTCTGAGGTGTATCCTAGCTGAGTATGTTGTGAGGGTATTTAAACACCATTAAAGGCTAACATTTGTCAGAGACCTTTATTTGCTTAACATGACAAGTTTCTTCATCTGAGTGGATGGACCAGCTTCTTATATTTTAGAAAGTATTTCCACACTCTTTATTAAAAAGGCTATAGGGATTCTATTAAGAAGAAAATCTGACATCCGATTTCTCCTATTGAGGATACCTGAAAGGAAACACGCAGAAAGAAAGATGTACCTTTGTATCTGAGTTGCAGGCCTAATACTGATGGATGATGACATTTTTGTAAAGTTTTCTTCCTTGGAAGGTTGCATATTGGATTAACTCCTAGCCTTCTGATTAAAGTATAGCTAAGCATGTTTTGAGGGAGAAAAAAGATGAATTCTCTCTCTCTAGTGATTAACTTCCACAGAAATGTGTGGTAATCTGCCAGTACCCTTGGTTTTCTTATGGATCCCTAGCAGCAAAAGAATTAGACTCAAAAGACATTTATCACAGCCTGAGGTCCCACCCCAGCGCTGATTGAAAGCAGGAGAATCCTTGCAACAAGTCTTCCCCCTATCATCCACTGAGCAATGGCCTCATGAGTTTGTATCATAAATTCTCACCCATTGAGTTTTTATTTTATTTTAAAGCCCAGCCTCTCTTGCAGCAATGAATGAGTAATCTAGCTCAAAGAGAAGCTATCCTGCATGCCATCAACAAGACCGATTTTGACAACAGTGGCAACATGCCAAATATAACCCAAATAAACAGACTTTCTGTTTCTTAACTTGCCCAGCAGAGCCTAACAGAATTTTTAGATTCTTCCCCATGATTGTGTTAATTGTACATTTGATGTCATGGGTACATCCTGCCAGTGGAGGAAAGGTAAAAATACCAGTAACACTTAAAATCAGACATCCTCAACACTTTAAGGTAAAATTCCCACCATCTGAAAGAAAAAAAATAGTCTCAATGGTGCTCAGGAAATTATTGCTAGAACCAGCTAACCTTACAAACTATTTCTTAGTAGTTCATCACTCTTTTTCTAGGAGTAAGCCCATTGAAATCTTTCTAAAGTATCCCATTTAGCCAGTTAGAGATAATCATAATGCGAGGTTGATTTATGGTTTTCAGGAAATACTACTGTAATATATTACTGTCCTGGATCATAAAATACAGCCGAGTCATTTGCAGGCTGTACCAACCAGACCATGAAAGAAAAAATCATTGTCGTGCACTTGTGCTTAATTTAAAAAGCCTGTCTGATGGAGGCATAAAGAAAAGAGATTCTTTTGCAGATCTATTTAGGGCTGTTAAGGTTCACATGAAGACAACAGAGACTCAAATGATGGAACTGAAATGTCTACCAGACTGTACCATTCCCTGTTCTTCTTACTCTCTGAAGAACAGTAGCATCCAGATGACAGTCATATGGTTGATGATAAATCTAGTGCAGGTAAACTCACAGGTGGTGCCTAAAGAAGCGGCAAAAGTACTATAATGAACTCCTTGCTGCTTGGATTTAACCCTCCACTGATCATTTACTATTTAGTCAGGAACCCAAACCATTACAGACTCTACAGCCTGTCTCTATCACATGCAAGGTGAAGTTCCCAGGTTTGTCTGTTCTCTTTAGAGACATTTCATGGGATGGGACCCCTGCAAGATCACAACCTCAGACAGCAACTCTCTTCCCCTGGAACTGTGGAGGGGAACAGTTCACACTGAGAGTTTTGGAAGGCGAGATGGAGTGGCTAGGCTATTCATAAAGTGCTCAGACCCAACAGCAATTAACAGCTATCAGTCCCATATTTCCTCTCAGCGTACAGCTAATCCAAAATGAACAGCATCCTCCACTTACTCTGGGGTCTGTAAGGTGAGGTATTGAAAGAAATCCTTTTGAATGTCTGCACCCTATATAGCACAGAAGGGTGCCTGTCACTGGCTTTCCTAGCTGAGTGATGAGAGGCACCAAGAAGTACTTCTGTATTTAACAGTAGTGTAAAATCCTCCAGTTCTAAAAAAACCCTGAAACCTTTGCTACAAGAAACAAGGAATTATCTATGTTAGATGATACAAATATCAGTTTTTTCTCTATCAGCTAGCACGCATTTTGGTACTCAGATACTGTGATACGTACAGAAAGCAGTATCTCACCCATTTTTCTGAATGCTTTGACCTTGTAAGACCTTTCTGCTTTTAAAGCAAGGTCCAGGGCTGTGCAACCTTTTAAGATGCACATTTATACAGTCACAAATAATGCCACACATGCTCACATTCACCTCAGAGAGTTTTCTATTGTGTTAGTCATCCTTTTCCTAGAATTAACATTTGGGGTCAGAGAAGGGAGGAGCAATGGGAACAGAGCAAAACATGAGATCACTGTGGAATATTTCAAAGGTTTTTTTCCATTAGGATGTCCATTCTTTCCTACTAGTGTGGTTATTGATAGGTACAGCTTAACAGTCAATCATGTATTACATTATGCCAATTCTGCATAAAAAAGGAACAAAGAGATGGTCCTCAGAGGGCCTGATGTGAGCTCTCATGGACCACCTAAGCTGGCATTCAGCTGCAACCCTCTGTCGGTGGTTTCAAAGCTGTTTCTACAGTCTAGGGATTTTTTCTATGTATTCTTTCACACTATCAAGATGCTATCACCCACCCATTCAAGTTAAATGGCAACAAAAAATGACAGTTCTTACTGCATTTCTGTCCTTTTCATTTCTGAATCCAGCTGAGGTACTAAATGGGCTGAAATTCCCAAGGTTGCAAGTACTTCTTAAAGGCTGTTTAGGTCCAATAAATAACATCCCTAATGCAGCATATGGGGCCTTTTCTATGAGATAATACTTTAATCTGCCACAAATGCCAGTCAGGGCTGGCAGGTGGAAAGATTTTCGTGATTTTCTTCAGTCTGTCTTCCATTCTATATTACATTTGTCATTGTCCTGCCTGTGCTATAGCTTTGATTGCTGTAGTGATGAGTGAGATACACAGACAATGAATTGTATTACAAATGGCATATCTAAGGTTCCCAAAAGGAAGTAGTAGTATTAACAGATAATACACTTCTCTAGTGGTAAATAAACAAGAAATAAGCTGTGGTTAATTAAAATTGTAAGAATTACTTTCTTATATAAATGCTCAGCTTTATTAGAAAAAAAGCCATAGAGCCTTACAGCAAAACCTAATCCTTGCATCTAACTACTGAACAGGATAAAACATACATTTGTAAGTTGTCTTAATTATTCTTCATTATTGTAGATAATTATCAGCTATAAAACAGCATGCTACAGTCTGAGGATAGACAGATCTCGAGTTGTATTCCTCATTTTTCCACCAGTATAAAAATAATAAATCAAAAGATTTAGCACTTGTAAAAAGGAACAAACTTTACAATTAAACTCTGATGCTCATAGCTACAAGGTATATTTGAAGCCAGGCATTCATCACGGTTCAGTGGAGGACTGGCCATTCATATAAATGACTGCAACGCACAGCATTAAGATAACATAGTCCTTAAGCAGAAGCTGATCCCTCTTGCAAGAGATATAACACATTTTACTTTAGACACAAGCAGACCACTCCTTGTGGATAGGTCTTTGTATTAGGGCTTACAGTAAAATTTTTTATGCATTGTATACTCAGGTCCAATGTATGTTAGCATATACAGGCATTTCTATGCTGCTGAACACTGTGGCTACAAACTGCCGCTAGTATCAGCAGGTTAGATGACATCATGTAGCAATCCTGTCTGCATTAGTTTTCAGTACCGCAACCAGTGGTTGCACAGACAGAGAACTGAAGACTGAATAACTGCCAGCACAGGTACTAGCTTGAAAGCCAGGACACAGCAGTTTTATTTGCTGTAGAGAGCAAAAGAGAGAGGAGAAGAGGAAAAATTCAAAGAAATGTCAAACTGGACAACCACACACCAGGCTAACAAACAAAATAGATGACCAGCATGGGAAGATCCAAGGAAAAAGCACCAAGCAGCAAGGCCAAAGGACAAGTCTGTTGGGCCACATGGTCTCTGGCTGCAAAATCTATGAGTGCTCTCACCAACATCAGCTATGATACTGTAGGTTTTTTTCCTTTCCTATGTATTTTGTTCCTTGCAGCACTTCTCCCTTTCTGCAGACAAGCTAAAACTGGTACTGGCAACATGCATCACAGCTCTTTTCTGGCGCGTTAGGCTTCTTACCTCCCCAGGCTAATTACCCCTTTCCCTCAGTGGAAATACTTAGTCCTGTCCATCTCAGCTTGGGAAGTGACACAAAATGAACAGAGAGCATGAAGTAAGAAGTGAGCATTTGTTAGACAGACAGCAGATGTAGCCCACCCTGCCCCTTGGCTGGGTGCCTCATGTTGTGGTCTAGGAGACATTGCTCTGTGTCATTAACCTTCTTCCTCTCCCTTGTGCCTGTGGGGAAGACAAGTGCCACCTACCCAGTCTGCTCCTCAGGATCTCAGCGGAGCAAAGACTTCCTGTGGTGGAAACCTGGCACAAGGATCTTTCTTTATCTTTAAACCTTTTATAAATGCACCTTATTTGAGAAGGGCACAACCTTACGGTGTGGAAAGAAACAGGCAGTCTCTGGGTACTGACATCATGCTGCAGTTAGAGACCAGAAGATCTGAGCCAGAGAGGACTTCATTCTCCTGAATGGATGAAGGACAGGTCATTCAAACTTCTTGATGACCTGCCTCAGTTCTGTGTATGGATTGTGATATCGGGTTCCATAGAAATAAGATGGACTGTTGACTTCTCGCTCAAAGGTGTAGCTCTTATTTCAAAGCAAGGAATGGAGACATAGCATGTGTGTGTGAGCTAACACCAGAATGAAGTCTCACTTTCACAAAGTTTAAAATAACGTAGCATTTTGACACAAGCTTCTTCATGATCCTGTGGAAAGACTCACAAGAATGTATCCAGAGCCTGCCTGTCTTGCCGTCAGACCTAGTCCTCAGATTTCTAACGCACAGGAGAGTATGACTGAATTTGATGAGGATTTCCCTGATCACCTGTGAGCAGTGAGCCAGGGCCTTATTTGAAGGTAGCATATCAGCAAGACCCTGCAGGTATGGAATATGGTTACAATGGCATTTCAGGGCATTCACACAAACACATACATGAATATGCCAGAGCAGTCTCATTGGTGACACGCTTTTAAATGCATTGGAGCCCTCTGCCTGATTACATGCCACAAGAAGCAGGACTCACATTGACTTTCAAAGGTGGGACAATACTTTAACACAGCCACAAAAATAAATTCAGCAACTCTTCATAAGACTGCAACTTCATGAATATCAGCAAAAACACAAGTTAGGGCATTTGGAGACAGAGAGCTTGGGACACACTGTACTAGCATTGCAAGTTGCAATGATGAAGATTTCTGAAAAAATTAGAAAGTATTAAATCTAGAGCATATACTGAGGGACAAAGAGCAGGTCAGGGCAGGTTATGATCCTGCTCATGGGTTTAACATTTCATTCTTCCAGTGGCCCTAATAACTACCAAGAGTTTACAGAAACAAAGATAAACTATCCCACTTTATAAAAATGTCAAGGGTAAGTTCTGGAAACAGATTGCTTCAGTCTAAGTTTTGAATTAACCTACTCTTTACATCACTACCTCTTGATTTATTCCAAATACCGTAATGGGACTTCAAAGATAGCTGCCATTAGGTTCTCCCTTTTTCTGCATCAGGGCTTATTCAGATTACAAAAATGGATTAGTGAAAGTCATGTTTTGATTGCACCTATCTGTTTTTACAGGAAGATGTAATAGGCATCACTAATTTAGTGAGTCCCTTCTGCCATGCTTTTTGTTTTGTTTTGGGTTTAGGGGAGTTTTTGATGGTTAATTCAGAAGGTAAGGTTAAGTTAGAATCTTCCCATCCCTTTCACTGCCATTCACAGAGGTGGCAAATTGGCTGGCACATTACTCAAGGTACTTCTGCACTGTTAAAGCTCTGGCCTAGACAGACGTGTGAGCGCAGGACCAGCAGAGAGGCTTTCCCCTATTGCATCTTTCTTCCTTGTACCATAGGAGCGTGCTGATAGTAAAAGGCTTGCAGCCTGTTTGTCCACTAGTCCCCTCTGCTTGTATGACTGGAACCAAGGGAAAATGTGGGTATTGGAGCACTGGAAGTTTTGAAGAACAGGCTAGACAAACATTTTCCTGGGATATTTTTGAAGGGCTGAGCCTGTTTTTGAGCCGCTGGTTGTTTAGATGACGTCCCAAGAACCTTTCCAGCCCTATTTTGCTATGACTTCTTCAGAGTAGACTTTATACATTGCTTTTGCTGTCTTGATCAACTTCTCTCCTTTTAGTAAAGGAGATTAGCAATTAACAAAGGTAGTCCAAGCACTGTGGTCAGCAAGATAGATCACATCACACTTCTGTGGAGATACTGTGTGCAGCTGTGATGGTACAATATTGAAACACACAGTTATCTGTTTGCCTAGGACACTGCAATCATTGCTCTGTGCATTGTCAGCTGACAAGCAGACTACATCCCTGTAGACAGAATAAGGAGTGCATCACTCCAAAATATTCAAGTGGGGAACCACATTGCAGTGCTGGATGGGTTTCTACAACAAAGTAGGTCATCTTCCCTTCTCTGCAGACCTCTTACAATTCCCACTTTTCCTTTGAGGTTTTCCTTTCAGTCTCTCCCTAAGCAGTTGTCTGCTTATGACTTTTTCCCTCTTACCTACCAGTAAGGCTATCATTCACAGCCTGCTTCCCACTTCTCTCATGGGCAACTTAGCAGTTTCCTCTTGTCAGTGGAACATCTTCCCTGAACTGACATCTCCTTCACAGCCCTTTTTTTTCCCACAGATGTCTAGCAA
The DNA here is from genome assembly GCA_008921705.1 of Burhinus oedicnemus. Taxonomy (NCBI): domain Eukaryota; kingdom Metazoa; phylum Chordata; class Aves; order Charadriiformes; family Burhinidae; genus Burhinus; species Burhinus oedicnemus. Next base: position 4,524,015 of record VFFE01007235.1, on the reverse strand, counting down.
GGCAGTTGTTTTGCATCCCAGCTTTTAGGTAATTTCTCCAAGTAGTCATTAATGTCAGTAGTGGGTATCACTCCTGTGCAAACACAATATCCTGCCTTGTGCAGATTTTGCCCTCTTGTTCGTAGTTTAAATATGCAGTCTTTTTTTTTTTTCCTCTCAGAAAACAGTTTCTTCCAGGTCATGTCACTCATCACTGTAAACTACCACCTGCAAGGGCTTGTAGCTTCCTTTTTGTGGAGAAAGAGCAACTCACACAATGTGGATACAAATGATACATTTCAAACACAGTGAGGTACTACAGCCAATAATGCAAATATTGAGTGTATCCAGTGTTTTAGAATAACCTTTACCTTTTTACATTAATTATCTATTTTTTTATCCATTTGGTTTTGCTTTCATTTTGTACTTATATAGTTACGGATTATGTATCTTTTAACACTTGCATTTTCCATGCCCTGGCTGTATTGCACTGTTCTTTCTTGACCAAAATATGTTTTACATTTTATCCAGTCTCATGAAAGTCATTCAAAAAGACCTTCCAGACTCTTTAGATTCCTTGAGCTCTGCATGCTCCGCACTGATACCAAGGTTATACAGAACGTGAGCATCAAAACAACTTGCTTCTTAGAATTTTGTTACTGCTTTTTTGAATTGCAGGTATTTTCTTTCTTTTTTAGTATTTATTAAGCTGATCCTTTGTAAGGGTAAGAATGTTTCATATAGTGTATGACAAAAATTAAAACTAAATTTTACAGGATTAACTGACTTAACAGAATCCATGCAACACAATAAAGGTGCTATACTTTGGCACTGAGGTAGGAACCCTTACATAAACAAAGATATTTGGGACAATGGGAATAGAGACAGAACCACAGTACTTCTCAACGTTGTATAAGAAGCTATGGAAGAGAAACAGAGTAACCGTCAGCTGTCAGCTGGGATAGAGTTAATTTTCTTCTAGTAGCTGGTATAGTGCTGTGTTTTGGATTTAGTATGAGAATAATGTTGATAACACACTGATGTTTTAGTTGTCGCTAAGTAGTGCTTACACTAAGTCAAGGACTTTCCGGCTTCCCATGCTCTGCCAGCGAGAAGGTGCACAAGCTGGGAGAAAGCATAGCCAGGACAGCTGACTCAGACTGGCCAAAGGGCTATTCCATACCATATAACATGATGCTCAGTATATAAACCAGGGGTAGTTGGCCAGGGGATAGCGATTGCTGCTCAGGGACAGGCTGGGCATCGGTCAGCAGGTGGTGAGCAATTGTACTGTGCATCAGTGGTTTTATATGTTGTTATTATTATTACTGTTCTCCTTCTCCTTCTTCTTTCTTCCTTTGCTGTCCTATTAAACCGTCTTTATCTCAACCCATGAGTTTCGTGGGTTTTTTTTCCATTCTCCTCCCCGTTCCAGTGGTGGGGGGAGTGGTGAGCAAGCAGCTGTGTGGTGCTTAGTTGCTGGCTAGGGCTTAACCACGATAGTTAACTCCTTTGGTAACTTTTCAAAGATAATTGGGACTATTTCAGTAGACCATTCCAGACTCTGGCAGAAGTAGGTGTAAAAACCAATGAACTCAAAGAATGCTGTGTGGACTCTCTGTTCACTGGTTATCTTTTTTTTTTCTGGTCAAGCATATGAAGAAGCAATGTGAATAATTAATAGTGATGTAGAGAAATTGCAAATTTCAGAGCTTCTTTTTGAATTTTGAAAACAATGCAGAGAAGTAAGCTAGATGCTTTAAAAAAGAGTCTGCATTTTGACACTTTAAAAGCTGACACTAAGTGCTTCAGAAAGGTAAATCCTGTGACTCTGGTAAGTCATAGATTGAACCAATTAATGTACGTGGTAACATGACACATGCAATTTGGTTTCTAAATTGGCAGTCAGGTACATGGTGGTCAATGACAAGCTATGTCATCTAGCATGCTTTCTCTTACTGCTGAGTCTCTTAATTTCTCACAAATTAAATTGCGATCCAGGGGCCTAGGAACCTTTGAGGCCCCTGAAACGATTAGAATATTGAACAAAGGACTGCCAGGTCTCCTCAGTAGGGGAAAGCCCCTTAGTATGAGCAAGTCCTGGCAGCTAATAAAAACAGTGACCAGGGACCAACTTCTTGCCAAGGTAAGGTTCAGACAGCATCCAGATACTACAGGGTCTGATACTATGCCAGTCACATTCCCCTTGGGCTTCTTAGGAGAAATACATCTTAATATCAGCTCTACATCTGCCAAATCAGCTAGTGAAAACTTAAAAGACACGGTGCACTTGAGGGTGAGCACAAGCAAGAAGATGCAAGTTTTCTTCTGCCCGTGCTTTGAGAAAGTCAAGCTTTGGGCTGCCTCTGAGTAGGCCTTTGCTTTGTTTGAACTAATTATTGCATCAGAAATGAAATGGTAAACTTCCCAGAAGATAAGGAAGACATACATTTTAAAAGAAAGGTACTCATGTTGGAGAAAGCTGGACACAGATCAGCTATGGATCAGTTATGCCCATGGCCTATATAAATGCCTCTGTCTTCTCCAACTGCTCCTTAAATATCTATCTCCATGAAGACATAGAGGTTCTGAGCCTCCACAGTCTACTCCTGTGCCTCCTGCACATCACTTCTCCTAATGCCCTGTCTGAATCTTTGCACACTTGCTTCTGCATACTTACATCCTGTTAATGCCCATCTCATGCTGCTTTTTAAGGCTGACTAAGCCTATTTCTCCACACAGGCCATTTTTTTTTCCAACTGCTGGTAATCCTCCTTGCTATCCTTCTCTGAGGGAAAGGATTTCTTCATATCTTACAGATATTTTTTTCCAGTATGATGTTGTCTTTTTTTCTTTTTAATGAAGTGATGCCTTATTGTATTATATTTGGCTCCTGATCGACACTATCCATTCAGTTTCTTGTACAAAGAACTGCTCCTTTCCTAGTTATTCTGTATTCAGAGCTGTCAATGATGCCTATATATGTGTAATACCTTGTTCTTAATCAATTGTTGTATTTCCTATGATTCAGCAAGCTACCTTTGGATTTTACACCTGCTTTTCAAGGTATTCATGAACCTTCCCAGATTTTAGTTTATCAATACCTTCCATGTGTGCACTGCTGAGCAATTAAACAGAAGGTGACTGAGGAGAGACTCCCTGCTGAACTCCACTTGACACTACCTTCTGGTTTTATAATGGACTACCTACAAGAGCTCAGAAGCAGCTAATCAAACAATTTCACACTAATCCACAGAATTTTTATCAAACTCAGGTTTTCTAGTGCTTTCATAATAATGTCCCATCAGACAGTGCTAGAAGTCTCATCAGTGTCAAAATCTAACAGTATACTGTTTGTTCCATAGCCACAGAGACAGCAAATACTCGATCGTAGAAGAAAACAATAAATTAGGTAGACATAACTTGCTCTTGATGAAGTCCTACTCACCTCCTTATTCTATGCTGGGAATTCACAAACAGTTTTTTACAATTCCTGAGTTTGCAGGCACAGAACTTACTTACCTCCTTCAAATTTCAGTCTTTCTCAGCTTGCACTGTGTTTAACTGACAGCCAGGTGTATGATGATATGAGATTTCCAACTGCCCCTCTTGGGCAAGTTTCTGCCTCATAAGTTTGGAGAAAAAGGCAGGTTTGTGTGTCTTACAGCGAAGTAATTCCTTCAACTCTGCAACAGAAGCCTCTGAAACTCCTTCCATGTGTAACTGGCTCCTTATGCTGCAGCTGGTACGAGCCACAATCAAAGACCATCCAGAACTTGAGCATTGCTTTGGTTTCCTTCCTGGGTAAGTTCTCTGGTATTTTAACAACATGGTTCTTGAGACAGCTTGTCTCAGAGGCCTGACCATCTGTCTTGCACAGCTTGTAGGAAATTATCTCTGAAGCTCTTGCCTCTGCAAGATTTGGTCAAAATAAGCCAGGAACTCTGAAGTTATCAGAGAAATACAGTGGTACAATGATGTTCCCCTTGTTTCCATGGGAAACCATGTCAGTAATCTCCAGACAGAACAGGCTGAGTGACAGGCTGAGTGACAGGATGATATATGAGCCAATCCACCAGCTGTTTTTGACATCTTGCCAACTACAGACATTAACTCCAAGTGAGTAACATTCTTGAATTATAGCTATGCTTTCACGCAACAGTTATTTCAAGCCCGATCACATTGGCTTATGGGGATCTGCAAATGTCTCGGAGAAGGTCTTTTATGTGGAGCAAGAGGAACTGTGGTAAAAGGGAAGCAGGAGGGGAGGGGCAGGTGCAAGGCCATACATTATCTCGCTCTCTAACTTGGGAGCACAGTCTTTGGTAACGAATACTGAAGATTCACACTTTATTCTCCCAGACATACTCACTCTGACCCAGTTTTCTGGATTTGTGGAAATAAAGGCCACTCATTTTTAGCCATTTCTTGCTACTTGTCCTTGTTGATTCACAGGCTTGCGGTTTTCCAAGTATTTGCTCTACTTGAAAAAAATCAGTTTGATCAGCAAAGTAATATCTATTTCATTAATTAATGGTCTGCTATCTAATGCAGTCTCCCTCCTCCTCTAAGAGTCACAACTGCTTTTACCGGTGTGAGGGAGAAGCTACCCTTACCATATTTCAAGGTATTATACTGGCAGCTGCATTCTTCTCCACAAACATGATGTATGAAAAGGCAAACAATATTTATTTTGAACCGAATGCAATTTAATGTTGCAAAGTATTACATGCTTTCCACAAACATTCAGTATACAGACTTCAATGGAGATGGAAAAAAAAACCAAATCAACACCACTCCTTACATACTATTTACTGAGTTTTTAGTGACTGTGATTTGGGCAAGTGTTTGCCATCACTGAGAACTAAACATCCTTTCTTAAATAACCTAAAGTTTAACATTCAAAGAACAATGGACATCATATGCCAATATACAGAATCTACACTATGCTCAACACAGTATGGCATCCCACTAATTAAACTAAAATACTGATTGAACCTAAGGACTAGGAACCCACTCACTTCCTGCCAGCAAGTGAAGAAAGCATTCTGGGGCTTTAAAACCTGAGGGTGCATATACATCACTTTATACTCCAACACAATACAGCTACTTGTGCGCACGTCTATTAATCTGTATGATCAGGGAGGGCAGTGCACAAACCCCTCTGTATGCCAATCACATACTTCTTTGGGTACTAATGTTATCATGAATGGGAGCCTTAGTCCAAAGTAAAATCTGTAAAGCTGTGAATCTGGTTAAAAACTGCATGGTTTTTTCTTTTTTGAAATAAATGTAGCTTTTGTCAGAACATATAAGTTAATACTAATTTAATGTAAAGTGCAGTAGCTACATCTAAAAGTGGTGTGCTACTATTACAGTGGAATACTCTCAACCAGTTCTACAGTGGAGCTTTGAATATCAGACAGTGATCTTTGTTCACAGAGTCTCCTATGAAGAGTACGAAGGCTAGAGGTTAGTTAATAAAAATGCAGGAGATCATTCTTGGGCTGTACCTGCATTCATTCACCTCTGCAATAGCTGAATGCACTAGTGCCATTTTTTAAATTATAAAATTACTTCATTGTGAGCAGTTAGACTCTGCAGAGTAGAAGACAGCAGCTGACAGCAGGTTGATTAGAGCCCTTTGAGTCAGAGGTTGCTTTCAAAGAAAATATTCAGTAGCAGGTCTACAGTAGTTTTGAATAGTACATTATGTCTGCAGTTACTAATTTCCCAAGCAATACTAAAAATAACTTAGTCACCATAACATAATAATTTAGCAAACAATATAGAAAAATCTTACTCAAAGTAGGACCATGTCAGGCATCAGCAAACTTAGCTGGGTTCCAGCCAGCAAGCCTATCTGTATAAGGATCTAATCATATGACTTGTAATACCTGAGAAGTGTTTGAAACTGAGCATTTCATAATTAGGGAGAGGAAAGAAAAGGAAAAAGCAGCTGTGTTTCAGAGTAACAAACATTACTGTATGAATTTTTACAAACAAGTTTCATATAAAAATTATACGACTGTGTGTCCAAAAAATATGTTTCTCTCAGACAAATCTACTAGCAAGTGGTACAAAACTGCATTGTTTCACTGGCCAGATTTTGTTGCTTTTATGACCTGTCAGCCAACCTGACAGTAGGCTTACTTACCCACTTGGAAGTCCTCAAGAAGACAGTCCTATCTCCCACTAACAACTTTGCTTTAAGTGTAACAGCATACACCTTAGCTCTGGTTTTCTAAGCATAAATTTGAATACAAAAGTTATGTGAAAGGTTTTACAATACTTGAAAGTTAATTCACCCCAAAGTTCTTGTTAAGTGCCACTTTCCCAAAGATGATACTGTATAGAGTACATTTTCACATTGATAAAAAACAAGTACAACATGAGACTTCTTAGCAAAGCACAGAGGAAATGGTATTTCCTGATCTAACATTGAAAAAGGAAATGTCACTTATTAATAAAAGTGTACATCCAAAGTCTGACAGTTCTGATATTAGGTGGAATGTAAGCAGAGTCTATTTTCTCCAATACTGCAGCTATTAGCAGCTACAATTGCTAGTATCTGAAAAACATGCCTGCACTTTGCATCATTTTTAAAACAGATCTAGCATAAATTGCTGGCAAGAACCATAGTCATTCCTGAACCTCAACCTCAAAGTACAACCTTAAAACTAAATGGATCTAGAAATCCCTTATGTTTACAAAACAGGCTGAAAACAAACAGAAAGTTTGAACCTACTAGTCTTTTGTAAGAATGCAAGACTCAATGTCACATCTCATCGCTCACTGAAAACTAAGTATTCAGCTTGGGTTTTAAGTGGTTATCTACTTTTTTCCCCAAGTAACTAGCAGAGCACTGGACTATTGTTCATGTCACTTTGCAATGCATTGGTGAGAAGTTAACTCTCAAATTAGACACGCAGCTAGGCACCTACAAGTTTTTGTAGTGTAATCACCATGTCTGTCAATGCTGACCTGAGCTCCTACTGAAGTTAATGTTTACGCTTCTGTGTGAGCTTCAATGCCAAATTCAAGACTAAACATGTCTGCAACGGTAGAGAGGGACTTCTGTGACGTTTCTGTTAAGAGGAAAATAACACAGCATTCAAATGTCCACAGGTCAGTAGAAATACAGAAAAATTCAAAACCCTTGAACTCCTATTCAGTTTTAGGGACTGAAACTTCTGTCAGCTATTTCCGCATTTACACTGCCTAACTGCACTGACCCAGTTATCCACTTGCAAACACTTTACACTGGTCTCCTGTTGTACTTAGGGAAGCAACCACATACTCCGTGATCCAACGTGATGCACAGCCAGACTCCCTGTGTTACTTGCCAGGCTGGGAGAAGCACATGCTTCGAGCACACTCTTGTGGCCACATGCAACCACATCAAAATCAGACCTGAGAAGGACACAGGATGGCATGTAGGCATCTTGGACTGGCTTCTTTTGCAAAGAAGGCCTTAAGCCAGAAGTTACAAAAGAAGTGAATGAAGCACCAAAGGTGATCGGCTGCAGAAACATCATTCCTTGACCCTGCTATTTGGAAAGAGCTTTTATCAAGAGAAATGCTACATTGAAAACACAGTGCAAAACAGAGCCAACCAGAAAAGTTAGTAGTTATTTTAGAGTTCAAGAGCCTCCACCTTCCTGCTTCCTCTCTCCTCTCCAAAGAGAGGAAAGAACACATTGCCTCCTCTTTCTATGACACCTGAAGTGCTGCATATCTTAGGAAGAAGATAAAATACAACCCTATTTATTTATCATTATTTAAATACTGTCTGTGATGGAATGTAAGTTGAAACTCAATCCCCATTCCATCGCCAACTTCATGTGATCTTCACAGGTGACTTCTTGTGTGCGCAGAGGAGGGTGACGTAGGGAACCCCAATGAACGCCCATCTTTCACTTGGCCAGAACTTTATGACAGGACCCTGCTCAGGGATCTCAGAGGCAGCATCGAAGTAAGCAAAGCAGACACAGCCCAGGTACGCCGCAAGGCAAATCAAAATGTGCCTGAGAATAGACCCCCCCCCCCCCAAAAAAAGATAAAAAATCAGTAACATGATTTCAGTAAAGCAATCAAATATACCACCATGCTTTAAAATCAGTCTGTCCTTCACCTTCTTCCCCTGAGTCCCCCATAGGGTCGCTGTCTGTCCTTTGCATGCAGGCAAAGAATACAGAGAACACAGAAAACTACAGAACTGTAGCTTATCCTTGGTCTAAACCGGCTGCAGCTTTTTGGCCTCTCTGCCCCTGACAGATTTGTGTAGAAATGCTGACATATGGCACCTTGAATAAGACAGCACAGTTTGCTGGGTGGTAAAAGAACAGGCATCAGTCCTTCACTGCTCCCCCACTTTACCCTCGGTTGTCAACAGTGGAAGTTCAAGCTTTCACAGTCACTGCTTCAGCTCAGCAGCGCTGTGGGATTTTTAGTAACCAGTAGGGCAAGGAATTCAGTTACAATTAATGAACTTACCATCTGAAGAATCTGATTGGGCCAAAAAGACTCCTAAATCTGCCACCTTGGATAGTGTGAGACTTGCCCTGGGCTTATAATCTTACCAGTAATTCTAACTAGCACTAACCAGAAACATCCACCAGGCAGCACAGATGGGTAATGTGAGCACATATCACATTTGAATCAAACTGTAGAGTTTATACACAAGACTTACCAAACACAGTGTAAATAGGGGAAGTTAAATGAGGACCAGATCTCACAAAACGCTTTGTCACTGATCCAGCAGAAAAGCGCTAGCATCCACCAAAGACCTGAAAAGAGACCCAGTTTGTACACACGCAGATTTTCACACCTGAGAAGAAAAACACAAAGAAGTTGTTATAAAACAAAACAAAATTTGCTTTGTAATGGCAGCTTGATGCTTTTTTGGCTACATGTATTTTAGGGTAGGATTCATAGTGGCATCTTTAAAATGGCTCCACCACAAATGTCCTTAACAGAGGAAACTTACTTACAGTAAATATGGGTCTGATGCAAGGCAGTGGTGAGGTGACAAAACAAACCTTTTAATCAGTAGCTGTGTTTTGGGTATTGTCTTAAATACCAATGTGCAAATGGTGGGCAAATATCAAAGCATTCCCATATCTAGAGAGGGGTATCTAGGAAAACTAGTGATTAGTTACACACGCTCTCTGGTGACAACCAGCCATGAAGCAAGTGCTCAGATTTGTTTGTATCTGTCACTATATAAAGATTGGTAAAATAAGGAACTGGATGACAGGGTTTTTTAATTGGTAGTTGATTTTTTCCCCCTACATGTTTGTATTGTACAATGTAACAGTTCCAGAGGACTTTTAGCATATGAGCCTCTACCCAGAGGGCCCAAAGAAGCATACTTTAGTAGATATGGCAGACATCCACATCTCAGAATTCTTCATATTGACTAACAAGCAGTTCTCTCCCTCCACAAGAAACCTGACTTGTTCATATAGAGGTACACCAGAGAGAAAGAGCACAAAACATTTGCTGTGGTCATATGCAGTGTGGTCTGCAGCTGACCATCAGTGACTACAACAGCAGATGCCAGGATACTTGCACAGCATTACCCGTGTTGCAGGTCTACTCAAAAGCTTACAATTTTATTTCCCTATATGATGCTTTGTTCTTTTCCACATCTTAGAACTATCCTAACAACTGTGCAGCTTTGCTCAAAAGAATAAAATCAGGAAAAAGGAGGCATCAATATAATCTTCAGGTCCTAAAATCCCATTAAAGTCAATAATTTGCTGTCTACTTACACTTGCTAGTTTGGGATTAGGCCTCTTGGTGCCAGTAGATGCAGCTCTGCTGTTACTGATATCTATAAAGCAAAGCTAGACTGAGACATGACCAGCCCTATGTGGCCAACGGAAGGCATGGTTCAGCTCCCCTGCCTTCTGCAAGAACAAAGCTATGATTTGCAATTTCCCCCCCTGCCTTTTTCTTTTGTTGTTAAACTCCTGGTGAATTTCCAAGAGATCTAAGAACTGATCAGTGCTACTGGACAATTTTTGCTTTGATAAACTGCTCTTCTACAGTCACTGATATGACCTCACAAAGCACTCCCAAACCTAAAACGACAGAATAATTTATTTAAAGTGACTTGTTTGAGCTACACCTCAAGAGTGAACCAGTAAGTCAAATCTCTAGCCAGTGTAACAAGGAATACTCACAGCCTTCATCAGGGTTACAGGCCCCTGTCTTCTTCTACATCCTAGAAAGAAAACAAGTCAGTGCCAAGCACCCCACAATCTCTTCCTCTGTCCCAAGATCTTCAAGAGGGACTCCTCTAATCCACAGTCATCTTCTATGTCCTACACCTTTGCCAAAAAGTTATTGGGAATCACTCTACGCCTCCTCCTCTACAATCTTTCTCTCTGCTCCAATCCAGTCACGCTGGTAGACTTGACACGGGATCACCAGCCTTCTTCCACACAATTCTTGGGCTCATTCACTGCATCTGGAAGGTGGGCAATGCCTGGCAAATGGGTTCTTTAAAGGGACACTTCACCTTGTGACACTCAGAAGCAATTAAAACGTGTATGCCTGGAGGAGGGAGCTAGAATAGGCAAATAGGTCTTTACTGTGTGCACTGTAGTAGTATTTATGGTCCCTGATCTTCTTTATATATGATTGTCCTTGACAACTGACTAACACAGTGTAACACAGACCAAAAAAGCTCTTTGGTCCTTCTGTCTTCCACACAAAATACTTGTCAGCCTGAAACCTGCTGTGCGCATTTGATACCCTTAAAGAGTTATAATTTTTCCAACATTTATCACTAATTGTCTCCATTGCCACACACAGGCTATAAGCCACAGCCTACCCTCCATTCACTGTCAGGGAAGTAGTAATGCCAGCTCTGTCCCAAAGCTAAAATTTGTCACTACACTCTCCTGTACATGTGAGATGATCTCCAACTACCCAGTTGGAGGAGGACAGGGGCAGAGAATGACTCCTGCCTCTCTGTGGTGGAAAAGCAGAACTGCCACTGGTACCACAGCTTTGCTAAGCGAGCCTCGCTAAGCATTCAGAAAAATTTAAAACATACACAGAGTATTCTCTGTCCAGGAACACTTTTCTGAATGTATTGGAGGAGCAGCAGTATACCTGGCTCTGGTGTATTGCAAGCTAAAGAATTAGCACACTTTTCCCTGTAGGATATTTTTTCCACTCTTTAAATGCTATTTCAGCTGACATTTTAACAGGCATTTGGGATTAAGAAACTCCTAAGGCTGAGCAGAAGGCACCTTTACAGCTACTGAATTAATGACAGAAAAGGTATCAACTGCCCAATCTTCTTGACAGAAGATTTTCTCCATTGTCCTTTGGACAAGCTGGTTTTAGGATCTGGCATTCCTTTTTTAAGCCATCTATAGTTAATGTCGCATTCAAAATCATCACACCTATCTTTATTATTCAAAAAAATGCTTCAACTACTGGCTAAACTTTAATCTCCTCCACAAGAAAGATTCCACAACAGTTTTTTCATAACAAAAACACCTACATGATTGCTACAAAAATTAATACTCCACATAGCATATAAACCAAAATGGCTTTTTTCTTAGGCCTGAATCTTCCAATCCATTTGGCAAACCACCAAGACACAGTCAGAGGAGACAGGGCTTGCCCAAGATGGCTTCAAGACTGTCTATGCTGCTTACTGTAAAAAAGACTTGCTTCTCTCAAATAGTGTCTTTACGTTTAAAAAGGCTACAAGGAACATGAAGAAAAGAAAGGGTAAAGAGATTTTTGAGTTGCCTATCAAGTTCCAGAGCATAGCTACGTGAATTCTTCCTTACGTTCTTTTATGAGACACCCCAGTAAGAAATACCTCCAAGATCTGGCACAGTTTTATCACTAAAACTATACTGGTAAATCCTCCTCATTTTGGAGGATTCATGCTTCTAGGGGGAAAATCATTATTGGTGAAAAACCACTGCTGTATTAAGCATACCGGGCTTAATTCTGTCCCATTAATGCCAAGGCAGATTTCCTCTCTTCAGTGGGACACACAACCATTCGCTAAACCATGTACCTAAGCAGATACATGCATGGATCAATTTTCTACATTTGACAGGTAAAACTAGACTGCTGCGATGGATACGTGTGTATTTTGACAGAGGAAAGGGGGTGTGTATTGAGAACATGGAGGCTTTCCTGGACTTGTCTGAAGGACAAACACGTGCAACTGCATCCCATTTAAGATAAGAGGCTTGAGCTCAAACATTCAGCTCCTTTAGTCAGTGACCATGCCTGTCAATATCTGACTAGTTTGAACACCAAGAGGAGAGGACAATTAACCTGCATGGTTCAAAGAATTCAAGGCTGCAAGGGAAAACTGAAAGCTTACTTGAAGAAAATTTCTGAACACAAGATCAGCCATAGAACTGTTACAAACTGTAATGACAGGTTTGCTCAGTACCACTATCAGGTGTTGCAATTTATTTTTATAAACCTAAGACTATATGCTGCAGGGTATACTGCAAAAGACTGCTCTCTGGCAGAAAGAGCCAAGCGCAATGAGGAGAGCACAGCCTGCTGATCCATGCAATACTGCCAGGTTTTCTGTGATCACCCATCATAGAGTCTTCAGTTCCTGCAGTGGCTGTCCTTCGGATGGGCTGAGGACACGCTTGCTGAGGAAAGAGGGGACTGCAAAGCTTCCTACCTGCCACTGTTTTTACCACAAAGAGGAGATGTAATGCAAATACCACCCGGACACTGGCAAGAGACGTGGACCCAACCCATTTCTTATATTTCTCAACAGACACGGATACTGATCATCCAAACTACCACTGAAACAGAACCTGTCAGCTGAGGGTCTAAAAGTGCTGTTCACGCTGCTGTGTGCATATCTGTGACATGCTCCTACCCTACTCTATTCTGAAAGAAATTGGACCCCACAAAGCTTGCATTTCCACTTGCACTTTTTGCCTATACAATGCATGGTGTTCTTGGTTTAACACAAACAGCAGTTATGCAAATATCAGAGTTTCTGCAAAAACTGATGTGCCCCAGCTGCTTGCTATCCAAGGGACTGGGCTGGTACACGCTTCCAGCAACTTTATCTTCCAATGTCATGCACCCCCAACAAAACATACCAGCTTTTCTTCAAACCACTGCAAGTTGCTGGATGTCAATTAACTGCTTGATTCATTTTCACACAAGTATCTCCCTTTATACCCTAAGGAATATTTTAAACTTTTAACTAGCTTAACCTTTTAGTCAAGGGAATAAGGGAACGGTGAGCAACCTGCAGCAATGAAGCAGAGCTCCCCGACAGCCAGATTTCTAGTAGGAGAATCAAATATGAATGGACAGACCTGAAGCTGGGGTAAACCTTCACTGCTCAAGGCCCAGATGTCAGCTGAGCAACAATATTCTAGCATCTGTCTGCACATGGAGATAGTTACATGCCTAATGATGACTCACTAAATCATACTAATTTGATGACATTATAATCTCAGTGGTTATTTGGCTTGGACTAGCAAACCAAAGGATCCATATCCACTTTCTTCCTGATATTATCCCCTAGGATAGCTTTTTTTTTTTTTTTTTAATGAAACACATGAAGGGATTTGTTTGGACAGAAATGTGAACAAAGTTTTACAATTTCTTTGTCTTTCAATGACAAGTATGTACTTAACTACCTTTTGCTCTTTTGGTTATCTCCTACCCACAATACTTCCTAGCATACACTGTACCCTACAAGCTCTGCATTTAAGAACATAATGCTCTTTTGTGACAATATTATCTCCTCATTAAGGACAAACAAGAGGCAGAAAGTTCTCATTTGAAAACACAGTGGTTCTGATTCACCAGAATTCTGTACAAGATTGACACCAGCCTAGAACAGGAATAACGACAAGGAGGTTTGGTCTAACACATCACAAACTTCAGCATAGAACAGAAGAAACTACTCCAGAGGTCCTTCCCCTTCCTCCCCTGAATATCTGTTTCACAGACAAATTTCTGCTGCAGACTGACAGGACTCGGATGTGCAGCCCCCTACTGACTGTGGTAGTAGAGAATGGGAGAATCACAGGCATTTTAAATAATGCTTAGATTTTTTTTTCTCCTGCAAAAAGGGATGAGATGACTCCTTTCCTCTAGGTTTACAGGAATATATCTCATTTAAATCTCCTAGAGATCAGCATAGCTTAAAATAAAACCTTTAATTATTTGCCTTTTACAGTTAGGAATTCATCAAAAAATATCATAGGTATTACTTCATCCCAATGCACAATTACGAGGGCCATATGTCACTTTAGATTTCTTTTTAATCACCAATTCAAAAAAAGATTTATCTGTGTCCTTAATTCTCTCAAAAAAACCAGACAGGGAAACTCCACACATTTAATAAGATATGACCTTTCAGAAGTTTTAAAAAGCAGTATCTGTAGGCACACCAATTCCTAGATTTGATGCAACTGTATTCAAACTTATGAGACACTAACTATTCATCCTTTTAAGTTTCTCATGAGCTCATGCCTGGAAAACTGATATGTAGAGAGTCTGCTTAAATTATTCAGTGCCACAACCAGATCTCCATTTGCCCTATCAGTAGTTCCTCAGTGCTTTCATCAAAATGAGAAAGCTCCACCAATATTATTCAACTACTGACCTTCTTTGTCTACAACTAACTTGTGTGCTGTTTCCTGAGCTTCTTTCACCACAGAAATAAATGCTGGTCAGCAGGATGTCTAATTAGAGAAGAGTCATGAACACCTTTGCAAAATATTGTTAGCAGAGGCTTCCACTGTGTGGAGTAGCAGCAGCAGTCTAGGGTAAGGTAGCAAACAGGAGAATCTCTGTGCTAACATGAGCAGTCAGAATGCAGACATTTGGTCCTACTCTTGTTTCTTTTGATAGACATTCACATATGCAATGTGTAAGAGCCAACATAAGTTGTAAAAGCCTTTTCAGACACTGGAGATGAGGGGGAAAGGACAAGTTCATATGCTGATACTCATCTCATCCTTTTTGCAGCAAGTAAAGAGATGCAAAAAAAAAAAGGTCTCTGGACAGCTGCTGGTATCGCTATCAGGGTAGCACTCTTTAAAATGTTATGATCAGTCTCAGGTTCTTCCCTATTTGCATTCTGGTTTTATAGTTTCTAAGGCTCTCACAGCTACCCTCTACAACCTAGTGATTAACCTTACCTTTGTCAGTCTGACTCCATCATATTATCCATGTCAGAATACAAAGTGGTGTAAGACTCACAGTACAACTTTTACAGCTGGAAGATCTTCCACACATGCTTGGGCCTTGCTCCACATTCCCTCTAATATCCAGACTGTGATCTTGCGAGCACCTCACCCTTATGCAGACTATACAGCAGAAATGCTGTCAGTAGAGTGAAACCCTTGCCCTGATTCCACAATAAAAAAATTTGAGTTAGATCAGGCTGCAGCAAGAGGTGTGCTGCAAGAAGACAGACAGTATCTGAGTTAGTATAATGGCCTTAGAAAAAAAAAAAATCCTTGCCAAAAATATCTGAACTGGCACAGCAAGTTTATACCAGACCTGCGCTTGCATGTGGCAGAAGCATTTCTGATCTGCTATCAAAAGCACTGAAGCCAGGTCTAGCATATAATCACATGGTGGCCTAAGGATCTCAGAAGGCAACACTGCATTCAGGAGAAATGTACTCACCTCTTCAACTCAGCAATGAGCAAAGCTGTGCAGGGAACACCCAGAGTCATTAGCGAGATATTGTTGATGGCAGGCTTAATGAACGCAAGGCAGGTGGTAACTCCAGATAGGACACCCACGGCAGCTTTAAATCGGCTCCTGAATAGGGAGAAAAACTGCTTTTAAGTCAAAACTTTTAATTACTAAACCCAGAAATCTTAAAATTATTTTAGTAATGTAACAAAACTTAGGTTTCTCTAGGTGTGTTCAGTAGGTGCAATGACAACGTGCATAAAATGGATGTGGATCTTGCGCAGATTTGCATGTACATGCAGAGTTAATCATATACACAAATCTTTGCTGGACTGTGGTCTTCTGAAGCAGCCATGTGTATGCATACGTCTGTGCACACACACACTAATCACTGGTTTCAAAATCCAAAGGCCACATTCCAATCTTCCTCCTCCCACAATAAATCAAGAGCAAGTCCATCTCTGCACACAGCACTGTACTTCCTCAAAGCAGTGCTGTGTTACCATTCTTCATGCTTTTAACATGGATTTTTAGGATTTTTTTTTACCATTAATACCCCAACTTCTAGAGTCATATTATAGGCTGTTTCATTTTCCTTTCTCTCTTTTAAGCCTTAAAGATACTGAAAACTACAAGGTAAGTAAGAACATTTCTTTTAACCAAATTCAACAGTAGGGAAGGGATTCCCACACTTTTTGAAAATTACAGTTTGGTATATTTTTAGCATAAATGAATCACAATTGGGCTCTATATAGACAGCCTGACAACTTTTACACTAAATATATGTTAACTGTTGTTTAAACTTCAAGTTTGGACTTTAAACAACCCAAATCCAGTCTGTGGCAGGACTATGACAGACAGAGGATCATCACACTGCACTTCAACTCCTGACCCACAGCTTTGCTAGTTGATGTCCAAGGATGGCTCTTCTGTCCTTAATTCTATATCTGAAGTAGGGTCTCAGTATAGTTGTGCAGCACCATTCCCTGCCAGAAGTGTCACCACCATGAACTAGGTGCTTATTCCAACTGCCTTTTGCTCCAAAGTTTTTCTTTCCGCTGGAAGGCAACAAGTTACCTAAGTAGGAAGTTCTGATTTGACATGAATGCCTTAATGACTAAAGACACCAGAAATTGGTCGTCGTAGATAATAACATTTGCAGCACTGAAAATCCAGACTGTGATGAGGAGGAGGAAAGCGAAGACCACAATAGTGAGCACAGGATAGACACAGTATTAGAGGATTAGCTGGGCAAAGCAAAAAAACCAAATATAAACCAAAAATATTCTGGGTTAGGATTTGTTGCCCAGTATGTCTTTCTTCTGTATACTTCAGAAAGGAATCAAGACCTTAATATGTAACTGCCTTGACAGATTCTCAGGAAGAAGTGTTCTGAGAAATCTGGGATAGGGGACATCCTTCATCTCATCTTTTTCACGAATCAGTTATACCTGGGAGATTATCACTTAGAGTTTTAACACCAAGTTCAACAGAAACAGGACTTCACCAAAAAAGTGTTATCATTCCTTTTAAAAAGGATACAGTTTAACCTCTTGGCTCATACTATGAACCTACCCAGCACACTATCAGAAGATAGTGATAGATGACATACAATGAACCCCTTAGGCTTTTGAGGAATAATTTACATGCAGTCACAGAAATTCTTCAAGGCTCTGCACTCTTCTTCACTTGAACTAACTGTCTAAAAGTCATGTCATTGACCGAAACACCCCAGTAAAACCTCTGTTTGCTTGTTAAGTTGATGGTGTCCTGTAAGACCGCTGTGTTGTAATATGCAGAAGTACTAAATTCACACCAACATGACAAAGACATTAGACTGCATAGACTCTACACGGTAACTCAAGATACCCTCTTCTCAGTGCAAGCGATTTTGAGAAATGGTCAATCTAGGCACCAACCTTCTCTCCCCTCCCCCAGCAACTTCTAATCGGGCACATGTTAAGGAAAAAAACCCCAAA
This sequence comes from Burhinus oedicnemus, assembly GCA_008921705.1. Lineage (NCBI taxonomy): Eukaryota > Metazoa > Chordata > Aves > Charadriiformes > Burhinidae > Burhinus > Burhinus oedicnemus. Next base: position 4,506,370 of record VFFE01007235.1, on the reverse strand, counting down.
CCTAACCCCCCCCCCCCCAATAGTAACAGCGTAAGATGGCAAGAGGCAGCAGCCTTAGCTATTTTCAGAGAGAACACTGGTGCTGCAACTAAAACATGTCCATTACCTCAACTTCTTTACTGCATAAAAGAGCAATATGAACAAAGGTTATAGCACTTTTTTTTTTAGGGGGGGACAAACCACAACCAGATTCTTTAAACTGGCTACAATGTGCCTTTTTTAATCCTGCAAGAAAAAGAAAAAAATACTTTTACAACTTCAATAGGCTTCTAAACAAACACTTAGCCTTTGAATACTTGAACACCGTTCTTAATCACTGCATTAAATATTCAGATGAAAATTCAGCCGAATTCCATAGGTCCACTTGTATGTACACTTTAGGATATACAAAAGGAAGAGGGAAAGAGGGTTTCTCTTCCTTTACTTTAGCCAAAACTTATATAAACTACTCATGTAAAGGTCTCCCTAGAATCAACAAGAACAGGCACTTCCAGAAGCAAATCACCTCATTCCAAGATCTTAAGTTACAGGGCATAAACCCCATCGTCAGCAACTGCAGACTCAGGAGTTCTGAACGAAATGGGCTGAGATACAAGCAACAGGAAAGAGAATGGAGCGAGAAAAGATAGTGGAGGCAGTGGTAAGGTTGGATGGTAACACGGTGCCATTATGTGCAGGTTTAGGTTTCAAGAAACAGGAAAGTGTACCTGTCATTCCGAAAAACTCTGGGCAGGTATCTCCTAGGGAACCACATGGCAAGAGCACACATTAGGACCCAGAGAATAGCCAGCTCATCCAGCATCTGCCCCAGGAAACTGAGGGTGGCATGAAAGTAAACAGATCCAATTCCTGGAAGAATCAATCAAAAGGCAATATGAATAGTTGCAGTACTGTATAGACCGTAACACACTGCTCATGTTCAGAACTTCATAGCAAAAGGTGAATACCATTTGGTCTAGAAAAGGTTAAAAAAAGGAAAACTGGAAAATGAAGGCCAACTTTCCTGAAGCAGCAACCCACATCATCAGCACTTCATTAATTACAAAGCAAATACATTACAAAAACAGCAGCTAAAGATGCCAGCTCCTACTAGAATGTATGTGAAAAAACATAAAGTGGTAAATTTAAATGCAAAACCAATTAAGAAATAAAAGCCAAATGCTGCTTCTTAATTTTCTCAATAGCACAAGAATGGGTAAAACAAAAATGAAAAGCAGCATCTGATGACTACTCCCTGATACAGGTTTACAGGTGGAAAGTGTCACACTGCCCTACAGGGCTGATTTTCCCCTTAAAAGTTCCCAGTGCCTCCAGGAATGAAAAACCTTAAGAATCTCACATCTACAAAACAGGTAAGCCTTTGGGCCTTCTCACTACAATGCAAAAAGTGTTATCCTCTTCAGTTGTGCTGGGCACTTTCAGCTCTCATTTAAGAAACAACAACAGAGGAAGGACAGTCAGCACTGCTGTAGAGTAAGCCCAGACATAAACAAAAGAAGTTATACAAAGGAAGGATAGGAAGGGAACAGAACTAAGGCCAGAGTTCCCACCAACCTCAAATTGCAAAACGCATTTTTCTTTCAGAAACTACAGCTGGTTCAGCTTCAAGCAAGTACAAGCAAACTCCTCTACAGACGTCAGGATTGCTTTGTTTTGCAAAACAATCAAGCGCAAGCAGGAAAAACCAATTTCCTCTCTCGGTTCATGCACGAGCAGGCAAACAAAGGCTAACCAACTTACCAACCACAACCAGCAGAGTCCATATTAAATATATTCCACTGTTGAAGCAGGTTGCATATTGCCGGAACAAGCACATACATATGGGTGGTAAAACAAAAAACAAGACGTTGCTTATCTAGGGGAAAAAAACCAAAACACAACAGTATCACAAGGACAGAAAATAAACCTTAAATATTCGTAGGCTGCCTAAGACATGTATGAAAACATTGTGTCACTCAGTGAAGCCTCAGCTCAACAAATTACAGCCCTCAGTTTCTGCCAAACCCGAGTTGTTTTTGCAAAGCATCGTGTTTTGTTTAACATCATTAAACTAATAACAGCATAAAAACTTTATGCAACATAAAACGTGGCTAGTCACATCTTTAAATTACTTTTCCCAGAGGAATTTTATTGAGAGTCTACAAATACTCAAGACTGTTGCAATTCAGGAAGCCTACAAGAGCAAGTGGCTGAGGAACAGGACGTCCTGGCAAGTGACCTGTCTTCTCAATGGCTGTCAAGCCCAGCATAGAAAAAGCACTAGAAGTACTAGCACTAGACGGGGCTAGTCAAGCTTTGTGGAAGTCACTAAGCAATAGCTATTGTCTGGAAGGTCTGAAATACAAAGCTAAGCTAAAAGAGTTAGAACCCTTGTTGTGCAGGGTAAAGAGAGCCTGAAGCTGTAAATCCTTTTACGCTTCATTTTTTCTCTTGGTTCCTCATTACAGAAACAACTGAGTATGACTGAAAACTAGTTACAGGAAGGTAAAAAGGCTAATAATTCAGACCATTGCTAGCTTTTTTTAATTTAATGTGTAAGAGTTGAACAAAGACGTATTTTCTCTTGCTTACCAACAATCCAAAGCATGATTCTCTAGTTAAAGGCTGAAAACACCTTACTGGCAATTAGCAGGAGCTGTCACTGTACTGATCGCTTGGTTCTCCCAGGAAGGAGCTGCCAGTGCTGAGGGCCAGCCATGGCACTACAGCTGAGCAGCTATGGAAAGAGTCTACTGCAGCTTCACAACGGGACAGGATGAGTGCCCCAGCCTCAGCTTCCTCGTGTTTCCCTGCTTAGCCCAAGCACAGGAGAAAATCAGCCCCAGCAACATTCCCCTAAAACCAACATAGAAAACAACTCCAAGATCAGAGCACTTCTTTGGGACAGATCCCCTCTTCACAGTGACTTACAAACTTTTACTGACAATCTAGTGGAGAAAGGATTCAAGAATGACATACAAAGAAGGCATTTGTTCATTCAGCTACTGTTGTCCACCACTCAACACCATCTGAGAACAGAGTTTACAAAGATTAAAATGGACACATCTCATTTAACATTTGCAAGGCTCATCAAAACATACTCCTAGCCTGGCATTCAAAATGACAGTAATTACAGAAGCAGTTTCTCAGCACCATCTACTTCACGCCTGACACCTTCCCTCATGCTAAAGGTACATTCTCACAGACAAGCTGAATTTCCTTCCAAAGCCCTGGCTTTCAGATTTCATTAAAATACTTAGAAAGAGCCATCACCCACACACAGTTTATAGCTGCAAATAGTATGCAAATCTCTGCCAACAGCACCCTGGTAACAGCACACAGCCCAAGCAAAGACTTGTTAATGCAGAGGGCTCCTTGCAGTCAGGCCACAACACCGGCCAGTCCCACCAGTGAATGGCACCAGCCAGCCACATCCCACTGGACTGCCCTTTCTGAGCTGATGTAAGGGTTGAATCCCTTCACCAGTTACCAGCTCCTACGGTGTGTTTTGCCACACAGGAAGCCAGCCTCATAAACCAGATGTGAAAAACCTGTGGGAGCACCAGCTGATGAACAGTGCCATAGACCAAGCACCTTTTCAGTAGGAACAAAAGGACTCTTCTTTGGGAAATCCTTCATTTCACCAAGGTGGCAAATTTTGCCTTTGTCGTTCACAAATTAGGATGGTTTTCACTCTCTGGTATCAGCCTGGGTCCCTACAAGGACCACTGCAACTACTAACACCACTGTTCACAAGTGAGGCACCTATCCATTTGGCTCTGGTTTCAGAAAGTATGTTGCATGTGCAATTTTTCACATAACACACAATTGGCCTGCATGGTTTCATAATCATGTACTATTCAAATGCTGATACAGTTAAGATTAGTGCAAAAAGGACTACAGAGGATTTCCTTTGGGATCTGCAAAAGGCAAGGATTAAAAGTTACAGTTCTGGAAAAAAGGTAATCAGCCCATCAATAACAGCCCATTCTCTGCCTTCATACAATTCCGGACCTTTAGTTTTAATTTCCAAATACTTAATTGTATAAAAGGAATATAGGACACGGGCCACTGAAGGAATGCCAGAGGCTTGCTCAGATCATGACCATGACCATATAACTTCACTCACGTCTGGCCACAGTCCTGACACAGGATGTTTCTTACAGTCCTACCAAAGCTCAAGTATTCTTTACTATCTGGTACGTCTCCCAGACAACAGCTGTAGCATTCAACCACCACGGTAACACTTCTTGCACCACCTCTTCATGAGGAGAAAGCAAAAATGGGCTAAGTAGCTCTTGGTGGGTTCTATATCCTGACCTGCGAGCATGCTACTCACATAAACTAAAAGACTTTTGTAGTAAAAAAGATGATGTAGACTATGAGCATTCTCTCACACTCTTAAGACTACTTGATAGCTTTTTAAAACTTTTATCTCCATGTCACTAGGGAACAAAAGAAGAGGAATAAAAGCACTGGCAATTCCCTCTTTAAATGAACATTTGTTGAGAAACATGTAGTACATGCACAATGAATGCAACATACTGAACTGCAAAGTACTGACTTTAGTAGCAATAGAAAAATGTCACTGTTTTCAGGTGTTTAAAACACAAACAACAGCTTTTTTTTGTAAATACCGCTACACAGGGTAAATTATTTTGATCATGTGGAGGTATTTGTTTCTGTTCTGGAGTAGGGTTACACTGCATCAGGACACATGAATTTATTCATTTCAGGAAAAAAAAACTCAGGACAAAAAACCCAAAGAAAAAGCTAGTTTTCCTATAACTACTATTTCAATTTCAGTTACAAAGTGTTTCATGGCCCCTTTACTGAAAGAGTGTAAGACCTGAACACAAAATCACATCAGTCTACGTCATTTATGTTTTAAAAAATTAGTCTGATCAATTTGTACAAAACCTCTGAAGAGATACTTTCCTACCGATTTAATCCTGTTGAGCACTTTAGTTTGCTTTTTAACTAAATCAAGTTAAATTTATGCATAACAGATGAAGAATGAGTCCCATCAGAATAAATAAATGAATTTTTCAAAGTCCATTTCAGATAAGCTGTTCTAGTTTTGTGCTTACATGAATATTGCGTGAGACCTCTACAACTCTGACCTCAGCCATGACAGTTTAAAATGCGGATTAGCAAGGTTTTAATCTACAGCTTAAAGACCCAGATGCCAGATTCAGGTCTGCTGAAGAGTCCTTCCTGAAACTTCAAGAGGGTTTGAGTCAGAACTGAACCACCTTAGAAGGAATAAAATTTAGATTCCACTTAAGGTGCCTGTTAGAGGAGGGGCAAAATTTCCCAACTGTCCTGTAAGTATCTGGCTTTCTGGTGACAAAGTCACACAACTCCATCAATCCACTGCGAGTCACTGTCTTAATTTTCAAAAGCTGCCCATACAATTCAAACCCTTACAATAACTTATTACTACTGAAGAGAGGCTAAACATAACTACCCTCAACGTGGCCTGTTTTTTCCTCCCTTTTTGGTATTCAGCTCAGTGACTTGTACACAGCTGCTGCAATACAGCGGGACTTCGGGGCAAACTTTTTGCTGTGACTCTCTGTTAACCTGTCTGGAACCTCAGTTACTTGTCCGGACATACCTGCGGCTCCTAGCATTTTGCAAGCTTCTATACCATTATTAATCAGCTCAGCCCAGTCAGAAGGGTACCCATCCCCCTGTATAGCTGGCTCCAAAACATACTTGCTGTCTTCAAGAATCTTGTTTATCCTGACCTTTTCCTCCCTTTGTTTTTGGTTCTTGCACAGTGACATCAGACACAAAGAAAGCAGACAGTTTCCCCCACACACCCTCAAAGTTCTCCAATGGCACAGAGCAGCCACCACCCAGATGACTTTGGCAGCAAACTACAAGAAAAAACAACAGGTTAGCAATGTACACTGTGTGCTGTGCAATTACTTGCTCTATATGTGCAGCACCACCTGTGAAACACACTCCAGTAAGTGAAGCCAGACACCTTCTTCTTTCTTCCACTTGATATTAGCAGTCAAAGAAACACAGCTTGAAAGGGAAAGAAAGCTCAGAGAAAGATGGAGTTTGGGAGAAAAAAAACTAAAAGACCATTTTAAAGTACAAAAGAGGCAAAGCAGAAGCCCCAGCTCCTCATTTGTGCACACACTACCCGCTACAGAAGAGAAAACAGGTAGGGCATTTGCAGGTTTTGCTCCCGGACATGTGTTTTTCATGGAAAGGCGAACACCAGAAAGCCCGATGCATTATCTCACTCTGGTGGAACTATTTGTCACTGCAATTCTTTACATCAACAGGATCTAAGGAGCATTGCTCCCCTTCCAAGATGTGTGGTACAGGGCAGTCTGACTGTGTTGCTGGGGCTATGTTTTCACAAGTTCTCTCCAGGTATTGGGATGGCACGAGAAGAATCAGGAGTGAACCACAGCTTACTGGAAGGAAGCAATAATTGCATTAGTCCTCCTTCCTCTCCTTCCTTTCTTCAGCTACTTTCTTAAACCTTCCGATTTTATACCTACAACGCCAAACCGCTCGTTTTTCTTTAATTTCAGGCGTACCAGGGACTGGAGAAGGAAGAAGCAGGCAGCGACAGAAGGGCACGCTACAACCCCATGAAAACCCTGTGCGAGACGGACCTGGCAGGCAGCAGGAGCGCCCGGGGCTCCAGCGGGACCACCCGCCCGCCGAGCCCACCCCCGCACGCTCGCCCACCCGCCGCTCCCCATGCGGGGCAGCCGCCGAGCAGGGCCGGCGCCGGGAGAGCGCCCTGCGGGGCCGCCGCTCCCGCCCCGCCGGGCAGCCGCCGCCGCCACCACGCACCGTGTTGTAGAACTCGGCGATGGCGGGCACGATAGTGTAGTTGTCCTCGCACCAGTCCACCTCCGAGCTGCCGGCCCGCAGCTGGTCCCACCACAGCAGCGCGCCCATGGCGCCCGCCGCCCGCCTGCCGCCGCGCCTCGGGCCTGCGTGAGGGGCGGGGCGGGCTGCCCGCTCCTGCCGCTCGGCCGGGGCAGCCCCTCGCCCGCCCCGGCTCGGCGGGGCCCGCCCCGCCGCCTGCACGACAAGTCGGGGCGGCGAATGGCGGCGGGGGGGGGTGTCGGCGGGGGGCCGGGCTGCTTGCCCGCAGGGACCCCTGCCAGTCGGGCGGGCCCCGGCGCTCCTCCCCGGCTCCGCCGGCGGCGGTGAGGAGCCCGCTTCCCCACACGGGGGCCCCGCCCCCAAGCCGGTGCGAGCCCTTGCACATATTGATGCCGTTTCCTATGGCAGCCGTTGATATCGTCGGCTGCAGGGCGGTTGCACCAGCCCCGCCAGCCCCTATGACGCTACTGCCCGTCCTTAAACCAAAGAGCACTTTCTTATGGCGAGCGAAATCGGAAGGAACTGTTTTCCTGCCAAAGGCGGGCGGTCGCCCCCCGGCCTGCGCCCGCCCCGGTCACAGCCGCCCGCCGCAGCAGCTAGCGGCGCGCAGGAACTCTTTTCTCGGGCCGCAGCACAGGCGGTGAGTAGCGTACCACGCCGCCTGCCCGCGGGAGCCGCCACACGGCGAAGCGCTCCGCCGCCGGCAGGCAGAGCCGGCTCCGCCGCGCCACGCCCCTCGGCTGGCGAAGCTCCTCTCGCCATTGGGTAGCCCCGGTCACGCGGGGCATGGGCTGTGCCGTTCTCGCGAGAGTTTGCGGGTGTATGTGCGGGCTACGGGCGGAAGTGCGGTCTTTTCCTGCAGCGGAACGGCTCGGCGAGGATGAAGGTAGGGCCGCGCCGGGGGAGCGGGGCCGCGGCTGGGAGGGTTCGGCTTCCCTCGCCACAAATAGCTCCGGCACTGCCTGCGGGGCCCCTGGTGGGGGGCGATGGTCCTTGCTGGTGGGGCTGGAGCGCTGCGGTGGGGCGGATGTGAGCGGATTGTTGGCGGGACGACATGGCGGCCGCGCGGGCCGTCTTGCCTCAGTGGGGCCTCTCCTGCCACTGGGCCGTGGAGCTCCGGGTTCCGGTAGCGGTCGTTCCTCCACTTAGAAGGCCTTTTGTGAGCATGAGGTCTGCGCTGTCGGTAGCGGGGCCTAGCAGGGAGGCACAGTGTGCGCTAGAGCTGGGCCTGTTTGATACCAGGCCTTACTCTAGAGGGAAGTACCTGGAGGCGTCACCGAGATTCTAGGCTTTGCACCGGCCCCCGAGAAGTGCAAGTGTGGCAAGTGTCGTTCCCCTTAAATTGCTTATGCAATTTTCTAATGCCATATGTGCTGTGAAGGGCTTGCAGAAGAAGGGGGAACGAGTTTCTGCTGCCCTCACCTTGACGTGCTGGAGTGTAGACCGTTTGAAGGTGATCAAGCTCTGGGTATGGTCAAGCCAGTTTCCCGTGTAACTGAACGAGTAATACAGCACAGTGTGATTCCGTGTGGCAAGGACAGACCTGCCTGGCTCTCCGACCGTGGTAGTGACAAGCTGTGGCTAGTAAGCATTCATGTAAGCAGATAGGGAATTTCAGCTTTGAAATGCTGAGATGAAACCAGGAGATAAATGCTAATTTTCCTGCTATAATTTCATGTGAGGAGTTTCAATCAAATCTAATTTTTTTTTGTTTGTTCTGTTAGTTGAACATCTCTTTCCCGGCCACTGGCTGCCAGAAACTCATTGAAGTGGATGATGAGCGCAAGCTGAGAACATTTTATGAGAAGCGGATGGCCACGGAGGTTGCAGCTGATTCTCTTGGTGAGGAGTGGAAGGTAAGAAGTGTAAAAGGATGTGTCAGAGCTGTATCTGAGTAGGCTAAATTACAAGACTTCTCCAGTATGCAGTTGTCACACTAGCGTATTTGCATGGTGTACATTTGGCAGGTACGCTGGAAGTTTCTCTTGTTGTGTATACTGAATTTTGTGATTAAGCTAGCCTGTTCTGCTACTTCGATTTATCTAAGTGCATTTTTTTAAAGCCTGGTGTTTAGAATTTTTTAGTGCTCTTTGCAGTAGTTTTTTGTTCTCTGAGTGCCACCTTGGTATTCAGGAGAAATTAAATCTGTACTGTAAAGCTGCTGCCCTTCTTTACTGGGCAGGTTCAAGATTGCCTTTGTTGTGTTTAAACTGCTGCTAGTGCATGGGAAGAAGCATCTTGGGCCTGGTGGGTGGGCTTGGAATAGTTGAGTGTTAATATGTGGGGTCCAGCTGAATTTGGGTAGGTTGATCTTTTGTGCTGCCGTCTCCACAAGGAAGGCAATAAAAGCTTCCGTCTTTTTATCCACATATCCCTACTCCAGATGCTGTTGTGTTGTATGTAGATTTCCAGTTTGATGATAACAGGCTTTGGTTAGGTTTAGGTTTAAAAAAACCCTAGACAATAATGGACAAAACTCAGTCTGGTGTAGCTTAAACAAAGCTTTGAGTGGATAGCAATTTAATTTTTGAATTGTATTTGAAGATAAGTAGAATAAATGTAAATTCTGGTATGCAGAGGCATTTTTCACATCTGTTAAGTAAAATTTCTGAGCTATTGGGAGTGGTCTTGGTTAGAGAAGTTATTTGCATCAGCAGTAACAGTGACCTTTCCTGAATCATGCACGCAGTGCCCCTGTTTTGAGCACTATGTTGTGATATCCACCACTTCTCCTTGAAGTAACAGAGACAAGTGAGCAACTGAGAAGTGTATTTCTGTGTTTTTGTAGGGCTATGTTGTCCGGATCAGTGGTGGCAATGACAAACAAGGCTTCCCCATGAAGCAAGGTGTCTTGACTCATGGACGTGTCCGCCTTCTGCTCAGCAAGGGCCACTCCTGCTATCGCCCCAGAAGAACTGGAGAGAGAAAACGCAAGTCCGTTCGCGGTTGCATTGTTGATGCCAACTTGAGTGTTCTGAATTTGGTCATAGTGAAAAAGGGTAAGAGTCTGGACGAAGCGTGCAATGGGTAGAAGTAGGCACCTGGAAGGAGCCTGCTTGCTAGTGGCTGAAAAGTTGTGTAGAATGCAAACGCAGTCCCAGCTTTAGAGTGTGAATGTGTCTTGAAATTCTCTCTGAGCATTGCATTCTTTTAATTTTAAAACTGGTCACTGAAACACTTGTATTGCTGCCAGCAACATTAAATCAGCGAAATGTAGTTAGGGGTGGTGCTATTGGCAGGTGAACCCCAAAGATTATCTAGTATTATCTGGAATTTTTATGAATTTTAATCTTATGATTGAAATTCGCTAACACAGCAGGTGTTCAGTAGATGCAGGATTAATTGGTATGTTTAAACTTCATATTCTCAAAGGTGAAAAGGATATTCCTGGACTGACAGACACAACTGTGCCCCGTCGTCTTGGTCCCAAGAGGGCTAGCAGAATCCGCAAGCTGTTCAACCTGTCTAAGGAGGATGATGTTCGCCAGTATGTTGTGAGGAAGCCTCTGAACAAAGAAGGTAAGAACTCAAATTTTACAGCTCTTTGGTTTCATGTAATTATCAGCAAAGAGGTGTCCAGCCTGTTGGAGTTAATGAAGCACGCTGTAGTAGTAGATCCAGGAGTTAACTGTCATGGTATTTATAGCTTTGTCAGCTGTAACTTACGGATAAGAAGTGGAGTTTCTTGGTTGCCCCATTTCTTGTACCCCTCTCTTCCCTTCCCATCTACTTTGGCACAACTTGTTTTTAAATGTTTTGACAGAATCTGGAGTAATATTTACTAGTGGTTCTAAGAATAATCCAAAAATAAATGTTAATAAAAGAAGGTTAAATATGAGGTGGAATGTTTTTGAAACACTTTTATTATGAAGTGGAGGAGAAAAGCAGTATATAGAGAAGATATTAAGGTTTTTCCCTATTGCTTATGGCAGTCTCAGAAATGAGCTTTTATTGGGAGGGCACTGTTTTGCTTACCACTGTTGTTGGGTTCTTCTGTGTTTGATCAGGCAACAGAAAGGCTGAGGACCTTTAGCAGAAATGACATAATAAAGCTTGGGCACTGTGAAAGCTTGTTGGGTAAAAGACTGCTTTTTTTCTGCATCATACGAACTATTCTGTACAGTAAAGAATGTGATCCTGGTGGACATTGGACTGTTGCTTGTGACTACTGAAGTCAGGCAGGATCAAGTAGTAAAATTTTGCAGATGTGGGTGGTGGTGTGTTTTGTTTGGTCATCATGGGCTATGTACATGTGTTTTTTGGAGATACACATGTCAAGCCTATGTAGAATTGTAGAGACCTTTTTAACACTGAAAACACAATGGCTTGTTCTGAAAGCTAGATTATGAGTTTCCATAGTCTTTAAACCTTGTAAGTGTAGGGGACATTATATAAGACAGGCCTGCTGGAAGCTAGAAATTTTCACAAAAATGCAGGGAGTTAGAGATGCGTTACTTACACTTCATTGCTGATAACAAATTATCAACATTAAGACTGTTTTGTTAATGCTACATCTGATAGTAATTGATCATTTTTCCTGCAAAATATGTCAAGAGGTTAAACTCTGTATAAATTGTTAAAATACGTAGTACACCAAATAGTGTTACCATAACAGTAAACAGAACTTAGTATTAAGTTAGTTAGATGAGGCCTCTTTGGAAGATAATCTGCCACTTCTGCTGATTTGTAATGCTTTTTTTAGGCAAGAAACCCAGAACCAAGGCTCCTAAGATCCAGCGACTAGTGACTCCTCGAGTTCTGCAACATAAGCGCAGACGTATTGCTCTGAAGAAGCAGCGCACTCAAAAGAATAAGGAGGAAGCAGCAGAATATGCGAAGCTCTTGGCCAAGAGAATGAAGGTGCGTTTGCCCGCTTTATGGAATACCGCATATCCCAGAATCAAGGGATAAACCTGACTGTACGTTTAAAGCTGCCTTATACCTAGCTCATTTTGAATAGGAATGCTTGAATGTGAGTATAAACATTGCTGGTCAAATGTTTTTGTGAGCATTTCTGTCCATTTTTGCCAGTCCTAGAATAGTAAAAAATAACCAGGCTGATTAATGTAACTGAGAGCTGATTTTGAAGAAAACGGTGATCGGTTAAGGCCTGTGAAGTTAAGTTTTGTAGTAGCAATTTTAGTTCAAATGCATTCTAGTTTAACTTGGATGCCCAAGCATTTGAGTCATTGCATGGAGAAACAGGATCCAGCAGTTTAACTTGGATGAAGATAGCTTGGCAAGAAGCTTTTTGTTTGGATGAGTTTGCTCTTGCACCTAAAACAGCAGTGACTGCTGAAGCACTACTCTTGGAATATTTGGCACATAATGGAGTGTTTCGTGACTTCCAGACAGAAACTGAGAGTAGATTGACCTCTGTTATGTTGTGAACTCTGGATTAGTATTTTTACTGTAATTTGGGATGCTAGTCTATATTGTTTAAGGACATGGGTCTGTACAGGTTTGGATTCTTGTTGAATTCTTCAGATCTGTGAAGGAGGGAAACTGTATTTTGCTTTACTGACTTAAGGAATCTGTTCTTCGTGGTAGCTTCCTTAAAGCTGCTTTTTCCCTAATTTGTTCCTTTGCAGATGTTCTGAACTATTTGATTATGTGTAACATCTCAGTACTCACTTTATGCTGCTTTGCTTTTCAGGAAGCCAAGGAGAAACGCCAGGAGCAGATTGCAAAGAGACGCCGGCTTTCTTCGTTGAGAGCTTCTACATCTAAGTCTGAGTCAAGTCAGAAGTAAAGATGTACATGATACTGAAAATAAACACTTTTTGTGGTTAACTTTCAGTACAAGACTTTCCAGTGCATATTGTTACTGGCCGTATCTTAAAATAAATGATAGTCTAGACTAACTGCATCATTCAGACCAAAATGGAACCACATTCCTTGGTCTTGATTAAGTTCCCTTTTGAGAACTTGTAATATATATTAATGTCTTTAGTGAGAAGTTCCAATTTATAATAACCTTGTGTGTGTGTGTTGATTTTTCTACAAGCAGGATTTACCCATAACGGCAGAATCCTGTGTGGTGGTTCAGCGGTGTCCACAGGAACTAAAGTTAAGCTTATCTTTAGGAGCTGTGGGTAGAATTCACTTGGTACTGTTCAGTGGTCAGTTTGGAGGTTTGTTTTTAACTACAGGATAGTGTTTCCAGATGAGGAGTCATGTCACTTGCTTTTGATACCGAGTGGAAGATTGGTAAAATGTAAAGCCTGCAGCTGAATCTTGGCAGAATTCAGTGCAATTCAGTCAGTCACTGGAACAGGCTCTCCAGGGAAGTGGTCACGGCACCAAGCCTGTCACAGTTCAGGGAGCGTCTGGATGACGCTTAATTATACGGTTTGGTTTCAGGTAGTCCTGCAAAGAGCAGGGAGTTGGACTTGATGATCCTTATGGGTCCCTTCCAACTTGAGATATTCTGTAAGTATTTCAGCATTCTGCTCTTGAAATCAGTACTGAATACTGAGCATGAGGAAGCCAGACGTAAAAAGGTTTGACGTAGAAATTTCACTCCAGGATAAAACTTTATGGTAGCCTTTATGTATTCAGACTGTACTAGATCTGCACAGAGTACTGGGTAAGGGTGATGGGGATTCTCCTCTGACTTAAGAATATGTGTTAAGTGTTTGATGTTAGAATGGTCTGTGGCTAAATAGATTGTCATCATTGTTCTTAAAATAGCAGTCGGGATCCACATCAGTTTTTGTTGAGCTAGGTGCTTCCATTTCCAGTATAAAAACTTCAGTACATTAAGTTTTATCACAGCCTTAGAAGTTAGGAAGCTTTTTTTCTTTTCCTTCCTGCGTGCAGGGCAATGCTCCTTAAGTCAGGGCCCCCCATGACTGTCTAAAAGAAATTTTGTAATACACAGTGTGGAATCTGGACTCCAGAAAATAATGGTTGCAGAACACGACTTGCTGGCAGTAGATTATGGCCACAGAAGGATCAAATTGCCATCCTTCAACTTTTGGGTTGTATTACAGAGGAGGGATACTGATCTCTGACAAGGGTAGAATTTGTCATGAAGCATGTGCATCTGCAGTAGAAGCCTCAGACCAAGAGAATTTGGCTGAAGCAGTTACTGCAAGCTCCCATTTAAGCTGTCTTTCACAGCATAACTGTTCAGGTGGAGTAAGACTGTTTTTGAATCACAAATCAACTACATAATCAGAAAAGACAAAGAGGGGTAGCAACAGTAGTGAAGCATGAGTTAAATAAGAATGCTGGCTAGTTCGATAAAATTTTAAGAGGGTACCATTTTATATAAGATGAACTAGATAAATTGGTGGGTTTTTGTTTTTTTTTTTTCATGGAAGCCATGTTCAAGGCCTACAGTTTCACTTTAACCAAGAGGGTTTTTTCCTCTTAGTAGTGAAGATAGTCATAGGCGCTGTTAAGCCTGTGCTTCACAAATCCACTTACTTAGTGTTAGTCTCAGCTGCAAAAATTAGTATGGAGAAAACGTGGATAAATCTTGTATATCATCTGGCAGTCAAATATGCTTCATATGACGTCCTCAACCTGCTTGCTAAAAACAACTTGCATACAAGTGTTTACTGTAAAGAAGTCATCAACAGGCAATGTCAAGCAAAAGAGGGTCTCATCTTCAAGTACAAGATTAGCCCTCACTAAATTCACAACTTTGAGAATTTTACAAAAATCTGCAGAAGAGAAATACACAACTAATTTCTTAACACTGTCTAGCCTTCTCTTTTGGATCCTAGAAACAGGTACTTGCCTGCAGTTAGGAGGCACTTACTCTCATTGAGGTCACCAAGCACCAAGATTAGTGTGTCCTGGAAGAAACCTGTGGTTTTAGAAGAATGTCCTACCGTGTAGGCTGCTAATAAGTCTTTTCTCCAAAGCAGTGCAACTAATGCCCAGTTGTATTAACAGGTGAAAAAAGTGGGTGGAGTGCTGATTATTTTTGTCAAGCTGTCAATGAGAATGTGTGGCCTTGCCAGACCCAGGAAATGTGTGGCCTAATCCCAATAACAAAAAACTCCTTCCTGCACTGCTTTCCATCACTCGTTTCCTTGAATCTTTGTGGTTGCTCTGCTGCTTTTTTTTCCACTCTTGGGTTTGTAAGTGCTAATCAGGCGTACTGTGACTTAGAATCATAGAGTCACTGAACAGCCCAGGTTGGAAGGGGCCTTGAGATCATATGGTGCAACCTTTCATGAGAAAGAGCCTAGATGAGATTCTTGAAAACCTCCAGTGATGGGGAGTCTACCATGTCCCTAGGGACGTTGTTCTGGTGGTTCATTGTTCTCACTAAAAAAATTCCTTTATATATAAATGAAACCTCTGGTACAACTTTTACCTTTTTGCCCCTGGTCTTCTCCATGTGGCTCCTTGCAAAGAGCAAGCCTCTGTCCTCTTTGTAGCTACCCTTTTAAGTATGTGATGAGGTCTTCCTGAGCCTTCTCCAGTATGAAAAGAGCTAAGTCCTTCAGGCTTTCGTCGTGGGGCAGTTTTTCTAGCCCTTTGATAATCTTTATGGCACTCCTTTGGACCCCCTCCAGTCTGCATCTTTCTTGAACTGTGGGGTCCGGAACTGGACCCAGTATTCCAGGTATGGTCTGACAAGTGCTGAGTAGAGTGGGATGATCACGTCTATTAATCATTGCTAGTGATGTGCCCGCAGATGCAGCTCAGGATCCAATTTGTCTTGGTTCCTGCAGTGGCACGCTGCTGACACATGCTCAGCCTGTTGTCCACCAGGACCCCCCAGGTCCCTCTCAGCAAGGCGGCTCTCCAGCCACACAGATCATAGCCTGTGCTGGGCTCTTTGGTTGTGTTGTCCCAGATGCAGAACTTTGCAGTTGTCTTTGTTGAACCTTCATACAGCAGGCCTGGTGAGGGTGCTTTCAGTCCCATCGTCCAGATCATTTATGAAGCTGTAGAATGTTGTGGGGCCCTGTACTGATCCATGGGGGACCCTACTCATGAGGACCCTAGTCTGAGTAAAAGCCATCGGTCACCACCCTCTGAGTGCAGCCTGTGAAGCAATTCCCTGCCCATCTCACAGACCACCCATCCAATCTGTATCTTGCCAATTTGTCCAGAACGCCGTGGGAGTCATGTCAAATGCTTTGCTGAAGTCCAGCTAAACAACATCCACTGCTCCTGCCATGGCAACAGATGTTACTTTGTTGTAGCAGGTGATCAAATTAGTCTGGCATCATCTGCCTTTGGTAAAAATCCATACTGGTTTTCCCAGTCACGTGCTTTCACCATGGCTTTAGGTCATGGATGAATCAAATCTCCAACATGGAAGAGGTTTTTAAGGTAGTGCTTTCTCTCTGCCCCTGTACACTTCCTATCTTTAGTAAAAAGAAACCAAAATACAAAAAAACCCCAAAAAACCCCAAAAAACCCACCAAAAAACCCAAACCCACCAAAGTTTTCTAGGCTAGCAGCTGTGGGTCTCTTAACAGCAGTTCAAAATGTAATGACAAGCAAGAAGTGCTATCTGGGAGCAGCAGCTTTTCCTCGAATTTAACAGCAGTTTCAGCAGAATTTCTGCTCTTCAAGGGCAAAGTTTTTCAGTGAGCCTGAAGCTCAGCTGCAAACTCAAAGACACCTTAAGCTTCAGGGCAGGTAACAGGGACTCTGGTCACAACCAGATAGGTTGCTGTTTCATCTCCACAACCCAAGGAAACAGAACACACATCTCCATCTGTAATCAGTTTTAACTGGCATGGTCTGTCACACTACAGAAAAAAATGGGGGAAAAAATGCCAAAGGAAAATACCTTGAGGAAACCTTAAGAAAAAATGGCAGAACATCCCTCTAAACTACTCTGGTAATCAGATGAAGTCAGCCTCTGCTCCTCCCAGCAGTTTCTGGCTGCCACCCATCCCCACAGAGCCACTGAGACTGGCAGGCAGCCCTGGAGGTTTGGGTGGTGCAAACCCCTGCTGAAGTAGGGCAGTGACCAGCCAGGTCTGAGCATTTTACAAAGGATGGAGACCCCAGAACCTTCGAGGCAACCTATTCCAGTGTTTCACCACCCTCACAGTTAGAACATTTAAGTTGATTTTCCTGTAGTTCAGGTTTGTGCCCATTACCTCTTATGGCACACGGCACCACTAAGAGTCTGGCTCTGTCTTCTCTATGTGGGTAAGATTCTCCCTCCCTCCTGCCTCCAAGCTTCCTCCAGGTGGAACAGTGCCAGCTCTGTCAGCCTGCCCATGTGTCCCAGATGCTCCAAGCCCTTCATCACCTTTGTGGCCCTTCACTGGTGTCATTCCAGGATCTTCAAGTCTCTCTTGTACTGGTCAGCCCAGACTTGGACATAGCACCCAGACATGTCTCACCAGCACTGAGTAGAGGGGAAAGATCACCTACCTCCACCTACTAGCAATGTTCTGCCTAGTTCACCCCAGGAATAAGACCTTCATGGATTCTGCCTCCCTCAGTGTGTTTTCCAGTTCTTCTTACCTCTGCTAGTCCCCATGGCTTGTTTAAGGTGCCACAGATCCATCCTCTCTCATGAACCAGATCTCCACAAGTGAATGCCATGTTTTCTCTTTCTCTCCCCCCTGCCCTGACTGCTCCTGCTCTTCCCACCTTTCAGAACTCACTGAGGTACTCTGAAACAATTCCCCAAAAAGGCAGTTGAAAGTCTCTGGTTTTGCCAAACTATAGGCTGAATTTGCATTTAAGATTAAATTCTGTAGACCAGGTAAGTTGCAATGGCAAACAAGCTGAACAACTGAAATTTTTCACAGGATGCATACGTATTTTATTTTGGGAAATACATTAAAAGTTGTTTCTTAATCTAGGATATCTATACAGAATTCAGAATATGCAGAGTGCCCTTTTAAACTCAAGAAACATTTGTCAAATGTACAAAAACATTACAGAGAAACACTTGTTAATCAAAGCATAGTAAATGGATGCCATTTTTCAACAGTTCAAAACAGTCTCTAAACCAGTGCAAATTTTATTGCATTAAAGAAAACTCCCCAGCTCACTTAATAAATTCATAATTTATTCACACTACATCCTTTCATCCTCATTACAATACAGTTTATTTTAAGCTCCTAAAAGGAGTTTAATGTGCTTCTAAAAACAGCAAACAATCCCTTTTATTTGCACCATTGATTGATGCAGACTGAAAGAACAAAAAACCCCCATCCGTTTCTCTCCTCATATGCATCACAATGTACAGCATAGTAGAATATAGAACTGGAGTCCAATTCAACCATTCAGTTTCACAACTTAAAAGTTACAAGGGTGTTTGTGTTTTAAAAAGGTCCATAATGAAAAGCTGATATACAGAAGGCACCTTAAGGTTTTTATTCATTAAAAGAAAAAAAAAAAACTTTGTTGAAAATGTACAGTTATGTGAATAAGATGACCTGCTTACCATTTAATGAAATAAAGTTATCTGCATTGAAATAATTGTTGAATTAAGAGTTTTAAAAAGAGAAAACTACTGAGTGGATTCTTCAGTTACTTACATTTTAACAATTTGTTTTAAAAATATAATTTCTATGATCTAATTTAATATACATTTTGAAAATATCCCCTATGTTGCAGCTATTCAAGGAAAGCAGTAAACTCAATGAAAGGTATATTCTTCTAGCTGCAGCAATACAGAAAGCCATTAATTCACAGTTAAAATGGAATAAAATTACTCATTCACAAGTGCAATGTAGCTTGAGCTTAACCAATGTGAAATTCCACTAGGAACAAGACTAAGTTACTTGCAAAACAAATTAATTTAGTTTGAAACACATATACTAAATAAAATCTTTTCCATTAAAATTGTATTGTCTAAACTTGGGTTATATAAAATGCGAAGACAGGACATGACTATAAGTAACATACAGATGCTTCTGGTAACATGTAAAAGCTGGTACCTTTTACTGTGCCAGTACTGCAGCCACATCAGTCTCCTACACCTATGGGGTTTTGAAAGTTGTTATGTCTTGGTAATGTCCCTGAATATATTTATAATTCATAAAGAAATGCTTTGTCACTTAAGAACCACGATTTTAAGCCTGTAAGACCCCATTTGTTGTTTTAATTCTACGAAAAACAGGTATTCTGATATTCGCACACAAGCTACGAGTAACTGTTTCATAGCTGGGTGAAAGGTGCAAGATAGTATCTTCTCAGCATAAATGACTGCAGTTCCAACATCCTTACGGCAACAATTCAAGGAAGCTTCTCTGTGATAATTTTAATTCCAACATAAACGTTCTAAGTTCTTGGCCTTATCTGAAATTCATTAACAGTTTGCATCCATATATGTGATCAGCTTGGTTTACACTCTCACTTTATGCACAATTGCAGGTTTTGAAGTTAATACTGATCTGCAACCATTTTCTTCACATTTATATGTGAGAATTCCAAAATACAGACAGAAAAGCCATCTCCTCCTGAGCCCAGGCTGTTGAGCTGCTAGAAAGTATTTGGAGGGAAGAGTTTTGCAAGTGAGCAAAAT
The DNA here is from genome assembly GCA_008921705.1 of Burhinus oedicnemus. Lineage (NCBI taxonomy): Eukaryota > Metazoa > Chordata > Aves > Charadriiformes > Burhinidae > Burhinus > Burhinus oedicnemus. The sequence continues at coordinate 4,487,052 of VFFE01007235.1, read as the reverse complement.
GCTACTTTTTCTGCTTATGCTGAAAGGAAAACAGAAACAAGATCAAGCTTATCCACACTCCTCCTTCACAACACTTTGCGCAGCTCATTCATGTATTATGGATTCAGATAAATTTGGCTTACTAGGAGTGGGCTGTCAAACAAATTAGAAGCATTTGTACGTAACTAAGTCATTCCTATGTAGCCCAGGAAGTTCATGCTGTTACTAACTTGCAGAGAAGAGCTTATTACGTCTTCAGTGCCCGATTTTCAGAAAGACAAAAGTGTGCAATGCACTCACAAAAAACGTTTGAAGACTTTTCCCTGGGTTTTTTTGGCCAGATTTTCAACCATACAAGTATTAAGCCATGGTAAGCTATTTTATGCCACCCTCTTTTCTTATGCATGCTCACAGTTCTTTCAGCATTCAAATTAGGGAAGCCTACATCTCAGAAAGTTTATGTAGGAAAACCTGCAGTCTCTACCTGTTTGTAGGAGGAGACCTAAAAGCCAAAGGAAGAACAGGAAGTGCCATCATGCATGTGAAAGGAGAGAAAGCAACTAGGAAAAAAGCACTCAGTTCTTAACTCCTTTCAAATTTCTGTGAACTTTTTTTCCCCCCCTCAAAAAATCATCTCCTTAGATGAAAACTTAATAAGCAAATCGCTTTCAGAGACTTCCCTTCTCATTTGAACTATGGATTTCATTCAAGAACCAGCTGGTTAGTTAGCTATTAAAAATGAGGCACTAAGAAACCCCAAATTAAAAAGATTAAGCCCTTACTTTTGTCATTCTCTATTAAAGAATTAATTTCAATAGGCAGATTCAAGATTTCAAGTAACTACATGCAGGACTTCTACCACTCTGAAATCCAGGTATATACAACAGGAATAGAAGTTAGTTTGTAGTGTATAGGAATGCCAATATGCAGGAGAAAAATCAAAGCAAGTTTAATCCTGCAGCTATCCTTTTCCTCTCAGGCATAAGGGTTTTTTTTTTGTTTTTTTTTGTTTAGTGTATATACCTGGGAAAAGCCTAACATTTAGCACTAGGTGCTGTGACACAATCTGCTTTGCTGTTTTTTGCAACACTACTGCCTGATTAATCTATATTTTCAGCAACAGATGGGAAGGTTATTTTGAACTGAAGGTGATCTGTTTACAGTATTTAGTTTATAATAATATTACTTACAATGGTTTAAAACAATTTGGATGTCACCAATTACCTAAAACAGCACTCTCTGGACAGATTTTGTTTGTAATTTAATGAGCTGGGAGAATTTAAGAATAACTAAAACTTGATTCCTTGCAAGCTGCATCACATAATCACATGGTTTGTCCATTTAACACTCAAAAATGTATGTTTAAGATCAGTATAGAATTATACAGGAAAATTTGCCGTTTTGATTTGTAGAAGTATTAAGTTATTTGGATGAATGCTTCAGAGAGACTTTTACTTTAAAAGGATTGAACCACAAATGTCAATTATCTAATAGGAGAAGAGAGGAAAATATGAAGAATCAAGCTCTCCATTGTGATGTAGTTCAGATATCTGCAAGCAACCATGCATAATCCCAAAGAATAAAGAAAGAAGTTAGTGTGCACTTTCTCCCTTTTAATTGTTGAGAAAGCACAATATTTTCATCAGGAGAGAATCTGTCCAGGCAATATCCCCATATTAACTTAGGACCAGCACTTTTAGACAAAATACAAGGAATTAGTCTATGATGCAAATGTATTTTGTCACAAATAGTGCAAATCCTTTGTTTTAGCCTCATGAAAAAACAAAAATTGGTTTTGTTGTTTCATGTAGAAGCTGTTCCAGACAGATCTTCATCCCTCATCATTTTCAAGAATGAAAATTATAAAGAAAGAGAGTAGTATGAATTAAATACATTCATACTCGGATGCGATTATAGTTTTAGCTATGCTTCTTTAACGTGCTACAAATTTTACTCTTTTTTTTCCTCTAGGAATAATTCCATCAGAAAAGCCACACCATTAAATTTCAGCAAAAAACCTGGAATAAATCTTACCATCTTCCTCAAGTAACATTTAACCTGTTGACCAGTATCCAGGCTCTTCTTGCCAAGATTATGACTACTGTAGTCAATTACTTATGTGAGGTGAGGAAGTGTCTTATCTACTAGAAGCAATCCAAAAGATGGATTCATCTTTTCAGATCATACACTCAAGCACTTCATTCGTGCTAATATACACTTTGAAAACCACATTTATAAATACTTTTTAATTGAAATATTGAATTTGGACTGTCAGTGCAAAATAATTAACCCACAGGCTAGCAGGAAACCATGGGAGAGGGTGATAAAGAATTCAAGGAAAAGACACTTTTAAAGCATACATGCATACAGTATGCTTAAGCATAATTTTTTCAGACACTATTTGTCTGACAAACCTTGTATGCATCCTAATGCCATTTAAGCTTCCTATCTAATTTGTAGAAAGCCATCCATTTCCGAGCTGCTTAGTGTAGAAGCCTACCATTCTTTTGGAGAAAGCAGCGGTACGTTCATAGGATCTTTAATGTGTCAGATACAGAATATAGGAAAACTGAGTGTAAGTTTCTGGATTTTACAACTATAGACACACATCATGAAAGGTCAGCCAAAAATAATATAGAATACTGATTGGGACAAGGGTCAGGAGAAGGGTAGTAATTTTAGGTAATGTTGTCGTAACTTCCCATCCAAAGACTCAAGTATTTACATTCATACATACATATGGCACACCAATAAAAAGATCCCTCTTTAGGTAAAGGTAATTTTAAAGAAGTAGTGAAGGATCTAAGTATTCCGTTACAGGAAAGGTATTTCATTAAAATACACAAACATTGGCAGCCCTTAAGAAAGTGACCAACTATAGGCTGCTGTTTAATCATCACCTTTTTGAGCAACTTGATATTGTGGGGGAAAGGTTTGAGGAAGGAAAAGGAGAAGTATATACAGGAGAAACCCAGCAGATCAGTCACTGAAACCAACTCACCCTATTAATATAGTTTTAAAACATTTTAACGTACTTTACACTGTGTCTCATGAGATGAAAGACAAAAAATATATGTTGTAGCTCAATGGAATTGCTTTGACGAATTGCTCAATTATCACCTTTTGGGATTCAAAGTGTATATATCACCATTCTCCTGGTTTGTTCACCTCTGCTTTTGTGTCACTGAAGTTTAGCATGTGTCTTCCTCATTTTTATATTAAAGGTGCTCCAAAGCACTTCCTACAACACTCAACCCTGCTGCTTGGTGGAGCATCTATTTTCTGCATCTTTTCAAGAACATCCTTTGGTAGATTTTTATATGCAAGTCTGTATTCACTATCAAAGACCTCTGAAACAGAAAAAGCAGAGTTGAAGTTGTTTAAGAAACCCTGTACAGTGCACACTACTGTTCCTACAAAATACTTTCGGTGATTTTCATATAATAACAAAATAATTATCTTAACTAGCTGCTGATTTTTTTTTTATTTTTTTTTTCCCCCAACATGCATCCTCTCAGAGAACCTGAAGAGCATCTTCATGCTGGACCATCACAATGCATCACAGTGGGTTACTTCTATCACAGTTCAGTTTGCCTGTTTCCAGGGTATTTCCCCGTCACATCCCATAAGGGAGTCCCTTTGCTTGAATAATACCAAATAGAATTCAGGGTAGAGGAGATCAGGAAGGGGTGGGCAACCAGGTGGCTAGATGACATAGGTCTAATATGTGGGTCAGAGAAGATGGACAAGACTGGGAACAAGTTTTCAGACATGAGGAGTTAAAGCTTCAAGATAATAAAATTAGTTTAAAATAACTGACTACTGGTTTCAAATAAAGTCAAAATTAATGGCCCCATCTGAATTATATTTTCATAAAAGCAACACCTACTTGAAAACTGACAGAACAGTACTTTTCACTAAAACACAGCAATTGAAAAGTTACTTAGGAACTCATGGATGAAAAGTTGATTCTATACACTAATTTTCATGTAAAGTATTCATAAATTTCATATACAGGCACTATGAATTTCACAGTATTTTTTACTTACCAATGTCAATGTTCTCTCTTCCAAGAGACACCAGGGACAGGAAAAGAATTTCTCTATAAAAACTCCTAGGAAATATTTTGAAGGGCAAATCAATGAAAGCACCAAATATCCCAAGTTCAGAAAGTAAATGTTGAAGATGCTTATCTTCCATTATGTAGTTTCTGCAACTGTTAATTCTACATGTGAAGAAAATGACCAACCTACGCGATTACTAGCTTAAGGTTTTTTCATGCCTGAATATTTTTCCTTAATGCATGAAGTTATATTATCACCAAATCCCAGAAGTTACATTTTCTACAAAAAATATCTCTGCCAAACATGCCATAAAAACTCCAGAAAACCAAGAAATATAAAATTAAGCACCACTTATTTATTAACTCATTACTGCCTGAGAGTGAAGTACAGGGAGCAGGCTTATTTCAGATCACCCGTATTTTGTTTTTTGTTTCAGAATGTCACAATCTAGCTCAGAACTGGATATCACTAAACAATTAGTTATTAATTTTTTTCCTTGTGGAACTCAAAGATTCTTCTCAGGCAGATTAGTTCTTCTTTCTTTTTAGTAACTACAAACCACAGAAGTAAAGATGACTTAGCATGATAGACTTCAAACACATCCTGTATTTGTTGTTATTTACTTCAGAGGCTATGCTTTTGTATGAAGCCCTCTTTGAATTGTAGTGCAGGTGGCAAAATGTATCGTACATGTCTCCCTTTGTTTATGGATCTGCTGTATCCACTTTTCCTAGCCAGGTTAGTAGAATTTCAATAGGTGTAACTACGTAATTTGGAGAACATTGCAGACACTGCAACAGGATGCTGCACACTTGTATTTATTAATTTGCTAGATCTGAAGCAACACCAAATCTGCATAGTCAATATGTAGATTTTCTCCTATGCATTTGTAAAATGTCCATTTTGATTAAAGAGTTTCATTTATCCATTTGATTTGGATGAATTATGCATCTCTCTACAGAATGCATCTGTTTGTAAACACGGGCATAAACAAATATACACAGTGTTTGGTGGACACAAATGAAACTGAATATTCCTGAGACGTCCTTACGGAATTATCATTATGAAGTGTACACAGCCTGACCTTGTTTAACTTTGAGTGGGGAGAAAGTAAGAACAGATTACCTACCTCTGTCGTTTCACATCTGGCGTAACTTTCTGTAGAAGGAGGTTGATTGGTTTAACAACGTTATTATGCTGAATACTTAGTTTGATGTTCTCCAACAAAGTGTTTGTTGCCTGCTGATCTTCTGCCACTGTGGAGGGTCTCTTTTCAGAAGAATCTGGGAAATGCAACAGTACAGATTATTAAAACAGTAAAGATTTTTTTTTTTTTCACTTTAATAAGTAGAAGGTATTTCAGAAAGTGATACACATACAGAACCTCTACTCAACCTACAGAAATTTGTTACAATGGAAAGGCTTTGCCTGCTTATAGTCTTTACTCCACCACAAAAGTGACAGGATGCATCAAGTATCCATGTGCAAGAGCTCCCACATGACAGAGAAATACAAGAGACTGAAGAGCATCCAGCATCAGATGTCGCCTGTAATGGTTTGTTAGCTCAGAGTTATTGCTGTACTTAAGTTTCAAAAACTAACTTAACTCCAAGAAAGTTACTTTTACACAAAGGAAAAGAAATAAATCAAAAGAAAACGCTGTCACCTTTCTTATCAAAGAAACTTTTCTTATCAAAGCCCTTTCTTAAAAGCCACCTACAATTCACTGATAACTTTGGGCTACATATTGAAATAGATAATGTACAGTTGTGTCAAACAGGAAAAAAAGAAAATTATCGAGACATTTACCATGATAATTTGTTGCTTACATTGCCACTTCCAGAATAACACTGAACTATTATTCTTTGGAAAACAGTGACTCGTGAGGGAACAGTAAGTCCTTTTACTGGCAAAAATAAAAGGCTACAGATTAGGCAGCATGTATGTGGTGTGTAAATGAAATGCAGACCAAGCCTAGTAATCATAATCACACCAACCTACGGTTTTCATAAAATTGACGTATATCATGGTTTACAAATCTAATTTCCTGTTTTCCAAATACTTTCTGACACTGCTGTAGAGCCTATCTAAAATACTACTACCTTTCTCCCACATTTAGAACACGCCTTTTGCTCCTTTATTTGCATAAATACATATACTTATGCACCTTCATTCATGTGTGAATGCTTTGGGGACACTTTTCATGTATTATGCTCAAATCACTATGCTTTTGTAGAACCTGAGGGAAACACGACACCTCATTCTGTGCTCCTGACTATAATTGTCTGATCTGTCTGTTTATTTTTAAGACACTTTTCAACAAACCCTTTTTTCTTCCTTAGAACTAGAATTAGCATGCTACATGGTTTTTAAAAGTTAAAACAAAGACTGAGAAGTTTAGGTCAACAAAAAGTTTTTTGCTGATCAGAAGTAATGAAATCCCAAAGCTCTCATAGCCAGTCTACCCATTTTTTCTTCCTTCCAAATCAAGTTATGGTAGACAAAGGCTTTCTTGGATTTTTCGTTTTGACAGTCAAGTTGGCTGCCAAATGTACATACTAATGGGACTTGTGACCTTCCATTCATTTATAGAAACACAAGATACCTTTTTGTAATACAGTCTTCTTTTTCATGCCACCATAGATATAACCAGGTAGTGCAGTGAAACATTCAAATCAGGTAAAGCTTATTTAGTACCACATCTAGAGCAAATCCTCCCACCCTGTTTATGAGTGTATGACACATAAAGAACAGATAACACACCTTTTCACACAGATCAGAAAGACACGTTCACAAATAATTTGACACTAACACTACATTAAGTACCTAAGGGACTGCAGATGCTTCACACAATAAAAAAGCTTTCCAACTCGATGGGCTATGTACACTTCAGACACTACAAAACAACTGTTTCTTCCCCCAGCGACTGCTCCCTCTGCTTTCTGTAACATTTGTTTTACTTACTGAGATTTCTCCAAGACATATACAGAGGCTCCCCTGGCTCTTGGTGGAGGTTGATATTGTCCCACAGAAGATGGATGTACACTAGCTTGCTATCTTGAGCAAGAGATGTCAAAGGAAGCTAAAAAACATAAGGAAAGGAAAAAAGTTTTAAAAACATCAGTACAGTCTTAATATTTAAAAAACTGCTCTTTTACTCACTTTGCAAACAAAAAAAGGTTTATTTATTTTGAATCCAGCAAACAGGAACAGTTATGTCTTCTAGAGGAAACTGCACTCAACCAGAGGAAAGTCAAAAGTACTGCAACATTTAATTGCCTTTTCTAGTTTAGCCTAATGTATGAAGACCATCCAGTTTTATACAGATTATCTGAAGAAAATATTTATGAGTATGTATCCAAAAATATTTTTTGTGCATCAAACACATTACTCAATTTGTACTACTTATCATGCCCTACCTTAGTATTTTCTGAATGGATTAAGATTTGGTATGCATGTCTATGTGTTGGTCTTCCCAACAAGCAGAAAGAATCTGTATTTGCATACAAATACGAACCATTTATTTCCATTAAAAATATATGGTACTCAAAACAATAGTTCCATAATTATTCTATAAAATTAAGTGCCTCTGGAATCACTAGTACAATAAGAATTAGCAGGCAAGAAAAATTTACCACTAGTGTCTCAATTTAAAGTACTAATTACAAGATATTATACCCCATGGTGGTTTTCCCTGCTAACGCACTGTATTTTTCCAGTATGCTTTAGATTCCATTAGTATTGGTCTTCAACTACATTTCTTGGAAAATTGTTCTTGGTTCTAGGTGGGGGGTTTTTTTTGTAAATTGAGGGACAGAATTTTAAAATTAAAGTGCATACAAGCAGATATGAAAATACTACTTTTTCACATGCATCATATATAAACACCTATTGAATTTGATACTTACATATACAAATCATACAGGTTTCAGAAAAACATCTGCTCCTTAAAATGGGAACAAAATACTCATAGCATCCATTCTATGTTCTTTTGTTCTATTCATATAGTAATGAAACTCAGTGGAGTTTGAATAGCAAAAACTACTAGTGGAAAAGAAGAAAAAATATTGACCAATAACTTAAAAGGTTTATATACTGAAGTATGTAACCCACACTGTGTGGATTACAATGTACTGCAGTTTGTGAGTTCTCCAAAGACACATCTTTCCTTCTACATATCAGCCTTCTCTTTAATGAACCTTACTCTCTGGCTTTTTGAAAGAGAACAGCTTGACTAGAATTTGAATGTTGTTTTCACTCATCTTCCTTCAAGACTTCTTGCAGAAAACAAACTTATCTACTTGTACAACAAAACCCAGGAACCTAGATCCAAGCTACTCAGCAACTACTTAACCACTTTTTTTTGAACCAAACTCTCAAATTTAGCTTACTCCAGTATCTGCAGTTCTAATATGAGGAAGCCACTTACCTGCACTCCATCATTACAGTGTTCAGATGTTAGAATGAGTCCAGGTAAGTTGCTGGGTAGATCCAACCGTCGGAAATACCAAACTAGATTCCAGAAAATTATGGGATGTTGATTGATGAATTTGGACGTATGAATTACTTGCTCTCCCTCATTTTCCAACAGTGATTCAAGCTCCTTACGCAGTACCAAAGGGCTCAAGTAGGGTACAGATACAGGGAGAGGATTAGGTCTTTTTATTAAAGGATCCTAAAAACAAAACAACACACACAAAGAAAAGTTGGTTGTTTTGGTTTTTTTTACAAAATCAAAGATTTTTCTTCCAGAAATACTCTTCAGGATTACTTGCCCTGAAAATCCCCCATTGCACAGGTTTTTCTTTGATATTTGGAAGAAGTCTCTGGAAGTACTGAACACACAATAACTTCAATAGCATCAGCAATTTTGACCATTGAGGTGTTTCTTAACTTTAACGAACAATCACCTAAGCTCTCCCTATTACGTGAAAAAGAGAAAATGCTCATTCGTTATAACTTGCTCCTGACCGTGCAGTTTCAAGCTATCTAAGCCAGTACCAAGTCAGTGGCAATGGAGACTGCAGAAAATGTGGAACTGAATCAGGAGTTCACATGTGTGAAGACAGCTTGCCAATAAAAAGCACCAGGAGAGAGGAGAAACACTTTGTTTCACATGCAATAATGTAATAGTTTCAACACTGCCTCTTATTTTCTCCCATCCACTCAACAGGTAAGCCTAACAGAATATAGAGGAGGAGTGTAAGTAAATGTATGGAAAAGGAACAAACTTCCACTCTTGCAACAGTGTGTTGTTTGCTGTGACAGTGTGCTCCACCGCCAACCTGCCCTTTATCTCCCATAACCCTGCCCAAGCAATAACCACCTACGGTGATAATAACTGGTGCATCTACTTGTGATGGCTGCATCCCAGCTCAATGTGGTTTCGGGGACACAGATAATACAATCGCCAAGGGCTAACTTAAGCAATGTGCCCACTTAACCACAATACTGGTACTGTGGTTGATATGGCTGTAAGTCAATCAAAATGGTGAACAGTCCAAGAGCCCTTCGAGCTCTCCTGCACAGCAGCAGGCAGCTTGCCAGGATCTCCCCTTGAGTATGGACACCTCTCAAGGTTACTTCTCAAGATCCAGAGATTCCTTGCCGCAATAGAGCCTCTGTAACTGACTTATAGCATGCTAAACCTTGAAATTTTAGCTAAGTCATGTCAAGGACTGATTGCACATGTATAATTCTTTAGACAGAAACTGTTGACAAAGTTTGGGACTAGGACTGGATCCAGCCACACCTAGACTCCTCCCTGAGAAGGGGTTTAGAATGCAAGGGGGTCCTTTCTGAATGTCGACTCAACAGGAGGGTCTCCCTGACCCTGTCCTCTATGCAGTAAATAACCAAGTGTGTCCTGCCATCGAATCTTGTTAAACCACGGTTGCATTTACTATCAAATTTTGTAAAAACGCTGTTTTATATCAATAAATGTATTGCTGCTTCTCTCGAAGAGTGAAGTGCATCACTCCATCCACGACTTCTGCACCATTGTGTTTAGTCTGCTGTAGAAGTTGGGTTATTTACAAAACAGACTTCCAGTTTTAAAAAGACAAAGACTAGCTTCATTCTGCTAGAGCGAACATTTCAAATCTAGCAGCACTGTTTGTACAATGTACTGAAAAAACAATTTTAGCTTAACTGAACCAACGGTTTTTTTTGTCCTAAGAAAATGAAAATATGCTTGGCCATTCTATTGCCCCAAATGGATAAGAATGCTAGTAGTAGAACATTATCCATTGTAAGTTCATTGCAATCAATATTTGGGTGTCAACTGAATGTGCAGCTTGTAGACTTACCACAACTTCTTGCAAACTATTTGGAAGACTAACTGTTGAAATGCCATGAGATGGTCTCTGGGAAAGATCAATGTTTTGCAGTGGACCTCCAACACTGTGGCTTCGAGTCAAGGACACTGCCCTTTTTGGTGGATTACTGGCAGATGTCTTCACAGTTCTGGGATCTTTACTCTGTTCTTCTGCCACATCACTGTTTGGATTTTAGAAGAGAATATGCTAATATGAAACTATTCAGCATTCCTATGGCAACAAGAAGGAAGCAGAGAAAGGCTGCCAAGTAAGTATCCCACATCAACTTTCTCTATTAATAAGAAATCATATTTGTTCTGAAGATTTATTTCTGTAGCTGTATCTCTAAACCCCACTCATTTAGTGGAATCAGCTTACTTCAAATTGATAAAAGCACACTTAAAACATGCAAAAAGAATGAGAGGAAACAGACAATCAGCAAGTTACAATTGTACTTCTCCACCATATTTGGTACATAAGCCAACCTTCCCTTTAGAAGTAGGGGAGAAATACTGGAAGTGTTGAGATGTTTCTGACAGGACTAATAACCCTGCTTTACCCACCTCTGCTCAGCTGCAGAGCTAGTTTCTTCAGCTATGGTGTCGCTGGACTGTGGTTGATCTGAAAAACTGATCAAGTCAACAACAGCTGGACTGGACAACAGTTTCTGCTCCAGGGGATCCGTAGTTAATGGAAGGGTACTGCTCTGTAAGCTATCTCCTGAGGTACTTTGCTTCAGGAAAAAGCTAAGTTACAACATAAATGGGAGGGTAGAGAAATACAAAGGTTTAGATGTGAGCATAAAGTCATTAAAAAAGTTATTATTTTCTATATTTGTTTTCAAAAATTAGCAAAAAAAAAGGAAACACAAAATTAAAAAGGTTGACAACAGGACAAAAAATTCATCCTACTCTCTCCACTGTAACTTATATAGGCAAAGTAAATGAACACATACAAAGATTTGATCTGCAAAATAAGAAATCCTATGCGGGACCTAAGTCATTAGAAGTGACCTTAATTTCTCATGGTTCCCAATCAGAAACAATGTATCAATAGCTGACACATCACTGAAACTGATTGTTATTGTAATGTGACATTACAGACTAGAAGACCATACACCATTACAGGCACAAAATAACAGGAACGTGTCTTGCTTCGCTAAGGTTTTTTAACTACACACTCTATAGATGTTCAGTTTCAGCATTAGAGAACACTAATGGAAGCTCTGTTTCACAGCAATAACCACCACAGTGAGAATCCATTTTAAATTACCTTAAAATAAGTTCCAGCCTTCACAGTGCAATTTAAAGAGGTAAAAACAGTAAGCAGAGAAGCTTAAACTGGAGAAACAGTAACCTAGAGCATCTGTAACTAAAAGCTGCCGGTAAATTTGTGATAAATTCTTTGCTGACAGATTTAACAAAGTTCTTCATATAGTTTTAAAAAATTCACGATCTGTTAGCTTTTAATAGCTGAACAAAATGAAAACAGACTTATACTTTCTTTAGAGTTAGGCTTACAAAGAAAATATGAAAAGAAAAAGTGGTAAGAAGGCAACCAGTTCTTTGCTTTTTGGCTGTTTTACAATGCAACTCAATAGTTTACACGACTTATAATTGCCTTCAGTACAATCAAGACCATAAAACAGGCAGCGACCTTCTTGTGAACATCTAGACAAAAATACTGGGAGATGTAACTAAGATCCTTTTGTGAAAAAATATAACCATGTACAAGTGCAAAGGCAGAAAGAGAGTATCCATTAAATTCACTAACCTTGCAGAGCCACGTAGGTCTTTAAATTCAACATTAAGTAAAGGTAGGAAGGTACTTTTACAAACAGGACAGGTAGTGTTCAAGTTTGAATCATCTGCTGTCCATCCAGCCATAATTTCCTCATCATAAACCAAAGCACCACAAGCTCTACATTGAGAGCAGCTTGACATCAATACCTACAACAGCAAAGAACGAATACTACCAGTCTTGTTTCAAGGTTCTTTTATAATTGGCTTTATAGGCTTAGTATCTACAGGAGTTTAACAGGTATCGGAATGCCACTTGCAAGGCATGAGTTCATCACTACTTACTCACCATACTCAGAGTTATCTGACTATATAATGTCACTCTCAGCAATAAAACTGGGTGTGTGTGATGAGTTTTTCCCAGGTAGCTGTTGCTTCAGGTAGCTGCTGTCTGTGGTCAACCCACCACAATTATTTAGTAACAACACATAATTTTCATATGGGGGAGGAAGGGAGAGGGAAGCTTGGGGGAAAAAAAAAAAAAATAATCTTGTTTCCTCTCTAATTTCTGTCTCATTTCAAGTTTTGACCCTTCTCTCAATTGTCTCTTCTCTATATATATGAGAGATACATAAAAGCATTTAACACACTTGTCTTTTTTAAAGCTACTGTCACGCCCTGAGCTAAAACTATCAAGCATCTTTGCAGTAGAAACATGGAAAAAGTTGTTTGGAAAAAACAACCACAATCCAACTAAACAGGTAATTAATGCATACTGTAATATTGAATAATTATACCTTTCATCTATGAGTTTATTAATCTTACCTCCATTGCATAGTTCTGGAAAATGCTGGATAAACTAGTATTATGTGAAGAGCTGTGGTCTGACTTCTCAGAATCTAGAACTTTCATACTTCTTGGGAGTGAAACTTCACCTGTACAGAAAGAGTCGTTTGGGTCTTGTATTCAAGGAAAAAGTAACTCATCCATTCCCAAAGAAAGTAATTTCTGTTCAACCAATATAGAAAATTGTACCAGAAGATCTCCAAAGATATGTGTAGCTCTGTAACTTCACTGATATTATAATTACAATATAGATAAATATTAATTTTGTGATTAACATTTGAAAGTTATTTTTGTCTAACACAATATATCACAGACTGGTAAAAGAAAAAAAAAAGTGTCGGTGAATAAAATCTGAAAATATAAAGAAAGATTAAACAATGGTGAAGAGCAGTAAGATTGCTCAATATACATATTCTAAAAAGTTGTTCAAGATTTCTTGAATGAAATATCCGTATGTAAATAGCAAACAGAAGGATAGTACCAGGTGAGATACAGGAAACTAAATATGCCATTACTGTGCTCAAGTTTCTCCCTGGCTAACATTGCCGTAAAACAAATAATCTTTCTTTGGCTGGGTAAGGCTGGGTTTTAAGGTTATGAGTTTTGCCAGGAGAAGGGGAAAAGGAGTTGGAAAATATTTATCAGAAGGAAATGGTTGGAATCAGTTTTAGGAAGCAAAACTATCAGCATTACTTCCTCTGACAAGCCAAGTCAAACTTTCTCATTCAAAAAATCACAACCAGAGTCCCCTTGTCATAAAGAAGGCTCCTCTGTTTCTTCAGCTAAAGTTTATGTTTGTGAACAAATTTTACATATCCTGTTAATGGCTGCCACTCTTTATAGTTAATTCTTACGACCCTCCTAACTAACTGCTAGACAGGGCCAGTCTGCAAGATAGTTCTTCATCTCTTGATGCAGATGGCTTTATGACATTCACATCATTAAAGTACTGCAAAGAGAGCTAAACCAAACCCCCAGCTGCTTCAGCAACAAATCTTTTTCTCAAAATAAGAATCAAGTCTAATTGAATCAAACCTGGACTGAAAATTATTAGATTTACTTCACTGAGTTTTAGAACGGGGAGGAGGAGACGGGGTGGAGAAAAGGACTATTTAGCAATAGGCATATATTCATCAATTATTTACCTTCACAACTTCAAATCAAGCATGCATCCAATACCTGCTATTCCACAGTAAAGCTGATGCATTTTTTGTGTGTGTTGCTTTGGGTTTTTCATGGGCTTGGGTGTGTGAGGTTGGTTTCATTTATTTGGTTGGTTGGGTTTGGTTTGTTGGGGTTTTCTTTCCCTCAAAAGATCTGCCTCTGTTAGTTACGCAACTACTTGCAGTTCTTGAACACTGCCCTGCTTTTCTGTATTAATATTTCAAGAACCTTCAGGGAATTATGACTTGACATGAATAAGCAGGTGTTCCTGGCTATAACTAGTTAGGAATCTTTCTATCACATACAGAGGAAGTATTTTTACAGTTAAATCCCTGTATTTTGTAAGAACTTTTTACACATTCAGCAGAGAGAAGCATTAGCTATTTGCTACTGCAAGAGAAGAGTATTAAAACGGAAGTACAAATTTGCTTGTACTTATCTTAAGGGCTTAAAATAATTTCAGATTACCATAGCTTCCACTGTTATGTATGATTTCATGCTTGTTGTATTATAAACATGTTATGAAGGGGAAACAAACAAACAAATCTCACCTGTACTGTAATGCTGTCTTCCTGCATCTCCACTGCTACTGCTACTGCCAAGACTAGTAGTGCTTTGTGCAAGCTCATTCGTAATCAGCCCTGGGACTCCAGATCTCAATGACGGATTATCTCCTAAAATACTATCTTCAAAACCAGCAGGGAAGTTAAAGTCTGGTTGATTGTTTTCTTCCTTTAATGCAAGAAGAAGAAGATTAGCATTTTGGAGTACTTCCAGTTCCATTATGTGACTTCCATCTTTATCCTAATAAATAAATAATTAAAGTAGCAGATTATGACAAAATCCTGATATAAAAAAATGTATTAGATGTAAGATAAATCTACGCAACCCCAAAAAGAGCAGATATTGGACAAACTAGAAGGATACTGGAAAACTGAAATGCTTTGGCAGTGAAAATACTTAGCTGAGGATCAAACTGAGTGACAAAGTGACAGAGATATAAACTTCTTCATTACAGGAGAAACAAGAAAAATGATGCAGAAATTGTCATTTAGTAGATGTGACACAAATGAAGGTATTATCAGAAAAAAGGTCCAAGTTAAAGTTGTATTTTCAGAAGTGAAGACAGGAATGAAACATACCAGCTGACATGATGCAGCAGTAACACAGTCGCTAAGACACAGGATGTGACAAAGTATAATAATTAGGATATTAAAAAAGGGAAGTTGCAGAAATAAAAGCAGAGAGAATGAAAAGGTCCTTGAAGGAAACTAAAGTAAGTCACATTAAGGGAATTATGATGTGCCATTAAACAAAATTCTACGGGAATAGGTCAGTATAATAGAAAGGCACACAGAAAACCTGTGTCACAGGAAACAAACTCAGGAAAAAAAGCAAACCAGTAAGTTTTCATTCTTGCAGGCAAAATCTGGTTAAAAAAAAAAAAAAAAATTAAATTTAACAGAAAGGACCCTATTAGTAACATAAGTTAAATTTGTTTCTTGCAGAAATAAAGCCAGACAGCTATCTTCCCCTTTCCCACCTTTTATGGAGGCTGGGGGAGTGGGAGTGAGAATTTGAAAAAGGAAACAAGAAGCTATCTTAACAGCCTGAAGAGGGGAGACAAAAGATCCTTACAGCCAAACACCAGATTGAGGGGTTAACTGGATCAAGCAGAGGCTTGACAGAAAACTATGTTTGGAGGCACAATAACAAGACATATATGGAAAGCAGGAAGTTATAATATCCATCCCTCAATCTCCTTTTTCATTCATGTCATTATACTCTGAAATGGTTTACTCCGAAGAACACTGTTAATCAAGTGTGCTCACACAAGAATCATAACGCTTAGTTTTCAAATTCCTGCCAAGTTAATTTACTAGATCTCAGCCTGTCCTTTACTACTTTCAACTTTAATCCTCACCAACCTGACTTCTTAGGGTTTGTAATTTGTTTTCACAACCTTCTCTTAATTTTTTTTAAAATAAGACAAGCCGTATGATATCATTTAAGATGACATTATGTTACTCTTACTAGGGTTTCTTGGTGCAGCTTCTTTAAATATAAATAAAAAGCTAAATAAATAAATGGGGGGGGGGAAACGCTGAGAACAAAACCTCAAAATTTGTTTACTGCATCAAGATCATTTAATTTGCTTTTGTCTGAAAAGTGTTTTTTTAATGACAGAGGAAAACTCCACCATACATTTCTTATTAGCTAATAAAAGTCAATACTTAACAAAAACGACCATCTCGTGAAGCAATCTTCTGGACACAGAAGTTACCCCTCTAACTTTGTCTCCCCAAATTTTTCATATTGAAAAATACTTGCCTCATCATCTGAGTAACTATACGCTGAAGTTACAACTCCCCACATCTTACTGGCCACATTGGCAGCCTGCTTCATGCCTGATTTCAGAACATCCATTTTTGGTCCAGACAGTATATTGTCTAACTTCAGATTGGATAAAGTTGTTACGACAGAGCCTAACGAGCCATGTGGAGAAGAACGACCCAATCCTGTCAAAGATGAAGACCGTTCCTTTGGAACTCGTGAGTGGGTTTGTTGCTTTGGTCGTCCAGTGAATGTTTTGGATCTGGAGACAGAAGGACTTCTCCGAGTTTCGTAAGACTTGGGGGATGGCAGGACAGGATCCAAAGGTAGGCTTGACCTCCTTTCTTGGGAGTGACCAAGTGTACCAGAAGCTTCTGCTTCCCTGTCTGGCTTGTGCAGTTCCATGCTGGGAAACTTACTACCCAATGGGTTCTTCAGATTCATGTAGCTCTCTATTTCATCTGCCAAATTACGTGCTGCAACCGGTGACACCAATTTTTCCTCAGGTTCTGGATGCCTTGGTTGCGTGCTGTCAGTAGCCAGCAAAGATAAAGGGTCCAAGCCGACTTCAACATCTTCCCTTTCAATAGGCTTAACAACCCCATAAAAGCTATTCCTTTTAGTAGCTGCATCTTTGGATTCTGGTTTCTGGTTTCTGGACTCAGCTGACTGTTCAAGATTCATGTCTTCCACTGGGGTCATGTTTTCATCTCTTCCATTCTCAAGATGCTCCTGCACTTCCCCAGGTTCTTCCAGCACCGGTGAAGACCTATGCTCCAATTCCCAGTCACTCTCAGTCATACAACTCCAAGTGCCACTTACGCCAGAAACCTGCTGGTCAATGATATGTTCAAAGCTGTGGGATTTATTCATATGACAGGGTGAAGTTCTGGCCCCTGATAAAGCTGCTGTTAGGATCTTGGCATCTGCTCCCATCATTATCGCTATTTCTTTAGAATGCAAGTCCAAGCTGCCTTTTTTCAGCAGCATTCCTGCTCTGCTTTCACTGCTGAAACTGCAGCTTCTCTCCGAAAACAGTTTCTGCCTCTTCTGTCCTTTTTCACTTGTTTTCTTAGGAGAAACATCACCAAAGACTACATCTTCAACTGAATCCTGAGTTATGAACAGTGGGCTAGAACCAGTTTCTAAAAGAGAAAAGGCATTAATATGGTATTCATAGCCACCGAAAATGTTTATTTCCTGAAATCATGTGAAATCTCCTTATCTCCTTACTGGTGAGAAGACTGGGAGCACCACAATCTCAAGTTATCCATTAGTCCATTAATCCACTAGTATTAAGAAGTTATTTTACTGGCTGCAAAGGCATCCTGCAGATCAAAAGTCATCTATTCTTTTGACTCCTTGAACTCAAAGCCTTTTATGGCTTCTACCTCCTTTCCCTGTGCCAACACCCAGCAGAGAGTAGGTACTACATCCATGAACTAAAGCAAAGTACAATTATAAGTAAAGACTGCTCTTTTTTTCTTTTTCTTTTTTTTTTTTTCCCCTCCTAGAGCTATATTCACAGATCTATGCATCAAACTCCATGGTTCATTCTGGTTCTGAAAAAAACCCCAACTATCGTGTGTGTCTGCATAACACAGAAGCACTACTTCGTTTATGATACAGTCATATTTAGAAAAAGCTAATTAAATACACCATGTAGAAGTTATAAACTAATCTTATAAATATTCCCATGTCCTCGAGGGAATTGGGAATATTTATTGCCTAGAAAGCTATGTTAGCTAGGCAAAAAATTCCATAACTATGGGAATTCTACTATATTAAGATCCCAACAGAGGACTCGATGTACCATATCCACTGCTGGAGGATTTTTGAGTCTCACATTGATGCTGCTTCTTGACTAGTCACCAGCTCTCATAATTGCCAGAACAGTTCTGGGCAGCTTCTTGCCTGAGACTCAATTCTTTGTTATCAAGCTACACTGGAGCTGCACTGCATTGCCTTAGTCAAGGACAGGCACAAAGGGTGAAAAAAAAAATGAGCCCCAAGATTTGGCTTTTATATATCCTTAAGTCTTCCTCATCATAAAGCTCCAGATACGTAAGTAAATTTTGTACGGCACAAAGACAACACGCATTGTTCCCAGGTTATACAATGGCAATGTAAATCACAGGAATAAAGAGACTTGTCCAAGGTCAGCAAAGTTTAGGAGACAAAATCAAGAGTAGAGACCCTAATTCTCTTGGTTTTCTAGTACACTACTGAAACACTCTTAGTGCGGGATTTCAATCTACCCAACAGTGATTTTCAACCTTAGAATTCACAGGCTCCTTCACCTGCAAAGGATAATGGTGGAAAGCAAAAGTTGTGCGACATATCCGGACCTCAAATAGAAGTTTTGTTTCTTTTTAATAAGCATGAAAAAGATTACAAAACACTACAGCACAACAAGATCAGGACTTTAGCAAGCTCTGTTTCACCCAGTGACTCACCACCACTGCTTTTCCTTCCACTGCTATCAAAAATGCCAGATGGAACTTTCACAATGCTGTTACCCCAAGCAGGTGGGTCTGTGGGACTATGGGCTTCTATATTCAGCTGTTGCTTTCCATCAGATTTCTCAGTACAAACCTCTATAAGAAAAAGAATGTGAACTTTAGTTAATTTAACTAAATAATTTCAGTTGCACTGTTAAGGAAAATATAAACTGTTCCCTTATGTAATTACAACCTAAAGGATCAGTCCTATTACGTACTGAGCATTTCCTGGAAATAATACCCAGACAGATGACAGTAGACAGTATTACACAGAGACTGCTTAGCTGTTCACAAGGTTAGAGCATATGCGAATTTCTTCCCTTGGTATTTTTTCAGCTAAAAAAACTAGAGTAGGAACAGCAGTTCTCAGATTTTCATGAAGGGCTATTTGTCTAACGACAGCTTTAGAAGCCCTAACTCACATTAAGGATCCAGTAATACACTTATGAAACAGATTCAGTAATGAGAAAGACAAAATATAGAAAAACTAATGGTAAAATCTGGATAGAATACAGAAGACGACCACATCTTTCTACAGCTGAGAAGAGTTTGTAGGAAAAAGTAGTGCCTTTTATTAGGTCAACAGGTGCAGCTAAAAAAATGGTCAAGTTTTCGAACACATGAGAGGAACAGAATACAAAATACTGTGTGCCCCAGCCCTTGTCCATTTTTTCCATTTATATGAAATTAGTCTAATAAAAGGCTATTTCTACCTATATGTATTCCACTGCTATTATCTAGGTCACAGAAGTAGTCCACTAGGTTTCATACAGTCATATTTTGACCTTGGCAACATTATGAATTCAATACTTTAAGTATTTATGATAGTCTAACGCATGAAGCAGATTTATCACAAAAAGCCTTCATCATTGCAAACATGCATACTTAACCTATTAGATCTTCAGCTTTAGAAGAAATATCTTTCTCTACTTGTGTTTCAGTTGCATGAAGGCTATCCCCATCATCTCTTAAAAGTTCATCCTTGGATCCATAGCCCTGGTCTGACTGACCACCTGTTTGAAGGAATACAAACACATGCCTCAGATTTATTTTTATTTCCTAAATTTGTTTTTCAATAACAAAATAAAACTGAAATTAATTTGTTTCATATTTTGTTTTGCCAGAAAAGTTTATAGTAAGATCACCAAAATGCCTAATCTGTCCACAGATCTACTTGGTGATAGTGATAGCAGAGATAATTAGGCTATGCAATCTAAATTTACTTTTCTAATTATTATTTTAAAC
The DNA here is from genome assembly GCA_008921705.1 of Burhinus oedicnemus. Lineage (NCBI taxonomy): Eukaryota > Metazoa > Chordata > Aves > Charadriiformes > Burhinidae > Burhinus > Burhinus oedicnemus. Next base: position 4,466,863 of record VFFE01007235.1, on the reverse strand, counting down.
ACACGTTGTTTCCCCAGAAACACTATAGTGACTAACTACTTTTAACGTACTGTATCTCCTTTCATTCCTTTCCCTTCTCATTAGCATAAAATATTTCATTGCTGGGCAAGCTAAATTCTCAAATGCATCTACAAAAGAAATTTAGACAAGCACAAAAGTAATTGAGCAAGCTTCTAACAATGAATACATCCCTGAAAAGAACTGTACCATAAACTGTGCTACATCTTTGTACTATAGTGCAAAGTATAAAAATGTAATAGAAAAAAAGTAAAAATCTAAACATTTAAAAAAGTCTGTTCCTCCATGATAGCAGTTAACTTTGACAGCTGTAACTCATTGTTTAAAAAAAAAAAAAAAGTTTACGGTAGTCCAAAAAGTCTACCATAGGAAACAATCCAGAAAGACACTCTTTTCTTTGTTATTTTTATCTGAAGTGCTGCTGCATATGCAAAAATACTATATGGAACATATCCCACAGCAACATGTTAAACAGAATTATTTATATGCCTTAGAGTACCTATTAGAACACATGACAGTATTTAAAAAGATCAAAGTGAAAGCAAGTTACTGAGTGTGAAAGGTTTTAGGAAGCTCCATAAAACTTGAATGACAGAATAATTTATCTACAATACGTATTACTGCTGTTTATTTTACCAGCAAAGAGCAAACATATAAAAAAGAACTTAATTTAAAAGTCTGAGCAGCCATCAATAATTACATTTGGCTACTATATTAAAAACCTTTTATACAGAAAAGTAAGTTCTGACATTCTTCAGTCCTTATTTTCTACCATTATTTCAATAACGTTAGTATCCCTGCTTTGCACAGAAGTGAAAACACCCTATCAATAAATGGGTGAATTACCTGCAGAAGTAACATTCAAGGGTAGAAATAATGCACACGTGCATCTAAGGCTTCACACCATATAAGTCTGCACCCCACACCGTGAGAGCCAAGGACAAATGCGGCACCCAAGAGACAGCAAAGAGCAAAAAGCAGAGCAACAAAGAGCAGAGAGAAGGGAAGTTCAGTAATCCAGGCAAGCATATCAGATGAAGCAAAGGAATCAGACTCTAAGTTCTCTTTACTGAAGGGCTCAAGATATTAAAAACATGAAGAGTGTGCAAGAACCATTTGTACGTTAAGTTTTGAAGTACATACAGAAAGGAAGTTTAGTTGAGACTGTGCACAGGTAGGATGTAAACAGTACTAAAGCAGATACAAAGAACCATGAATTTTGTCTTGCCACCTCAAGTGATTAACTTCCTGTGCACTCATTTTAGTCCAGTTTGTCTGGAACAGTGCACACCATGTCTAAGGCAGAGTTCTTCTCCAGCTTAGCACCTGTCTTTCCATTTCCAGGGTGTCTCATAAAGACTGTATGACATGGTTCTGATAATTTCCATATTTATTTCCAAGTGTAGCAACTACTATTAAGAAGCTTGAATATGGCCTTTAACAGTATAGTTTACTGTAGCCAAACATAACATACTAATTCCAGGAATGCTAATTAGGTCTTTCTGGATTACCATCAAGAAGCAACGTTTTAGTGCTAGCTTCTAATCACCCCAGCAACTTTCACTCCTTTCCTTTAACGCAGAGAACGGTTTTATTCACACAGACTATCATTTCTATGAATAAATGACAATATGCAAAAATTGAACAGACTCATATGTCAGAGGCTTCATATCTTTTCTGCAGATTAGCACAAAAAGCAAGGTTCATGAGACCACAGCAAGACATTTATTTTAACATAACAGTCCTTCTGCTACAGTTCATTCTAAACTAAAGAAGCATGATCTGTGGTAAAAGAGTAATATTCAACAACAGTGTATTTCTTTTTCTTTACACAGTTTAACTCCATGCTTCATTCTCTACAGCCTCAAGAGGGGAAGATGGTGGTTGAGGAGGGCAAATCAACAGGAGACTAGAAAACTTAGCCTTTTGAGAGACTGTTAGTAGTGAAACCCAGCAGAATCTAGTACCTGTGCTAGAGTGATTATCAATGGAATCAAGCCTGACTAAGTCACTGACGAAGAGAGTGTGCTCCCCACTGTTAGCATCATTAGAACTATCCACGCTACCATGGCTCACCATGTCCCCATCACTTCCACCCGTGGTACTCCGCAGAGCTAAAGACATGAACGAGAGCTGGTTAGTAAGAGAGGATTTAACTTTTCAGGTTTTTAAACAAATCTAACCTCTTCAGACAACAGTAAATACTTTCGCTTGAACATACAAAATAAGAATATGAAATTCTAGCAACAGGATTCAGATAATTAATTCTTCAGTGTGTGGAAGACATTCTAAGACTGTTTCAAGCATCAAGTTGGCAATTACCGATTTTTACACACTTAAGGGAAGATTTTCCACTTGTAAAAGCCACAATGTTAGCTGCAATCCCTCAGAAAGCATGTCATGCTCTTGTTCAGCAGAAATAAATTCATTTCAACTAACTTATTACCTGATATCACAGGTACTCGTGGGCTCTGCGTTGATTTCTTTAAGCACTGCCTAAATTGTGCTGTGCCACGAACTACATTTCGTACCTTTGTCCACAGGAATATGCCACTGCGGTTACTGCTAGGCCAAGGAGACTCTAAAACTGCCTACAGAAAGAGACATTGCAATAACAAAACCAGTAAGAAAGTTACACTAAGAAACACACTACAATGAGAAGTTTTTCTTTGCATACTCAAAAAAGGTCTTTTCTGTCAATTGTGTGAAGAAGGACAAATATTTGAGTTTTTATGAGCTATTCCCTTTTATCCCACAGCTCTGGAGACAACAGCTGAGTAACAGCAAACAATGGATCGAGATTGCCTTAAGTAAACCAGGTGGGTTTTGTTCTTCTTTATACCACGGAATCACAGAATTTTCAGAGTTGGAAGGGACCTCTAGAGATCATCCAGTCCAACTCCCCTGCTGACACAGGAATGTCTAAAGCACATTACTCAGGACTGCATCCAGGCAGGTCTTGAAAATCTCCAGAGAAGGGGACTCCACAACCTCCCTGGGCAGCCTGGTCCAGTGCTCTGTCACCCTCACCATAAAGAAGTTCTTTCTTATGTTTGAATGGAACTTCCTATGTTCCAGCTTGTGCCCGTCGCCCCTCGTCCTGTCACTGGGAACCACTGAAAAGAGTCTGCCTCCATCCTCCTTCAACCCACCCTTTAGATACTTAGAAGCAAGAATAAGGTCTCCCCTCAGCCTTCTCTTCTCCAGGCTAAAGAGTCCCAGCTCTCTCAGCCTTTCCTCATTCGGGAGATGCTCCAGTCCCCCAGTCATCTTTGTTGCCCTACACTGGACTCTCTCCAGTAGTTCCCTGTCCCGCTTGAACTGGGGAGCCCAGAACTGGACACAGTATTCCAGTTGTGGCCTCACCAGTGCCGAGCAGAGGGGGAGAATGACCTCCCTCGACCTACTGGCCACACTCTTCCCTATGCAGCCCAGGATTCCATTGGCCTTCCTGTCGACCAGGGCACATTGCTGCCTCATGGATAATTTACTATGTACCAGGACCCCCAGATCCTTCTCCTCAGAACTGCTTTCCAGCAGGTCCACCCCTAGCCTATAGTGGTGCCTAGCATTCTTCCTCCCCAGGTGCGGGACCCTACGCTTGGCTCTTGTTGAACCTCATTAGGTTCTTCTCTGCCCAGCACTCCAGCCTGTCCAGGTCACACTGGATGGCAGCACGGCCCTCTGGAGTGCCAGCCACCCTTCCCAGTTTGGTATCATCAGCGAACTTGCTGAGGATACACTCTGTCCCCTCATCCAGGTCATTGATGAATATACTGAACAAGACTGGACCGAGTATTGACCCCTGGGCGACACCACTGGTTACAGGCCTCCAACTTGACACTGCTCCATTAATCACAACCCTCCGAGTTCTGTCACACAGCCAGCTCTCAATCCACCTCACTGCCTCTTCATCTAGCCCACACTTCCTCAGCTTCCTAATGAGGATGTTATGGCAGACAGTGTCAAAAGCCTTGCGGAAGTCAAGGTAGATGACATCTACTGCTCTCCCCTCATCCAGCCAACCAGTTCTAACATCACAGAAGGCTATCAGATTGGTCAAGCATGATTTACCCTTGGTAAATCCATGTTGACCACTTCCAATAACTTCCTGTTCTTCAATGTGTTTGGAGATGACATCCAGAACGAGTTGCTCCATAACCTTCACAGGGACAGAGGTGAGAATATATAATTTGGTAGCAACAAAAGACCATAGTAGCACCGCTTTTCCTATTACTTTACATAGTTTACTTTACTAAGGAGTTTCATCAGCATATTACAGGAACTTGGAAGCAAGGAAAAGATGAGGAGGCTACTTCAACTCGCGTAATTCCATCCTTCATCCATCTTCGATCCTGCTACCTTAAAGGATACATCTAAGGAACAGACGGTGTTGACATGGAAGCACTAGAGAAGTTCCAAAACTTGGAAATGGAAACACTACAAATGTATATTTCAACAGAATTTTTGGTTAGCCAAACAGCACAGGAATGGAAACTCAACAGTGTAAAACCATACAGCGTAGAGCCAGTGAAACGTAAGCATGTTCAAAATGATTGCTTGCCCAACAGAATCAGCAAATCCAAGTGAAGAGCTGTAAGAAACAATCTTCAAAACATGCTACAGGATGAGGGGAGTGACAACAACAAGAGAGATGATGGTCAAGAGTTCTCTTACCTTATTGTAATAACCATAGGTGATGGCATTCGGCTGTATTCCAGCATTTTTCATTTCAAAAAGGACTCTCACAGCCTGAACAGGCTGACCCCACAGTCCACAGAGCTGCATTACAACTCTGTAACAGACCTGACAAGATAGAGAAATGCATAAATGGACTCATGACAAGCATTTTGAAGCAGCTTAAGCTCTTCCCTGATTTCCAACTTTTACACACGTAAAGGGGAAAGCCATGTGAGAGCAACTACTCAGTACATAACACTCAACAGCCAGACGATGGAGCAAAAATCAAACAGGAAGTCACACGAGCTGAAATAACATCAGCAGTCACATTGTTGAGAATGCTGAATTTTTTTCCACTCAGCTCTTCTGTTTGCGAAATAAAGGAGGGAAGGAAACACCCACGCAAAAAGCAGGATAACTTGCTGCTGTGTGCCTGTGGATACTACTGAAAGAATGGTATGTTGCACACAAACCCATTATCCTTTCAGTTCAGTAAGGCTGCAAAACATTAATTCAAAGTGCATTTGAAAAACAGGGATATTCAAGAACTTCTTTCTTGAGGAAGTCTGGGAGAAGACTAGCAGCACTAAGTTGGAGTACTTGACCCAGCTGATACTATGCTGGTGATGAAAAATGAAATTAATTTCCAGTTGCCCTAGTTAAGCAGACATCTTTGAGATGATTTCAGGGTGGCTTTAAAACAGGTCAAACTGTAAGCATGCTTAACCTGGTGGTGGTGGTGAAACACACTATATTTGCACCTTGTCTTCTATTCCGTGTTTATAGTAACGTTTTTTTATTCGCACTTGCCTCATCTAGTGGTTCCACATCAGTTTTCCTCATTTTAATTAGAACGTCGTATGCCTGCTGCAGTGCTTTGGCCTTGGGGTGTGCAACTCTGATGTAGGCTGGCAGACAAATAAACCACAGGCTGTAACTATGACTGAAGAGACACTTAGCCCACTGTGGGGGACTCACATAATACTTCTTGGCTAATTTATGGGCTGTTTTTATCTCCTGTAAGGGTGAGACAAAACAAAGAAGCAGACACAAGATGTAACATCCTGAATCTAGAAGCCATTACTAACTCAGATAACTGGCTCCTTAAAAGTGAGCGTTTAATAACAACAGACAAACATTCAACTGAAGTTCCTTTCTTGCCACTCTCTTGTTAAGGCTCTCTGAGAGCAACAACTAGCATCAGAATTAATCCTCTACCCCCGCTCCCCCCCCCCATTCAAGCATTGATTTTAAATTTCCTTGTTTTATATTACAGTCTAAAGCTTAAAAACCAGTTTGACAACAAACTGTAATTGCAGATGCTCGTTTGTTTGTTTGTTGCTTTCTTTTTCTTTCTTTTGCAAGTGTTGTTGATTCTCAGTAGTTAAAAAGACCTAACCTCTAATAACATTAACATAGTATAAACAGGCAGTGGCAATTTTACCAAAAAACTTCTTATCTTTCAGTGTTCGCACAGTAATTGTGACTCATCTGACCTGTTTTGTCCTTTTTGCCATGAGTGCTGGACTATTTGAAATGCTGCTTCCAGCTGGGTGTCTGCTGAAGGAGAGCTTGAGCTCCTGTGGTCTGTCAAAAAGCTTGCAATCTAGTCGTGGGAAGTTTTTATAGCTATGCAGATGATTTAAAAAAAAAAAACAACAAAAAACAAAACAAAACAGAAAAGCTTTTCACATACCAGCTGACAGCATGAAAGCCATACAAATACAACTTGCGTGCAAAGAACTAACAAACAGG
>VFFE01007235.1:4441106-4454166 GCA_008921705.1 Burhinus oedicnemus | reverse complement strand
AATTTTTAGGTATAATTCTGAATTTTCAAAACGTTTGCACACTTGTGCATTGATTGATTTCACATAGCTACTTGATGTAAATGTCTCTCTTGGATCCGAAAAGGAAAAAAAAAAAATATCAAGATAACAAACAGTCTATCTATGATAGTAAAAAAAAAAAAATAATAATAATTTTGCTTACTACACAGGTTCTGAAAATACAAGGTATTTAAATACACGTATTTTTTTCCTCACAACCACCACCTTCTTCCTTCAGAGTTGCTACAATGATCTGGCAATTCATCTTTATTTCAGGATAATTAGTGATATTCTTCTACAAGGGACAGGTCTATGTCAAAAAAACAACACTGTATAATATTATAAATGCATATTGAGCTTTCTGTTTATTAGATCTAGTAATACTGCAGTAATGTTTGGCTTCCTTCTATAACTCATTCCTATTTGCCTCTTAATTTTTGAAGTAGCACACATTTAAAGCATTAATAATGATACCTTAATGGCAGTGGTGTGGAAACTGGCTGAGACAATATTAACGCATCATGGGCAGAAAGCTGAAACACAAAGTAATATGTGATTGATACAGACAACTCCAAAGTTAATATGGTATAATATTCCAATATAAATGTATATCCATAGTCCCATAAACTGCCTGGCAGAGTCACAATGTCACACAAGCAGCACAAATCAGAGACAATCTTTGGGACTTGTGTTCACTAGGTGAACAGAGCTTGTATTAGTCACCGAAAAGACTCTCAGAAGTTACAGGAAACTGTCTGTGACTCAGTGTTGAACATGTAACTGCTGCTAAGTGATTAAACAGAGAAGTACAAGAGACAGTGCCATGGGGGACTAACCTTTGACCCGCAGTAGCACGTGAACAAGCAAGAGAAAGGCAGAAAACACCCACACTCCACTCCACCCCCCCGAAGAAATGCAAATGGCACTCATAAAATGAAAGGGTAACATATGGCAGAAATTTCAAAAGTGCAGATAAGATGCTGCTGCCATCTGCACCACCTGAAGTCTGAAATAGTTTCCTTTGCTAAGCTACCCCAGATTTATATCAGTGAAAGAGAAGGCCAACCCATCCATCTCCTCCCCTCTCCCTTCCAGCAGATGGATATTCAAAGCCAAGTAAAAAGCCTAAAGGAAGAAACCAGGCTTTCAAAGGTAAGAAAGAGGGTTTGCCATTACTGTAACTAAAAATGGAAGCAAATGTTTTGCTTACCTGCACAAGAATTCTTGGCCTTTGTGGTGAAGGGAAAGGTATATTATGCATGAAATGGGATATGTGCCTTAAAAGAAGACAAGATGTTAGAAAACCACCCCCGGGGACTAACCAGGGACTGAAAACAATCTTAATCACATTTTGGAACTACTACGGTACCATGTTTTAGAAAGGCTGTTAACCTTCATTTACTGTTTTGATAAGTTTAAGAGTCTATTTATACAAACTGAAACAAAGAAGCTGCATTCACTCGCATTTCACATGTGAAAATTAACACTGGCAGCTTCAGATATGTATGCAAAAGATAAGAACACGGTGGCATTTAGGCAAGCCATTTAAATCCCAGGCAGCCTAACCCCATTCTACAGAGTTCCTAATGAGGCTTAGCTAAGAGAAACTATATACTTCACTGCCAGATGTCTAGTACAGTTTTCAAGATAACATCATACTTCAGAAAACTTTTAGGACCATGAAAAGCATCCTCTACAGAGTTCATACACACACACACAAACCTGCATTAGTTGTAGTGCTTGGAAACAGACACAGATATTCATTGCTAATGCACAGAGCCCCTGAGCTTATACTTATTAACCTAAAATGCATGACTGCAAACATTAGCATGTATCTTATAGCTCAGCCATTTTCTGTGTTTGACATAGTTAAGAGAAAGCTAAAAAAGCTTGACATATTCTAACTGAAAAGCCACAGTAAAATCCGGTTCACTTTCCTAGCACTGCAAGAGCCACTACTACTAAACAGAAGCAGCAGTAATTTCTATCAGTACAACATAAGATACACAGTGCAAGAGGATGGAGCAAATATACCAACTAATTAAGTGTGACATATTTAAATCACATGACTTCTTGAGCTGATATAACTACCCTCCCATATTAACCTGAAAAATGTTTTACATACTTTTCAATGGGAAGAGGATGAGGTCCAGAGACAGAGAGTTTGTAAATGAACATAAGAAATTTTCTAAATGCTTCAAAGAAAGGCCAGTGTGAGAGAAGGCAGATGCATTTATTGGAATTGATGGACTTTGAAGTAATGACTTTCCTCTCTACAGCTGTCAGGAGACCCAGCTGCAATTGCTGTTTTTCTGTTAGCAGCTCCCGGGGATAAGGCTCATAAAACTGAATAGCAGCACCATAAACCTAAAAGATGAAGAAAAACAGCTGAGTAGACCCAGTATTTAACAGGAGATTGAGTTAGAACTTTTGCAGTATCCTTAAGTCTTTGGTGTTTGCACACACTAGCGCTTTTGCTGGTAGCTTGTGAAATGGACTTTTCATTTATGTAACATACACAAAGTATCCTTATAAACGGAATGCTTTGGACTCTTGTGCCTCTCTTCCTCTTTTTCACTGCATTCCCCTGACAGGGACTGAGGCAGTGTGGAAGTTGAGCTGTTATCACCAATACAGCCAAACTGCTGTTTATTAGTCACAGAGCTAATCACATTACAATCACTTATTCCCTCATGCAGTTCACACACACACAGACATAGCTGGCAAGCTGAAACAACAGCTGGGCAACCAACCCCAAAAAAGGGCTACCTTGCTTCATCAAGTGTACCTATAATACTGTAGCCTCTGTCTGTGTATAGCAGACACTGCCTTCTCACATGTGGGCTGAGTCATGCAACACATTTTTGATGCCCCTGTGTGCTGGTGGGCTCATACAGATTTGGCAGACGCCTGGTGTTCTTGATCTATCACTTCATGTGAATTCAACATGATCACTGGTCTCAGGAGCTCATCAGTTCTCCAAAGCCTTTCACATGCTACCTCTCAGCACACACTTTTCCTCTCCCCCCCTTGCTCTTTTCCGGTAGCTACTTTCCTATTCATGCACAAAGATAGCTACAGAGCCCAATTACACAAATTCACACAGAAATGGCTTTTAAGGTAAACTAGGAAAACTGCAACAACTTAAACACTGCTAACACATGCTGGAAGTGAACATCTCTTTAACATGCAGGCTACATTTCCATTCCCTGAAATTTCTTACTTGAAAGAACAGGGAAATCCATGCACTGTGAGTTTTGGTTTTGTTAAGCGTATAGTTTAGCTTACATGGGACTAAACAGCACATACTCTACCAGCTATTTCCTGTTTTGGTTTACTTCAGTCTTACATGAAGGCTTAAGAAATACAACTTCAAAAGGGAAGTATTTAACAGTTTATTTTGTATTATTTCTCAAATACAGAAAAAACAATGCCTATTTATGTCCATAGCAGCCATCTGAACTAAAAGGAAAAACTAGTCACAGTGCAGAGCCATACCTTTTCTGCAGAAGAGCAGGTCAGAACAAATGTTGAGAACACTGGTAGTGGATATTTGGTTTGAGGGTCCCAGCACTCAATAGTAGCTCCCATAGGAAGGCAGAAGAGAGGTACAGATTCTGACAGTGGGAACGACTCATAGTTCTCTTGAGGATATCTGAAAATTAAGCCTTCAGAATGGGAGAAGGAAAAGTAAGCACATTTGCTCTGCAAGCCCTAAGTAATGTAAGCAGTATATTTTCCACAATATACAGCAAAGTCTGTTGTTTATCTGGACTTTATAACTGAAGATTACATCTGCAGAAGAAGGAAGTCTCTCATTTGACAGTAAGACTAAGTCATCCAATTAACAATTACTTAAAAATTGTGTATAAATACCGAAGCACTCCCTTTTGGTAACTGCTCAAAAACCGGTACGCTGTAAAAAGTAATTAGTGAAGATTTTTACTTTAAACAAGGTGGGAATTACCTGTGCTATTTAAATGTGCCATTGGAATGGATTTTATTACAAAGAAATTCCTATCAAGAAACTGGTAATTTATCTACTGTAAAAACAGCAGCAATACCTCCACTGAAAATAGGATGAACTAGCTGACTGTCCATATTTTCTGCTAATCAGTCAATATGTTGAATTTAAACAAATCGTTAAATTAGACAAACTGAATAGTTTTCAGAAATACATCTAACTCTTGCTGGTAGAAAACAGGTACAAAAGCATTGGCTTACTATTGCTATTCATCTAGCTTATTTTATGGTACACTGACTTCATTATCTATGCTTTCCGCTTCTGCTTGGTAGTTTACTCCTTTCAAAGGAATCTGGTGCACTTAGTGCTAAGTAGAAAGTCTCCTGAAAGTTTTTCTGGACTTCAGGAAAAAAAAAAAAAAATCCGTGGCAATGCACTAAAAAACCTATAAAAGCCAGACTTAAAAGAAGAGACTTTTTGTCATTTCTTGTTCAGAATATTTTTCACTCTCTTCAAATAAGAAACAAGTGAATAGTTGTGGAACTGAAGGGAAGAAAGACATTTAGGTTTCAAGTTAAATGAAAGATGTTGCATTAGCTGCAAGACATAAAAATAAATATGAGTAAGGCTGAATGGAATTTTTAATTACACCTTCTCCATCATCACCAACATAAGAAATATGAAGTCTTTTATCACATCTGAAATGCTTGCTAACCTTTCCACTAAAGTTCCTAAGCTATCAAACCTGTCATAATAAGAACTGAATTAACACAGAAAAATGTTATTCCTATTAAGGCTTTCCCCCCTCCCCGCCCGGGAAAAGCAAAGAAGGCATTGTAGGAGTTGATTTCAACTGACATGCTCTAGGAACAGAATTCTTACAGACAGCACTTGAACTTTTAAAATTATTGTTTGATTTCAACAAGGCATTTGAATCCTTCTGTTAGCGTGTTTAGACAGTCTCCTTTTAAAATTACTTACCAGCTTTATATGCTAAAGAGTTAGAAGCTGGCACGGACTTCTTGTAACAAAGGTATACACTGGAACCCCACTGAAAGACACAAGTTTCAACTTAGAACCAGCAAAGATAACAACAGATAGCAGAGAAACCAAGTTTAAGCATTTGAATATACTCCCAATTACAAATAAAGCAGACATTTAAATAAAAAGCATTACAGAATAAAGTGACTGGTTGGCTGCTGAGTGCACGTAAGCGATGAAATTGAGAATTCACCCTTCTCACATTTTTTAGACATTACAGGATTTACATAAAATAATCACACCACCACACTCTTTGACTTATTCCAACAGAAGAACAGGGAAAAGCGAAGCAGATCATTTGTAGCTTCACATTTTCTTGCTTATTTAAAAGACGACTCTTATGGGAACCTTATCAGTAGAAGTGAAATTACAAACATCATCCCTTGAAGCTTTCATCGTACTTCCATAAACCGGTTATTTACATAGTGTTTTTGCAGTTTGTCTAAAGACACTCTAACATTTGAAAAAAATCACTTATTTCAGCCTGAGTAAACTAAATGCAAAGAAGACTAAATAAAAGCAAACTGATTGAAAAAAAAGTACATGAAGAAACTGTACGCAGTAATTAACATTCTTACATGTCTTAGTAACATAGACATTATTAATAACTAAGAAAAAAGCATTTGTGATTCATCCCGAGTGTCAGCATCACCAAGGTGGGGGGTGGGAATAATGATTAAAAAAAAATTAAAAATTCATCGCACTACTCCTAAATAGCACCTAGATATGAATATACAAACTGAAGTAGTGAGTAATCAGTATGAAGAAATAACTCCTAGCACTGAAGGAAATCAGAGCAACAAAACCTACAAAACTGAAGTCTCACGCACAGTACATAGAATGAAAGAATTACGATGTAGTGATAGAACACAATTATAACAGTGCTAAGACCTCAAAGAGCTACTCCTTTGGGTTTGTTTGTTGGGTTTAAAAAAAAAAAAAAAAAAATTCAAGCTTTTAAATACTCAAATACTCACCATACCACAATTTAAATTCTTATCAACTTTGCAGAACGTATGAGGAGGGGTTTCTCCTTTGCTGGTAACAATAACACAGATATCCGTTACTGCCAATGAATTTTGAGGCCGTATTGGAGGAGCCCTTCGATATGTGATAAAGATCCGTTGAGAAGAAGCTGAACTGTTGTTAACATTAGCGCAACGACCATAAGGAGTAGCTTGAATCACCTCACAGCCTGAAATGATGCGTTCCTTCCCTTCATATAGAACTCTGCAGACAGGAAGGAAACAAAATATTATGCACATTCAAATATATATGAAGTTACTTGGACAAATTCACAGAAATTGTCCATCCATTAGCACCCTATGTCATCATTGCAATATTCTAGTGTGCATTTTATATATTGTCTTTTGTTATGCACAATTTGAGGTAAATAAACTGTTCAGAAATATTTAAATATTGTAAGAAATCTCTGTGGGAACAAATCATAAGTACAGAAAAGTAAAATCAAGCCACACTGAAAAGGATTTACTTATCGAATTTGTGGGAATGCTGAACTATCAATGAAAATTAAATACAAAGGAAGCTTTAAATTGCTTGCACACATGACCCTTGGTAATTTCTTCGATTATTTCCATCACTAAAATGTCTGGAAAGTAATTTCAAGATTTTATTTTATTTATTTAAGGAATGTTGTTGGAACAGAATAACAGAAGACACAAGTCTGCTTCTTAGATGAATTTTTACAAAAAAAAAAAAAAAAAAAAAAAAAAAAAAAAAGAGAGAGAGAGGAAAAAAGCTTGCTCTAGCCATTTCTTGCATGTACTTGCAAAACAGCAGGAACAGCAGGGGGAAAACATTCATATGCATCATTGCTCAGACAGAAAAGCCTGCCATGATTTGTTAAGTCTGACACCCTAACTAGATCTGTGTAAAACAAAATATAGAGTAAATAATACTTGCCAAATACCACAGTTTTCCACCAACAGTTTTAAAAAAGTGTTTCTCTTAGGGAAGCCCTTAGTCAGCCAACTACTTGCCTATTTTGCTTATCGGGTATTCCCTATGAAATCTACCCAAGCATTCAAGTCCCTAAACTTGTGCGAAACACAACAATAAACATGTGCTAACAGAGTTGCTTCCATGAAGGCACACACTGAAGACTGATGGTTTAGGAGTCCCTTTAAGGAATCACTCCCTCTAGAAATTCTTCCTTCTGCTAAAACTTACTTGTTTGATGTACCATTCAAAGAACAATTCATACTGCAATTCTACACAGTCAAATCCCATTGTGACAGTTATCTCATCTTGCAGTGTCAGCCACACACATGGGAAAGACTATTTTAAAAAGCACAGTTTCACTGAAGATTATTTGAACATAATTTAGATGATCGAGATGAACTGAAATTAGAACATAGCAGGTTAATTATACAACTTGAACTATACTCCTTAGAGGAGAGATCTTGCCATGTAACCAATTTCATTACTAAGATTTCACTATCAGTTTCTTCCTGACATGACTACTTGTCAGTTGGCACTCAAACTGTAGGTCAAAAGTTGGGTACGTAGGCACTGTGCCTGATGTGCTTAAACTTATAAATGAAATTAACTACCCTTATTAGAACTTACATATAGATGCATTTTTTTACTTTATTATTTATTTAATAACTAAAGAAAACCACACATACTCCTTATTTTGCCATCATTGTAACGGTTCCTCCCACCCATGTTCCATCTTCTCTTCTTATTATATCCCCAGTAATTCTACAATGTCCTCATCCAAACCAAAGAAGCAGAAGTGCTATACAGAGCAATTTAGACCATACTGTAGTGCTGCATGAGTAATTACAGATTAAGCATTACCTCAACATGCTAGTAGCACAGACTATAATATTTACCACCTCAAGATGTTGGGGGATTTTGTGACCTTGATCCTGAAGACTTAAACTCGGTATCCTGTAAGTAACAAAATTAGTTACTTCCTGCCAGGCTGCCCACTGCATTTATTAAGCATTGAACTTAAAGCATTAACTATATCTAAGGTTTTCAAACACTGTACTAGTAACTTCAGGAACTTACTCCTCAGACATCAAAAAGCGTGGTTTTTGAAATACAAGCATAATTAGAGTTACCAAGAGACTATGTAATCCACTGTTGGCAGCTAATTATGTCAGAACTTGTAAGCAAACTCACAAATACTCTGATGTGACAGTAAGGCAGGCTACAAGATTCTAGGCAGGTAGATAACTTTAAGATCTTTGTTTCAGTGTCCTACCATTTTTAAGTGATATCTTTTACCTTATGCATTAAAGTGAATTCCACAAAGTCATAATTTTTGTCTTCTGAAGTCATCACTTTCAGATTAAGCATGTTATATTTTTGGATTTGCACTATACCGTTTCTATAAATTAATTTTGTACTATTGTCTTACCTTTCATAAAACTGCAGCAGGGAACTTCATTTCTCGTATTTGATTTTCTCTCTCTATATCTATCTATCTATCTCTTTTTAAGTTAAAACATTATCATTCATTTTTAAAAGACAAGTTCAGTAGAAGACTGACACTTTTTTCAACTTATTTCAGAAAGAAAATACTACACAGACACATACAATAAGCAATATAGATTCAAAGACAATATGTTTTAAAAGTTCTGTCACATTTGTTTTCATCATCATCAATGAAGAGTAATATTTAATCATTATTGAAGGAGGAACTGAATTGTTACAGAAATCTCACCCAATGTCAGTAAGAGGTGGTTTGTCCCGGCCTCTCTTGTAGCAAAGAAAAAGTTCAGGACTCTTTAGACTTCCATAGTTTAAGTTGGCTTGAAGGGCTGTAGGGGTGGCTTCAACACAGGTGTATCCCTCTGGGACAGTTTCACCAGCTGATTTAATTATCACAGCAATGTCAGTAATTGGAGCCTTTGGGCCAGTTGACTTTGTTTCGTGTCGACTTATTTCTTGGTCCAGGAGGGTTGCGGTATCTGTATCAGTGAGCCCTGCCACTACAAAATAGTCAGCCACTCGAGGACCTTTGTCTTCTATCATGGTTATGTCAGTACTTCCTGGGGAAAACAAAGAGAGAGAAATTAAACACTCTGTTTTCAAGCTGAACGCCTTCCTTCCACAAGTACGAGGATTTAAAACCTTTAAAGAAATTCTTGCAAATAAAAAAATTCCTATATAGGGATTTCACAAAATTTCTAGGCAAACTCCAAAACAAACTTTGCTTTATGCTGCTCAAAACGACAGTATTGTCAGTAACTGGATTTCAGTTCTAGCACCGTCACAGTCATGTTTTAGCATAAGGAAGTTTAAGTGAGATAATGAACTCAATGGTCCTAACACAGCAGCTACACAGAAAATTGCTTGGTGTTAGCTATTAGACCATTCAAGCCTTCACAGGCTATAAATTAATGCAGGTACCCTTAACTAAAAGCAACTATGTTTTCCTGTCATTGCTTAGTGAGTAATTTGACTACAGAATCGTGCTGCTTTTCTTCCTTTTAAGAGAACAATTCCAAGTATAGGCTCACTAGTTTATCTCCTGCACATTTCATCCATTTTGTTTCATAATCTAGACCTAACTGTGCGGTCTTGAGACATTCAGCTGGCAACTGTAACATTTGGAAGTCATTTACAAAAATCACACATCCAAACCCACATTTCATCAGCTGATCAGGCAGTACACAGCACTGCTCAGCTGCACATTCCAGATCTGGAAGGAGTTGTTCTCCCAACACCACTGATACTCACTAAGTGTATGACTTTAAAATGGTGAAACACAAGTTTCCATTAAGAGCAAAACTAGCTGACCGACAATGCTCAAATATCACAAGTACAATTTCAAGCACCCGATCTCACAAAATACCTATCTTCTTTAAAGTTGAGTGAGAAATACTTAAACAGCAGCTGCCCAGCAATGAACCTAAATATTGTTATACCCCTTCAGGGAGCTAGGGACCACCTTCTTTTCAATCCCCATGTTTCCATCACCAGATTTCTGGGGATCCCACCTAGAAAGCTAACCAAGAACAGCAGTCTGGTTCCCATCTTTGAAAACAAAACTGCCATAGCTGCCAAGGTCCCACCTACCAAGAAGTGGTGGTTCATGGGTATTACCAATTAATAAGTGCATCAAAATTGAAGTTTATTGTATTTAGAATGTCCTAGTCTGATAAATGCAGAAACAGTGGCCTCTGCTAAGAGAAAGGCGGTTTGGTGGAGACAGTATAATCCTGTTCCCTGCAACCTGGTTTCTCCTCCTGTTCTTATCCTGTTCTTTCTTACTGAAATTATACTGAAAAGGTATTTTCCGTCTTCACACTTTACAAGACTTCTAAAACTTGTTATCAAAAGTGTGAAAGCTGAAAGAAAAATCAGTTATTCATCCTGCATGCTTACTAAGAAATCCTAGCATCAGATGACGCAATTTACATACCAACCACTATATTGCAAGGTATGGTAGGTAGCCTGAGATGAAAGTACGGAGTGGAAGGAAAATAACTTCATGCAAATTTGTATACTCCAACTAACTCGACTTTCTATTTTCTTACACTGAAATGACAACTTTTCAAAACCTTTCAAACGTGAAAGAAGAGTACCCACACCCTTTCAAAGACTCTTCTATTCTGCAATGTTTTTCCACAATGCTTTTCACAACATCACTTCAGTGTCCTCTGAACACTTTGGCTAATAGCTTTTGTAGGGCAATCCATAAACAGAGATACTGGGAAGAGACACAGATGTGTTTGTCTCCCCGGAAAAGGGGAAAGCCATGGACAGCTACTCACATGACTGAGTTTTCAGGCCTAAAATATATGGATGCTGTATCGACAGGAACAATAAAAGGTATAGTCAATTTGTCAGCTGTTCAGTGCCTAGGTCTCCTGAAGAATCAGAAAATGACTCCAAAGCCACAGCTAGTTGTGAAGCTTCTGAATCACTTTCAGCTACAGAACTTGCAGCAGTTTACCCTCTTTACTGTCATAAACAACATGAAATTAGTGATAAAGCCTTTTACAGATAAGCAAGTCAGCATGAAATGCAGGGGTAATGGCTTCAGCTTAACCTCATACAAATTGGTGCTTCCGTTAAAAGGTCCCTCCTCATACTGCCACTGCTCATTCCCACCTTCGCTTTTGTCCAGAACTATAGTTTGTGCAACCATGTAATGAACTGGAACAAGGAATTGCTCTGACTGAACACTAACCTGGCAGAGACCGTTCAGTATTCAACTGGAGCAGTTCAACATTTCACCTTGTCAGCACAAAAGCAGCAGCAGCGTGCCCCTTACAGGAGCAGCACTGACTTGCACTGGATTAATCATAAAACTGTGAAGTCTAAGATGTTTCAGTTTGCCTCTCAGATGCTTGGAATTGTTCACAGAATTATAAAAATAAATAACAAAAAAACTAAACCAAGCTCTCCCTGCACCCCTTAAAAGAAAGGAAAGTCCTGAGCCAGAATATCTTGTAATCTGGAACATACTGTTTGCAGTTGACATATGTGAAACCAAATTACTGGAACAAGCTGCTAAAAATAGCAAAATGGCTGGCATCATATAAATGGGTTTTTTAAAAAACAAAACCTTTGTTAAATGATCCAGCCTTTTATTACCTGCTACATGTTCACACAGCTCAGTATCATGTTCTCTCAATGCAACATTAAAATAATCACCCACATTTACTTTCAGCACACAAAACAGGAAATAAAACAGTAACGATAACAGCATACAATGTCAAAAATCTCACAACAATTTGTATTTTTAATCACAGCTGTAGTTCCTGGAATTGCGCTAGGGTTATCCTCTAATGTTTTTTAAAGTGAAAACTTAGCTTTCCTGGGTAAACAGACAGAGAAAAATTTAAAAGGACCTGAAAAATTAAATACTAAGATTTGGAAGGTTAGAATGCAAATAGAGTTCATTCCCAAATTTTTACCAGTGAGGATCAATAAAACTGTAGCAATTGGTTGCTAAGGAGCATACACTTATATCTATGGGTTTATATTTTTCTCTTAGCCATGGCTATGTTCTACTTCCCAGAAACTCTGTGTAATATATGGCAGACAAAAGTCAGAGTCACCAGACAATTCAGCTGAGAAACTTGGCACTCAAGCCTTGTATGTAAGCACAACACCTGGCAAGTTTTTCAAAATGTTCCAAGTCTCTCAAAACAGTTCCCTTCCTTTTCCACAAAGATAAGAGAAGTAAGGTTTCAAGTAAGCACTAGAACTCAGCTCTTCAAGAATTTATTCTCCAATTTCAAAAAGATTTAAAGCAACGGGATCTCTCAAAAGAGACCTTAAAGTTATAGCTCTTAATTAAGCCATGGTTATCTTCTTTAATGCGACAGCTTTATAAATATAAAGAGACACTAAACTATAAATTCGCAGATAGCCACCAAATAGAAACAGCAGAATTCAGTTAGTCCAAGGATACTTTGCCTTCCAAATGGCAGGAAAAAATAAACATACAATTTGTGGGGGAACAAGATGAATCCACTGCCATTTTCCACTATTATTGTGATACCTCACACAAGAGTAAGTATGCACACTGCTCCTCTTAATAGACAAGCAAACAAACATTCTTCTAAGAGACCTTCTATCATAAGTTTTATCACGGCAACTTTTCCTCACCATAATTTCAAGACATACTGTCCTCTGTCAGTTTTCTACAAGTAGGTTCCTGTACATCACAAGACTAACAGGAAAACTCAACATCTAAAAAATACTGGGATTTTTACTGTAACACTCCATTCCCTTGCAGAACAAAACCAAAATACAAAAAAAATCTAAAAATAAAAGCTGTTACCTTGGTGTTAGATTATGTAAATGATGGATATATTGAAAAAAAAAGCCAACATACAAGTCCCATGAAAGACCTTTTTTTGAGGTCTACAAAGATAATTCAGTTTCAGTCAAATAAACTGAAAACAAAAATTGGTAATTCTCTTTTAAGAACACAAGCAATACTGTCTGAGGAATTACAAACCTCCAAGTCCATATAGATATGAAAAGGTTATGGAGAAATTATTTAAGTGAAGTTAGTTTTCCAGTTCACTCATAGGCCACAAT
>VFFE01007235.1:4371135-4424484 GCA_008921705.1 Burhinus oedicnemus | reverse complement strand
TGGCCACGGAGCTGGACAACCGCTGTCCAATATGCCTGGACAGCAGGGAGGAGGCCAGCTACGTGATGCCATGCCTCCACCAGTTCTGCTATCCGTGCATTTTGCGGTGGGCTGAGAGCAAGCCCGAGTGTCCCCTCTGCAAGAGGAGGATCCTCTCCATCATGCACTCAGTGCGGGCAGACGACGACTTTGAGGAGCATGTCGTCACACCATCTGCGGCATCACCAGTCACCAGCCGCCAGGCCGCAGGAGCTCCTGGCCATCCGGCTGCCCACAGCCTCCGTCGCCCTGCAGCAACACAACCAGAGCCTGTGGGGCCGGTGCCCAGGACTTCTCTGGGAGGCCTCCAGCCCAACACCTGGGCATCCCTTTTCCGGGACAACCCAGCTCTCCTCCAGCTCCTTATGACCTGGGTGCATCAGGAGCTGGGACTGATCTTTGGGAACCGGCGTTTACAGGCAGCCACGGTGGAGTGCCTCGTCAGCTCCCTCTTGCTTCTCTTTGGGCTGGATGAAGAGCTACTGGTCCAGCTGCTGGGGGCCTCCCTCCGAAACCGCACGGCGACATTTGTGATCCAGCTTATTGATGTCGCCGTGCAGCGGTGCAGCAGGGAGGCCCGCCGTCTGCTGGGTCTGGAGGACAGCGATGCTGCCAGGGTGCGGGAGGGCAGGCCCGTGGCTGTCCCCAGCCCTGCTGCCTCCCGAGGAGGGTCTCCCACACCTGGCCCGGCCCCCTCCGTCAGCCCTGAGGAAACCAACGCGGACGACCTCCCCAGCACCTCAGCAGCTGCCTCTCGTGGGGGTGCCAGCAGCCCCCCCTCTGCCCCCATTCCTCTGCCCGGGGAGCAAGAAGAGCCCCAGCAGGAGGCCGAGGAGGCTGCAGCAGGACCATCTGCTTCCAGCCGGGGCAGGGAATGCTCCCCTGGGGAGCCCCGGCAACGCCCAAAGAGGAGGGCTGGCAGCCCTGAGGCCTCTTCTCCAGCCAAGAAGAGGCCACCCCGCCGGCAACACTAGAAGAACGCCCCAGGCGCCGCCGAACCAAGGGCTGGGCCAGCAGCTGGGGCATGCGCGGGCCCTCAAGGGCTCCCAGCCTTCTAAGTCTAATTATCAGTCAGCTAAAGACAATAAAGGCCTGAAAACCACAGAAGTCGTCTCGCTGTTACTACCAGGTGGCCTTGCTCTCCCCAGCCGTGCTGCTTTCTCCTTCTTTTCCTGGGGGAAATCCAGTGACAGGGTGCATAGAAATGGGTCAAATCTGCTCCAGGGGAAATTTAGACTGGACAGTAGGAGCCATTTCTTTACCAAGGTGTGGTCAAGCACCGGAACAGACTCCCGAAACAGGTTGCCACTGCCCTATGCCTGTCAGTGTTTAAGAGGCATTTGGACAATGTGTCCTGGTTTGAGGTAAAACAACCAATTTTCTGGTTAGTAACTTTACTTTTTAGCTAGGCCTCTTCTAACTACTGAGATTAACAGCATGTTGTGCAGAAAACTGTCCACTCTTAGAGTGGTAAGACCCATGTTTATAGTTGATGCCAAGGAATGGGATGCAGAGAGGCTCTTGCTTATACTTATTGCTATAACAACCAAGGTCAGCTAACTTTATTTGCCCCATTGGAGGGTCAGAAGTGGAAAAACATAGAGGGGTCGCACCTGAGGATTTATGTAGCCGAGCTAGTGATAAGCTTACTTTGAGTCCTTGGGAATAAAAATACCTTCCCTTTACGGATTCCTGACTGAGCACTTGATAATTACTTCATAACTGCTGGAAGATTTTGTTCCTTGATCCTGTAGTTGCCTCCACAGTCATAAGAATTGTGGGCATGACATCAGAGATCACTTCATCTTCTCTGGCTTTTGGAATTGACATATGGAGCAGGAGTTTTGTCCAGAAAGTGGATAATGAAAATGAACAAAGGGATGGTTGCCTGTTCTCCCAAGGAATTCTGCTGATTGCTATCTGTTAAAAATTGCTTGAAGTAATGCTGTCACTGTAGTAGGTAGAAGATCCTGATCATTGTTTACTTTTGAATAGCTGTATAAGTCAGAAAGCTCTGAGTCCAAGTGTCTTATCTTATTGTACAGCTGGTTATGATTTCACAATTTATTCTCTCAGACTGCATGATATGAGGTGGAAACTGAAGATTCACAAGCTCTTTCTGGCTTTTTTTTCATTTAATCAATGACATACAGACACAGGATAAACATACAGTTGTTGTCATATACAGCTCCAGCTTGAAACACGTATCTGATTCACTTTAATTAAAAATGTAACTGTAATTGATAACTTTATTTCAGCAAACCCATCTATCTGAAAATATCAATCTAGTCTTGGAAGTTTTCTCTAGTTGTCACTGTGTTATGAGATCAAAACCTAAGTTTGACAGGCTCTTCTTGCTGGAAAGGTCTTCATAAATACCAGCAGGGGAACAGAAGGATCCCTTTCTTCATACAGTGTTCTTTAACAAATTAACATAGGCTGCTTAAAATACTGGCCTAAATTCAGAAATACTTTGAAATTATTCATTTAAAATTCATTAAAAAATAAAGTAATCTCAATCTTCTCTGCATGGCAGGATTTTTTGAAATATTTATCTTCCTAAGGCTTTCTCCATTTGTTTTTCTGGAAACATTATGTTCCCTTTCCTTTTAAAAACCTTCAGTTAACAGTCTGTGTCCAGCTTAGAATATAATGGGTCTTAGAATTGCTTTCAAAATGGTTATGATTCCCTTGAGTATTATTTCTTATATGAGTCCTCAGCAGCTGAAAAAGAGAGGTTACTGCTGCTAAAAAGGATTTAGCATGGTACTTCTTGGTTTTGGCAACCCATAGAAAATGGGGGTTTAAATAAGCACAAGATTCTTCCAATATCGGTTGATATTGGACTCTCCTTTGTCTGGTCTTTGCTGTTAGCTTTTGCTTTGTTTTTTTTTAGCAGGTTCCTCGGTTTGCTGTTACACAAGAGCCACTTCTCTCAGCTGTTCTGTATGCTGCTGCATGTCAAACCTGACTGGTCAGCCTACACGAGTGAAAACGCACAAAAGACAGTCATTTTGTAAGTACACTCAGATTTGTGATTTATGTGATTTTTGATCTACCTGTAATTGCTGAGATAATTGATCCTATCCTAATAGGCATATCTCTGAACATAAGTTATGTTTTAAAGTTCGGGCCAGTTTATGCTGACACTGTCCCTTGCCTATCTAACCTGACTTATGACCTGTAGCTACTTACCTAGGTCTTATTGTCTGTGTGTAATAACATAACGTCATTTTTAATTTCCTTTCCAAGAAAACTCATTTCTTGTAACCAGTTCAGAACCATAGACCTTGAAATTCTCATTATCTTAAGTCTTCGCTGTTTCTGTCATAGTAGTCATCCTGGATAACTATTTTAGTTCCATTTAGATTTTTGCAATACAAAGCTGACAGCAAAGTGACTGTGAACTTTTGTTTCTCTTTCACTTGTAATCACATTATATAATGGGTGTCACAGATACATAAAATAACAGTCAAGGTAAGGAGAATATCCTAGCGATTCATATTAAACAGAAGATGTTGATAGTCTGGGGCAGAAATGGTTATCAGTCCTTGGGGAACAGTGTGTTGCCAATACTGTAGTTTATACAGAAAAGGGCAATGTTAGGGATGTCTTACAAAGAGACTAAAAGATTGTAACTTGCTCAGTTTATTCAAAGGTCTGTGTTGATTTGATTAGAATAAAAAAGTACCTTGACAAAGAGTAAATAGGTATTCTTAATTTAGAGTAAAGTAACAAGAAATAATGGCTGGAATATAGTGCCATACAAACTCAGATGTGAAATAAGACATAGTTCCTTATGATGTAATAATAACCAATAGAATCCACTGAAAAATTGTAGCTATTTAATTTCTGTCTGCTTTTCTGGAAAGCATTGTTTACTCCTGTGTAGTCTAAAGAAAGCAATATGAGCTAATGATTTTTCTTGGCTTCAACATCTATGATTAACTCCAACATTTACCTTATTTATTATAAAAAATAAAGCCTACTCAACTAACCTTTCGTTGGTCCTGTGAGGTCTGATTGGAGGTGAGTAACACTGAGCAAAATTCATTTGTTATTTTATGTATCCTTAACAGAAAGATAAAAGGTAGATAAGGAAAGTTTTGTCAATATTAATATTGTTCCTTGTTAAGTCTTACACATACTGCTGGAAATGGGCATGCTCCTAGAAAAGTGAACAAAACAGAAAAGGAAATGGAGGTAACTAAATATTATCATTATATTGCTGTTTTCATTTAAGAATTAGAGGAGCAACAACTCTTACACTAGGGAAGTGCAAAATGCTTTCTGAGAAGGGAGTGGGGAGGTTGCTGGGGATTAGAGCTCTTGTGAGGGTCTTCAAGTATGAACCCAGGCATCTGCGAGCTGCATGGTATCAGTTACTCCCCACTGGGAGTCGGGGGTTTCTCCCTGAGAGTTAACCACAGGCCTCTGCTGCTTGACTATAGCTTCCTCACTACTGTTCTGTCCTCTGACTCTACCCCTCCTCTAACCACTTCCTCCCTGTTACACCCCCCATTATCTAGTCTCAGTGACAGTCACATGTCCTCAGCCATCCCACTCTGTGAGGATACATATGAGGGGGAAAGCTTCCTATTAAGCAGTTCCCATGCTATGATCTTTGGCTACATACTAATGAAGACTAAATTTAACATGTCTGCAGAGACAGATGTCTTAATGCAATCTGAGACCATTAACTCAGGTTGCGATTCCACAAACACTTCAGGCCTCCATCACATCCCAGTGCCTAGTTCTTAGTTCTTTTCTGACCTCTTTTATGCTGGCAACAGTTCACGTTCTTGTGGAGCGCATAAAGCCAGGCAACTAGCATATTTAAAAAAAAAAAAGAAAAGCACAGGTTTAGTTTTCTTATGGCTTCACAAATGCTTTTGCTAGCAAAAGAAAAGCATCAGCAAGGGCATTCCTTTCCCAAGCTAGTCAGTCAACTTACAGAGTCCTCAAGAAAGTACCTCTGAAAAGCGACTGCGTGCTCATAGGAGGTCTAGTTAGTGTCGAAGCAGGTAAGTACTGTTGCAGGTGTGGGGCAGCAGGTAAAGCTGCCTCGTCCAGACAGTTCAGGCTTCTATAAAAAAACAGTGTCCATTTGGGGTAAGTGGACTTAGAAGCTAAGTCCACTGTTAGGATTTTAATCCTGGAAGCCCTTCCCTCAAGGGGAAAAATAACCACTCAGTGAGAATAATAGAGTTTGGTCCCATGTTCCAGAGCATATGTAAATACAGCAAATGGGTGACTGTATGTTTGGGGTTTTTTTTCCTTTCACAGTTCCTTTTTCATTTACTAAGTGCTTTACAGGGGAAAGGGTGGGAAGTCAGATGTGAGAATACACTGGGTGCAGAGGCTGATTTGTATGTAAAAATAGAATATTTGATCCTGTTGGAGGATCCTAGAGTGTCGAAGTGATTCTTTTTCAGGGCTCCATAGGTAAACAGCTAGCTAGATGAATGCTGCCTAGCCCTTTTATTTTCTTAGCTAATGGTGTTTTCACTTGAACACAAAAGACTGCAGCATTCCCAGAGGCGCCTCTGTTCAAGTTTTGTATCTCCTGCTTGACAAAGCTGGGGGGAATGACCTTATATTTCTGGCATCAGATGAGTGAGAAATGAGGTAGGTTATCTCCCTACCCAAGGTTTATGTCATTGGCTCAGGAGTGACTCAGCCTTTCATCTTTCCGAAGTAAATAAATAGAGTTCTCTGCAGTTTACCATGGGCGGTAGTTTCAGTCATGACCTTAGAAGTTTGTGTTCTTTTTGCTCCATATGTATTTTTCTTTGCTCTTTTCAGAAGAGTAACTACTCATTGTGCTTTTTTGCTGAATCTTTGCTGCAGTTTTTTGCTTCTTTCTGAAGTTGGTTACATACCACATAACTAAGAGACAGCCTAGGTATATGATCAAATCAGTGCTATTTGGCAGTGAAATGTGCAATTATGTCCCAGATGCATGATGTTAATTTATATCTTTTCAGGAAACAGCAAAATCTGGTAGGCAGAGCAGGTCACAAAGGCACAAGAAATACACACAGGCACTGTATTTCCGCTTCTTCCCGATGGCATTTAAACTAGCTTGTATAAATTCCTTAATCTCTCTATGCTGATTATAATATTGTATAAATAATATTTTCTGTAACATTGTGAGATGTCCGAATAAGAACACATCAAAAGTGCAAAGTATTATTACAATTTTACATTACTGTTGACTAACTAGAAAACTTAGGACTCAAACAGAAAAATATTTCTCTGCTGAAACACTGGTTTCAGACTTCATTTAACAGTTATATGGATTCATACATGAAATATTGCACACCCCTGCAAAGACTTTGTTTCAATCTGATACAATCCAAACACATACAAACAACAGATATTCCTTGAATTGTCTGAAAGCAAATGTTATTTTACAAATAAAATTAGTAATAGCAAGAATAAATGTATGGTTAGCACTGGGTGAAATACACTGATACAAATTAGTTCAGAAATAGTTGCCTGATAAAGTAGTCAGCCTTGCTTATGTGTTGCCCAAGCACAACAGGCTCAGAGTAACTAGATTTAACTAGAGCATGGGCTGATGTCACGCACTCTAGGACAAGGACATTCTGTGCATATATAACTTTAAGGTACTTGTTGCAGTACAGTGATATTTGTGTGTTCTTTTTAGTGTACAATGATGAGAGCTCAAACTTTATATAAATCTAGTATTCTTTGACACTTCCAAAACATGAAAGGTATAAACCATTAATTGTACATTCATTTTTGTTATTTTGGTTATATTTAAAATGATGGAGTGATTAAAATTTGAAGTATCTTGTGGTATGTTGTTAATTGTTCTTGATACTCTCTTATTAGATAGCAGAGCAAGAGCAATCTTAATTGTGTCACCTATGTTAATCTTCCATCAAATTACCAAGTAGGGAAATATGGAAAGGTTACCTGCTTTTGCATACAGTCTGGGACAGAATTACCCCTCCCTGGAGCAAATTACAGAACAAGTCAGATCACAATTCAGCTGGACTCAGGTCCTTCATAGAAAATTTGTAACTGAGCCCAAATCTGCCCATTCTTGGTGACTTTGTACCTAGAGCCAGAGGCACATTACAAGGTGGAAGCTACTGTAACACTAAAAGGTTTTCCATACAGATCTACCATTACTGAAGATATTCTGTATATCTTAGTAAAGATACAGTGCATATGGATTCAGATATTATATATTTGAGAACAGCATTATTTTTTGGAAAAGGGCAAAGTATTTCAAACCTTCCTTAGTAATTTATGGAACTTTGGGAGAATAATTTTTAGCTTACATATTGCAGCATTCACAAGAATATTCAAACTGGATTACTTACTATAAGAATCCAGCTTATGCAACCCTAGGTACCCTCCCACTGTTTCTCTCAAAACTTACAAGAAAGATGTTTTTCATTACATGCACTGCAGTAAATACAGAATCTGTGCATATCTACACAAAAAAAAGATCCACAGCATGTCACTGACTTGGCCTGATGGTCTATGCTCCAATTCATGCCTAGTGAAAAAAACACCTCCAAGTACGTAATGAATTAGTATACAGATCTCTGAGTGGCATGCATGAAGGACTTTGTTTTTATCCAGAGAGTACATGTTACACAAGTAACTGGTACAATATGGAACAAAGCTTCAGCAAATACAGCAGAACATCATGACCAGATCTGCACCAATGTAAGTTCACGTAGCATCCTCAAGTGCTATCAATCTTTGCCCACTAAGGATCTTTGCTGTTATTTAATGGAGTAACAGGCAGCATGCCCTGTTCTTTGGAAACTGCCACGCTAAATGTTGATAATAGCTCCAAGGATAGCAAATGTCCATTAGCTGTTGATTGTATGAGGTAAAGTTGCTGGTGTTTCTTGGTTATTTTTGCTGTAAGTCCTACTCTTATTTTGATATATTGATATCTACTGCCTTCATGTACCCTGTTCAGTTGTGTGTTCAAATAGTGATCTTATAGCAAAGAGGACAGGAAAATCTTATCCTTTATGACCATTAGGTGGAGCTAAAAATCCTGTAAATGGAAAAGTTGATTTCATTTCTTTTCATCAAGTTATCCCCACTTCTATTTGGTTTTGATGTGCTTTGAGTTTTCCCTGACAGAGTGTGGCCTTTTTACATAAACTGCTCTCAGGAAAATTCAGACACTGAAATCGGTTTCTGTGTTACATCAAAAGCTGAAAATGTTTTCAAAAGTTCAGCCATAAAATCGCAAGAGTGAAGGCCTCTCCAATTATGGATGTTGTCAAGCTGTATTTTCTACAGAACATGAAATGTGTATCACAGTGTTTTCATACTTTGTGCTAATCCTTAGTGAATCCTTATGACCATCATGTTTTCTAAAAGGAGCGTACCACAGGGGCAGAGAGGATTTAAGCATGTTTGTACACTAGTGAAATCCCCCAAATCAATGCATTTACCTATATTATTTAAGTTAAATAAATGTTTAAGCACTTTACTGGATTAGATCTTACGTATTCCTCATATAGCTGGATTGCTGCACTAAAATATTGTTGAGATAAACCTGCTTATCACATGGACCTTAGTAGTTATCTACCTACTTACCTTTCTGATGTAGATTTTTTAATTGTGAAAACGGGCTAAAATTGCTGATCTGGGAGGTCGTGACACTTCAAATGAATTTAAGTGTGTTGTGTCCCATTGATGTTGCATTGGCTTTGTGTAAGCAGAGTGTTATTGTACACAGATACAGTTACAATAGCAAGCTGTAATTTGAAATGCAAACGTCCTAGTTTTATTTGTAATTCACAGAATATACAACTGTACTGAAGCAGGAGAGGAAGGGGAAAATTTGTGGTTTATAGGATTTATTCTTCCATGTGGTGGTGGGATGAAGCACAACAGGTTCTCAATGTGTTAGCAATAGTGTGATTTTTATAGAAAAAGGGAAAATATTTCAAATTATAGCTGCTCCTTCCAAAACTTTGTAAATATGTTTGTGGTTATTATACATTGACAAAGCTGCTGTTTAAGTTTCTATTTTGTTTGTATTCCATTGAGATAATTTGAAGAATTCTTGGCTGTTGCCTCCCACTATCCTTCATACTATAGCCTTTTGTAAAGATTAACAGAATCACAGAATCACAGAACAGTAGGGGTTGGAAATGACCTTCAGAGATCATCTAGTCCACCCCACCCCCCTGCCAAAGCAGGTTCACCTAGAGCAGGGTGGACAGGAATGCATCCAGGTGGGTTTTGAGTACCTCCAGAGAAGGAGACCCCACAACCTCTCTGGGCAGCCTGTTCCAGTGCTCTGTCACCCTCAAATTCCTCAAGTTGAGATGGCATTTCCTGTGTTCCGGTTTGTGCCTGTTGCCCCTTGTCCTGTTGCTGGGCACCACTGAAGAGAGTCTGGCCATTCTGCAATTTTTTTAGTGATGTGTGCAGCATTCATAAGAAGGTATTTAAAATTGTGTTTAGTTGTCTAAACTTTCCTTTCTGCTGTAACACACGCTTCTTTCCATATGTGACATACAAATGTAGAACCCAGCATTCTTTTAATATGTTTAATTCATGTATTTTTCTTGTAAAAGCCTGTAAACTGTAAGCCATAAAATACTGTTGAATTGGCTAGATGACACCTGCAAGGAAGAAGCAAATTTCCCAACTGGTTTTATTGAGGAGAAAACTGTACTGTAGGAAAAAACAGTATTTCTGTCAAATAACTCATTATTCTGTGGTATTTGAGGGACAGAAATTGTAAATCATTTGCCGTATTAGTGCCTAATACTGTTTTTGCTGAGATGATCATTACCACCTCCACTGGCTGTTTTGGAGTCTGATTCAGAGAATATTTTCTCCTGAAGTGACACTGTCCTGGTTAGCAGTCTCAGTCCATTGAAGGCTCTTACCCTTTAGAAAAGTCTCTTCCTGCCCCTTGGCACAGTGAAATCTAGTCTGTCTGAGACGTCTTGGAAAGTCAGGAGGAATTTCATGTGGTTTATGTTGCTTTTGTTTGTGGTTGCTTGCCCTCTAAGAAAGGGGCATCACAGTAGCCATGTGACTAGAGCTGACCATCCCTTAGTAGGCCAATGAAGTACTCCTACACCCTATAGTAGGAGTAACAAAGATTCTTAGAAAAGAGCAAGTAAATAGGTACCCAGGGAAGGACAGAAATTTTTTACAATTAGTATGGTCAGTTAACCTTACTGCTCAGCACATCCGTATCAATATTAATGTAATGGAAATTAATGATTATTTGTGTGCTGAACAGGGCAACACTTTTGTCATGCTAGCATGATTAAAGGTTTCATATATGTCTTACGCAACGTGGTATGCTTACTTCTGAATAATTTCTTCCTGAACCATTGTTTCACTCTGGTACAGTTAGTTTTTATGCTGATGTATATGAAATTGCACAACAGAACTCTTACTTTTGTATGAAACTTTGATCAGACTCATGATAGTGACAGGTTTTATGCAGTGTATCTTCTGTAGACTTTAACCAAAGGATAACGTACTAGAATTACTAGTAATGCCAGCTGTGTCACAGCATAACACCAGGACAGATCTAGGAAAGCATTTTCAATCAAAAATTCCCTTAGAATTACAATTAAAGAAAGACAGGAATATATATCTGTTCTTTGAAAAATGTAAAGGATTACCACGGCAACCATGTGGATTTTGTACTATTTACTCAGTCTGCAAAGGAATTTTTAAGCACTGCTGTCTGCAACAGCATTCTTTCTAGAATTTTGAAGGCAAAATTGACTCTTCAGTTTTAGTTTGTTTCATTAGTCTTGGATGGCTACCTGGTAATTTCTGAATACAGTAGCTTAAATGAACATAAACATGACAAACTCCTGAATATGAGCTGGCAGTGTGCCCAGGTGGCCAAGAAGGCAAATAGCATCCTGGCTTGTATCAGAAACAGGATGACCAGCAGGACTAGGTAAGTGATCATCCCCCTATACTCAGCACTGGTGAGGCTGCACCTCAAATACTATGTTCCATTTTGGGCCCCTCACTACACAAAAGACATTGAAGTGCTGGAGCATGTCCAAAGAAGAGCAACGAAGCTGGTGAAGGCCCTGGAGAACAAGTCTTATTAGGAGTGGCTGAGGGAACTGGGGTTGTTTAGCCTGTAGAAAAGGAGGCTGAGGGGAGACTGTATTGATCTCTGCAACTACCTGAAAGGAGACTGTAGAGAGGTGGGGGTCGGTCGCTTCTCCCAAGTAACAAGTGATAGGACAAGAGCAAACTGCTTCAAGTTGCACCAGGGGAGGTTTAGATCAGATATTAGGAAAAATTTCTTCACCGAAAGGGTTGTGAAGCATTGGAACAGACTTTCCAGGGAAGTGGTTGAGTCACCATCCCTGGAGGTATTTAAAAGACGTAGATGTGGCACTTGGGGACATGGTTTGGTGGTGGACTCGGCAATGTTAGGTTTACAGTTGGATTCAATTATCTTAAAGGTCTTTTGCAACCCAAATGATTCTATGATTCTACTAATTTTATTTTGCAAGGCATGTTTAGGATCAGTTAGGTACAAATCCAGGCAAAGCGCACTTAACATTATATCTTGATTAGGTAAGGATCAAAAGCAAGAGATTGAGTTTAAATCCAGTTCCAGGGCCAAAGGAAAGATGGTTAATGGGTGCAGGCCCTAGATGATGCTTCTCACACCTCTTTCTCCCAACAGCTGTTCTCACAATAGTCTCATCCAAGGTTGCACAGTTGCTCGATCAACTATCAATAGACCAGAACTTGAACAAAGACAGCTATACCTCTAGTTCACTGGGGAAAGAGGTTTCAGAAGAAAAAGACATGGAATGATGGTTACAGGGCTGGTCAGTGCAATTGAAGCCTGTTATTGTACTCAGGCTCCTGATATATATTTCATAATCATATATACCAGTCTTGTGACTAATCAACAAATAATTGCAGCATACTGAAATCATTGCTGCTGTTATGTAACCCTGTGTACAGCACTGACATAGTTCTTGTGTGTAAAGTGTCTTTTTTATGTAGACCCAAATATTGCACTTCATTTGATGCATAAGTTATGCTGTTGAGTCTCCAAAAGCTTAGGTGAATGGGATCTACAGGCTTTTTGGAGATTGTTTAATTTGTTAGCTTAAAATTTTAAAGGCAAGCATTATTGCTGAAATTCCATGAGTGCTCTAAGCTGAGTCAGACTAGTACTGCCACAGAAAAAGGTGGATACCACTATTTTTATTCCCTGTAACTTGCTTCTGTCCCAACTGCCTTGATCCTTAGTGTCAGCACAGGTCTTCATATAGGTCAAACACTGGACCAGAGTTGTGGAGTGTCCACCCTTGGAAATATTCAGAACTCAGTGGGATACAGTCCTTGGGAACTTGTTGTAGCTGACCCTGCTCTGAGCATGGAGTGGGACTAGAGACCTCACAAGGTGTCTTCCAGCCTCAGTGATTCTGTGATTCTATGAAGTGGAATGCATGGTGGATGGAAACTAGTCATTAGGTACCCACAGTAATTAGTATTGTCACAAAAATCATATTTCTTGCTGTTATTTATGTATATCTTGCAGAATAGGCATGACTAGAATGTGCAGTACTCTTTCCAAGCACAGGTAATAGGCCATACAACTTGCTAATGTAAGAGGAAACAAGTGAGGTATTCACAATGAATTTTCATTTAGTAATCAACATACAAATATTACAAAGAAGGCTGAGTGTACCTTCACTACCTTGTCTTCATTTGTTTCCTCAAAAGACTTATTCTAATTGGTATCTGCAGTAAACTTTTTATTAACAACAGTGGGAGCTGTAATGAACCAAAAAAAGTCATAATTTCCTGTAACTTCTATAGTTTCTGGAAAAGCAGAGAAAATATCAGTACGTCAACATGATCAGAGTATATTATTTTTAATGTTGTTACAAAAGCATGTAGGAGTTGCAAGATGATATCAAAATGATATCTGGAAACTACCAGAAGATTAGTTTGCCACTATCTATATCTAAGATGTCAGTAAAGAGAAACAGGAAATGGGTTTTCCTAAATAAATTATCGAAATTATTCTTAAAATCATGCAGCTGCGCAGAAGTAACTTTTACTCAAAAGTTCAAACAAATAATACACTTAACATAAGAGCTTGTGAGCATGTAGAACATATGTATGAGCATATTTTATGACGTACCTAAGAAGTAGGTAATATAATCTGAAAATTGATTACCATTCACGATACTGTACCTTTCTTCTTACATAAAAAGAAACATTTGTTTTGTAAATAATGTCAAGATTTTTGAATAGTTATTTTATGAATTGTTCATTTCACTGTGGAGCATTAAATGTGGTCTAGCCATGACAAAGCTACAAAACTTTCCATACTTCACTGATACTGATAAGCAATGTGTGGCTATGCAAAGAATTTTAGTACCATGTGGGTGGGGCTAAAACTTGGATACTGTTATGAAATGATTAAAATAGATGCCCACACAATAATCCACATCAAATAGCAGGAAAAAAAATTTACATATTTTAAGTTCTTTATGTACTTTGATTGAAGCTTTGTGAGAAAAGCAAGGAAGATCAGTGCTGGGTTAAGCATATCAGAAGAAAAATGCTGAAAAGCTGCTAAAGCCATAGTTGCTAAGAAGGAATAAGATTAGTAGGCTTATGAATTGTATACTTACTTACTGTAACGGTTTATAGGTCATGTCTACTCATTTTTTATTCAAATACAGACTGCACTAGAGTCTGCCTGGAAGCCAACAGACTTGAGCAACTTGAGTAAGTTCATAAGGGTTGTCTTTTGAAAGAGGGATGTGAAAGTGAGCATGAAAGTTAAGTTATTATATAAAAGCAAATACAAGACTGTGAGGCTGTTTCACCTGGGGGAACAGAGTCTTTGCATCAAAAGTATTAAATTATATGTACATTCATGGTTTAAAATGGTGTCTCAGCTTATGAATACCAGCCATTTTACAGCACAATGCTTTATTTTTATGTTTTGATTCAGATCTAAATGAACAGTTATCTGCCAATAACCTAAGAAAATACAACCTTTTTCGTCAGAATAACTGTCATAGGAGAGTGGCGTCCAAATCCTGAGAGATTCATGCAATACCTGTTGGAATCTCTGCCTGCTCCTTGAGGGTTGTTAGACAGATCAGTTGGAGTATAATCCAAACTTGAGTGAGGTTAAGAATTTTGCCAAGAACAAGTTCTTAATGTATATTTTAAGTCCGAGAATTAGGACTGTCAGAGGTGAAGTGGCTAAGAAAAAATGCTCTTCCACTCCTCATTAGGTACTGACATCCTTTATCAATTACCAGCGCAAAATCATTCTGAGTATAGTTATTACTTGGCGTTATTAGCATAATTTCATGAGGATGTCTGGTGCTCCAAATAGTGTATACTACATTTTGAGAAGACCCTTGTGGTTTTGGAAAGTTAATATTTTTTCTTCAGAATGACATTTACAGATGTCACTGTTAGTGGTTCCAAAATTGAAAGTTCTTATGAAACAATAGCACAGAGGTGGGTTTTTTAGCTTTGCTTTTCCTAGTTGCAGCTGTTCTGAGCAACATTACATGCTTGTACAGGAAGCCATGATGTTTGTTTTCTGCCAGAAGCTCCATAATCTTCCAGCTTTAACAGAAAAAGAGCTTTATAAGTAGGGCCTGCTGAAGGAATTTAGCAAAAAGTGAGGTACTGACTTTAATTATTTAGTGGAATAAATTATTGTATTTCTGCTACCTGACTAGTTCTGCCCTTAATATGTGTAAATGTAGTTACTGATCAGAGGGCTGATCAAGTAAAAAAGGATGAGGGAGAAGATACCCTAACTTGTAAATCTGTTTCCTTTCCTTATTTTTTAAATCAAGGGTGTTGATTTTGATACAAAAGACTAGGAACGTACAAAAAGAAAAAAAGAGAAACTAGGGGAAAGGTCAAACATGAAGTATGAGGCAGTCCTGGTAAATACATATATATAGCAGTCTGGCAATGTTTGTCTGACATATCTTACCATATTACAAAATAGGTGGGGAAATAGGGTCTGCTGACTTCACTCAGGAAGCTTGTCAGCTGACTCACTGACTCACTATTACTTCATATGCAGAAAAAGCGGTTCCTCAGGAGGACTTCAGAATTAGCTGAATAGTTCTGAGGAAAGTCAAGGAAAAAAACCCTGAGTTTTTAAGTGTAAGCAGTAGTATAGGAATGGATTTTAACTTTACATGATATGCAATCTTTTTTTTTTTTTTTTTTTTAATGGCAGTTTGGCTAGAACAGGAATATTGACTGAGCTAAAAACATACCTGCAATAAAATCTGATTCTGAGAAAAATAACAAAAGCTGGGGAAGCCCGGGCTTTTGTTAGGGGTCAGGAAGAAAGATGAGTGATATTCTTATAAATAATGGTTAAAGGTAGGTTCCACCTGCTTAAGATACTAAGGGGAGATGCCTCCCAGATAGTATTTTGCAGATGTTCAGAGAACAGGTCTTCAGAAAGTAAGCCCTCTGGGATCCTTCCCTTGCTGGAGTAGGAAGGACACGGACATTTGAATGGATCTGTGTGCAACTGTGGGCTCAGTGCCTGCTTGCTGGGATTTGGGTGAAAAGTCACTCACAGAGGATTCTGGGTGTTCATTCTTATGTGATATTATCAGCAATTTGATCAACTAAATAATCGTTACTGGACATCTGCCTTAACTGTTGTTTGAAAGACCAGTCACAACCTTGATGCTGTTTACTTACCAAGCAGCTAAACTGAAACAAATTTCTGAATCTATTGGCCTAACTTCTTTAAGGAAAAGAAGAGACATACTGTTAACTCTTTTTAGCTAGCATGTGGTAACTTAGAGCATTCCCTTCTGCTTTCCTTTTGTATCATCCTTCCACTTTTAAGCTTGAGTATAGCAACCTAAAGTATCTGGCAGAAGAAGGAAAGAGCCAAAGAAGGCTGGAAGGCACAAGAAGTTGGTTTGGCAGAGCATGAGAAGGGTTCTCAGGTCTTGCGTGAGTTTTTTTTCTTCTCTCAGCAGCTGTTGGTTACTGGGGCTATGAAATACACTTGCTTTAAGGACCCTGAGACCATCCCTCCTCCTGGAGGTTTGGCTGCCTGTGCGCAGGGCCAATTTAGTACAGTTGAGGACTGTCCCCTCCCTCCGGTGACCTTGGAGAGATTCCTCCCAGAGACATCCCTTCCAGACAACACTGCAGGAAGTCCTAAGCTTCCTGTGGGAACTGATCTAAGGTGCCGCTCTAGTGCTTGGATCCCATCTGAGCTACAGCTGCTGACCTTGGACCTTCCTCATCACTATGGGCCTGCCTGGCAATCACTTGTTACCCTCACAGGGCCTGATCCTAACTCTGAATTGCTGACTTGCATTCCTGGCTTCACCTTAACCCTGTCTCATCACCTTGAAATCCTGGGCTCTGGGCTGACTCTGGCTGCTGTTTGTGGTGGTGTGGTTTAGCCCCATCAAGCAGCTCAACCCCAGACAGCCATTTGCTCACTCACTCCAGTGGCATGAGGGAGAGAATCAGAAGGGTAAAAGTGAGAAAACTCGTGGGTTGAGTTAAAGAGTTTAAAGCAAAAGCTGCACATGAAAGCCAAGCGAAAATAAGGAATTAATTAATTATTTCCTATGGGCAGGCAGCCATTTCCAGGAAAGCAGGGCTTCATCACACGTAATGGTTACTTGGGAAGACAAATACCATAATTCCAAAAGTTCCTCCTTCTTCTCCAGCTTTTATTGCTGAGCGTGATGTCGTATGGTCTGGGATATCCTGCTGATCAGTTGGGATCAGCTGTCTTGGCTGTGTCCCCTCCCAACCTCTTGCCCACCCCCTCGCTGGTGGGGCAGTGTGAGAAACAGAAAAGGCCTTGACTCTGTGTAAGCACTGCTCAACAATAACTGCAGCCTGGGTGTGCTATCAGTGCTGCTGGTCACAAATCCAAAACACAGCACCATAGAGCTACTATGAAGAAAACTAACTCCATCCCAGCCAAAGCCAGTGCACCTGAGCAGGTCCTACTCATCTTGCTCAGAGGCTGTGAGACAGGTCTGTGGCTGGTCAGCTTTTGGGGTCTCCCTCAGCTCCCAGCTCCCCTCCCTTAGGAAGCAGCCAGCCTGTGCTGCTCGGTGAGTTAGCTCAGGCATTCTTGAGTCCTCAGCCCAGATAGCCAAACCTCTGGGAGGAGAGATGCACTCACAGTACTTATGTTTACTAAGGGATAATACTTTTCTGCTAACTTGCTTTACATAAGAAAGGATTAAACAGAGTTCTTGCTAATTTTGTACATATTAGGGCATTTCTTTTGGTGTTTGAAGCAGTCATACTACTAGGTATCCTGGGAGAAAACTGTGCCTGTGAACATACCTAACAGAGTCAGAACAATGAACAGTGACTGTCCAGAAATTAGAAGCTTAGAAACCAGAATTAAGTCTCCTCATAGAAAACTGCTGACCAAAGAATGGAACTACACCAGCATGCAACAGGTATATGAGGCGTATGCCTTCCAGGAGTATATCTGAAGAAAATTTACAAACAAAATACCACTGCAGCTTCAGCTGGCATCGATGCACTCCCCGAAATAGACTGATGGCCTTGAGCATTCCATTACATCTTTCCCTTTTGTAGTCAAGCTGCTCTGTTCATTATGTGATCCATTGTATGACTGGAATATGCAGTTCCAACAAATAAGCTTTGTTCTTGTTCTGTACATGTAATTCAGGTTGGTTTTACCTTTGACCTGAAACCTCTTACGAGCACAGTTTCAGTGGCGTAGAGTTTTTCACAGGTTCAACATCTATTATTCATTCAGCTACCGAACAGGGCTTTACAAATTGAGTATCAGGGTACTATGCCAAGCCCTCATTCAAACTGTTTCAAAGTGAAATCCTAGGAAAGACTATTCGCACATGAAATTTTACTTTGGTGAGAATGTAATTCTACCAAGTTTTATTCTATGATGATCTTACCCCATGATTACAGGGGAGACACAACTTCTTTTCATTTCACCAATGCTGATGGAACAGACTGTTATCCTATACTAAGGCTTACTCAAGTTTCAGATCTAGCAGTTGAGCTGCTTGTGTAAATTATTCATTCATTAACCCACATGAGGCAATGTGAGATGAGTAACAACGTTATTTAAGCTACCTGAAATAGCCAAGTTTATTTTGATGGACATGGGTTGGGGAATATTTCACAATTTGGCAGCTGTGAGAGGGCATCAACATCTGATGTGGGATAGAACAGGAGATAGCTCGGAACAGGTTAGGGTAGCAACTTCTTCTCCATTTCTTTGTATCATTTTGTCTTCACATTTAATCTGTTTGCAGAGGCATCAGAGAAATATGAACTCGGTGGTTTCAATGAGTAAAATACCTTTCAGCTCCTCTTCAGTGAATTTTGTACAGGTTTCAGAATAGTGAGTCATAATATCCTGAAACAAATGTTGTTGCTCCCCTCCATAACAAATGGGGGATTAATATAGTTGATCCATTAATTATGTGTGAACTTGATACAAGCAGATATATTAAGATGGGTAATTACTGAGCTATGCAAAAAAACTGTGAAGGTTCACGATTGATGGAATCCTGCCCTGGCGGTATAGACTGCGTAAGTGATGAAATAATAGCCAGGCATGTGGGAAAGAAGAAGAGTTTCTTTAAACCTTTAGAATACACTTAACAAAATACAGCAGAAGAGCTGAACTTCTTCACTTTCAGAAGTTCAACTAAGCTTACGGAGATACTATTTTTTATTTTGTTGTAAGTGCATTTTCTTCTCCTTCTGGGCTCCATTTCAATTGCTGTTACAGGCTTGGACTGTCATGGACTTGCTGATGTCTGTACTCCTTCTGTTGCTTTAAGTGGAAACAGGAGTTGGCAAAGAACAACCTTCAGCATCTGTCTTTTACTAGCTTTCCTTGAATTTCAGGGGATAGAACATTGAGCAACATCCTCCCACAGCCTAATGCAAGTTTCTTGTTGTCTGCCTTGAACCTGTCTGAGCAAGCTTAGCTGATCTTGGAAGAGGTAAATTAAGAAACACCACAGGAAGTCCTTTGCCAATAAATCTAAGGAAAAAGTAGCTTCATGTGGGAAAAGCAAAACAAACACCTTGGGATCCACTAGCAAAGGTGGATCTGGAAGAGAAAATGGTGGCTAAAATTTGTTAGCCTTCCTTATAAAAAATGTATTCTTAAATTATAAATATATACTGAATATACAATCAATGAAGGTATAGGTTTCACACAAGCTAACAGTTTAAGTACCAGGCTTCCCACACTCTCCTGCTGATATGAAACCTACCAACACTTTTCCTTCATTAGGATTCATTTTGATTTAGTTAGGTCAGATGAAGAATACTTTCTTGCTCAGATTAGGAAAACTTTTCCCCCTCCTGTAGCAAAGACAAAGCATTCTATAGGTATATGGGGGACAAAAGGAGGACTAAGGAAGATGTGGGCCCACTCAAGAAGGAAATGGGAGACCTGGTCACCTGGGACATGGAGAAGGCTGAGGTACTCAACAACTTTTTTTCCTTGGTCTTTGCTAGTAAAGGCTCTAGCCACACTGCCCAAGTTGCAGAAGTAAAGGCAGGGACTGGGAGAATGAGGAACCGCCCACTGTAGGAGAAGACCAGGTCTGCAACCAGCTGAGGAACCTGAATGTGCATAAGTCCATGGGACCTGATGAGATTCATCTGTGGGTCCTGAGAGAACTGGCAGATGTAGTTGCCAAGCCACTACCCATCATATTTGAGAAGTCGTGGTGGTCTGGTGAAGTTTCCGCTGACTGGAAAAGCAGGAACATAACCCCCATTTTCAAAAAGGTAAAAAAGATGGCCCGGAGAACTACAGGCCAGTCAGTCTCACCTCTGTGCCCAGCAAGATCATGGAGTAGATTGTCCTGGAAACTCTGCTAAAGCACATGGAAAATAAGGATGTGATTGGTGGCAGCCAACATGGCTTCACTAAGGGCAAATAGTGCCTGACAAATTCGGTGGCCTTCTACGATGAGGTTACAGCGTTGGTGGATAAGGGGAGAGCAACAGCTGTCATCTACCTGGACTTATGCAAAGCATTTGACGTTGTCCCACATGATATCCTGGTCTCTAAATTGGAGAGACATGGATTTGATGGATGGACCACTCGGTGGATAAGGAATTGGCTGGATGGTCCCATTCAAAGAGTTGCAGTCAACAGGTCGATGTCCAAGTGGCAAGCAGTGACAAGTGGTGCTCCTCAGAGGTCAGTACTGGGATCAGTACTATTTAACATCTTTGCGGGCGACATGGATGTAGGGACTGAGTGCACTCTCAGCAAGTCTGCTGACAACACCAAGCTGTGTGGAGCGGTTGACACGCTGGAGGGAAGGGATGCCATCCAGAGGGACCTGGACAGGCTTGAGAGGTGGGCCCATGCCAGCCTCATGAATTTCAATAAGGCCAAGTGCAAGGTCCTGCATGTGGGTCGAGGCAATCCCATGCACAAATATAGGCTGGGTGGAGAATGGATAGAGAGGAGCCCTGAGGAGAAGGACTTGGGGGTGTTGGTAGATGAGAGGCTTAACATGAGCTGGCAATGTGTGCTCACAGCCCAGAAGGCCAACCGCATCCTGGGCTGCATCAAAAGAAGCGTGGCCAGCAGGTCGAGGGAGGTGATTCTGCCCCTCTACTCTGCTCTCCTGAGACCCCACCCGGAATACTGTGTCCAGCTCTGGAGTGCCCAACATAAGAAGGACATAGATCTCTTGGAGTGGGTCCAGAGGAGGGCCACGAAAATGATCAGAGGGTTAGAGCACCTCTGGTATGAGGACAGGCTGAGAGAGTTGGGGTTGTTCAGCCTGGAGAAGAGAAGGCTCCAGGGTGACCCTATAGCAGCCTTCCAGTATCTAAAGGGGACTTAAAAGAAATCTGGAGAGGGACTTTTTACAAGGGCATGTAGTGACAGGATGAGGGGTAATGGCTTCAAACTGGAAGAGGGTAGATTTAGATTAGATCTCAGGAAGAAATTCTTTACTGTGAGGGTGGTGAGGCACTGGAAGAGGTTGCCCAGGGAAGCTGTGGAGGCCCCATCCCTGGAAGTGTTCAAGGCCAGGTTGGATGAGGCTTTGAGCAATCTGGTCTAGTAGGAGGTGTCATTGCCCATGGCAAGGGGGTTGGAACTAGATGATCTTTAAGGTCTCTTCCAACCTAAACCATTCTATGATTCTATGATAAGAGTGTTAGATTAGATACAGATGCCTCTGAACTACTACAAGCTTTTCCACTGATTTCCATAGGCATTGATTCAACTCCTAAGCATGGAGTGATTCAGGTGTTTGCTGTGGATGAAATAAGGCCTCTTGTGAAATGTTAAGAAACAGAAATGTAAACTCAGGAATGTCCAATAGGTCAAAAATCAAGTTTATGTACAAAGCTCTCTAACTCACCACCCACCAATACAGAAGTCCTTTACGACAGAATCAATACAGTTCTAATGCCCAGAAGAGCAACATTTCAGAGCATATACAGGTACTGTTAAGTCTGCCTGAGGGCTACCCATGCATGTCTTTGCACAAGGAAGCTTTGCGTGTGATAGAATGACTGTGGCAGCATCATTCACAGGCATTCTGAAGTACTTAAAAGTTGAACAGTACATTATTCAAGCCCAGAGATGAAACAGACACTCCCAAGCAACTCTTCTGTAATTCACTAGTCCTTCTCAGCCCCACAAGAGCACAGCAGATGTTTGGATTGTATTCTCTGGGCAAGACTTCAATCAAAGAGAAATTTAGGACTTGGGGACTATTAAATCCTGGATTAAAATATTGAAGTGGAATTTGGAATCATTGCCAAAGCAGCTGTTGTTTACTGTCCCTTAACAAACCAGATGACTTGAGAAAAACATTTTTTAACAAGCAGATTACAGGAAGTCCAGTATTCCTGTGACGAGTACTTCAGGCAGCCCTAAGTTTGTACTCCAGCTGCACTGTTATATCCCTTGGCAGTCTGTGTGCTCTGTTCTTCGTGCAAACTTATTACCCCTAATGCACATAACCAGGAAATCCCATAGGAGAAAAGGGAATCAACACACATGAGCCTCACTGTGATTAAACAGATCAGTTTACAATAAATATGAGTCATTCTAGAATGAATCCTGTTTCTCCAGTCAGGAGAACTCATTGATGCATTGCCTGTAGTTGGTAAGCCCTGTTGGCTCTCAGTTGTCCAGTTGTCCCCTTACTACTCCTCAGTCACTCCTGTTCCATCTGAGTTGCTATCAAAAACAAGAATCTGGTTTATAAAGTTTTTTCTTCTTTGGCTTATTGATGTTCCTGAGCCCCTACTATGAATGTGCTGGACAGACATATCTATGTAGGACTGTAGATCAAAACTTCCCTAGAGACTGAAGGTCACTGACTGCATCTCAT
The DNA here is from genome assembly GCA_008921705.1 of Burhinus oedicnemus. Lineage (NCBI taxonomy): Eukaryota > Metazoa > Chordata > Aves > Charadriiformes > Burhinidae > Burhinus > Burhinus oedicnemus. The sequence goes on along the minus strand of VFFE01007235.1, from coordinate 4,402,027 downwards.
ATTTATTTATTAATAACAAAGTGAACTCAACATTTTTATTTTACAGTTGGGAAAACTGAGCACTGAGAGCTAGAACTCAGCTTCTAAGGTGGCCTGATATTGAATGTCTGACTCAGGCATGCCTTTCAGAGGCATTGAGTGTCCAGGACCTCCAGTTGGAGCTGAGGAAAAGTTCGCCCTTGCACAAAGTCTTCTCAGCTACCAGCCCAGACTTTCCAATTTGAAAAAGGACAACACTACATTACAAGGCACAGCAGAATATTAATCTAAAAACAGTTACAGTAGCATTATTGTTTTTTTAAGTTGGCTTTACCGCTGTTCTTGAGCACTGTGGGTGAGAAAAGCATTCAAAAGTAAACAACCAGTTAAACCTCACAGCATCCCTGTGGGGCATTGCTAGAAAAGATAGGGAGAAACAAAGTAACTATTTCCAAATTCTGTAAGTTGGGACTCCCGTTCCACAGCCTTATGCTCCAGTCTCACTGGGACACAAGCATCTGCAGTTTGGAAGCCATGCAACGCAGTTAATGAAATGCGATGCCTAAGTTCTGCCTCTCAGTGCTCTGCCTTTCAATGGAGCTGATGAGTTTGAGAGGAATGGCATGCTAACATAGTCATAAAAACTTCTGGATCACCAGTTTCGTGTTTAGCCAGTAGAAAGTCTAGGGGAGGCCTGCATTACTCGTGGATTTCGAACCCTGATCTGCTGATTCTCACTCCCCTGCATCACTGACCAGAATACATCACCTTGTGTACACGTGGAATAATTCTGGCATCTTATGCCCACTCTGCACAGTACAGTTCAGCAAGCACCTAACAACCTGTTTTAATAGTTCTTGATTTAGCAGATTGGTGAACTCTGTACTGCAGTAAAAGATGAGTCATTTTTACAGATTGTGGCAAAGCAGCCAAGTGGAGTTTAACCAGGGTTTGTTAACATTTCCATGCACTAGCTGCACACCAATAACTCGTATTCAAAGCCAGTATCTTGTCAAAAGGACACTGTCCAGTGCTCCCCAGGGACACTAACATGCTTCTAAGATAAACCTATTTAGCCTTGTTTAAGAAAGAAGCCACAAAGGTGGGGAGGTTGTGGAAACCTCAGTAGCGAGGAAGGACATATGTGAAGGAGCAAGAGCAACGCTGCAGTGGAAGCATCCTTGGCTTCCAAAAGAAGAACTTTTCCCACACTGTCAGACCTGAGACTTGATTCTGTCTCCAAAGGCTTTTGCAGCAAGGTCTTTTGCAGCTAAGTCAGCATAGAACTCCTGAAGTCAGTACTGCTAAAATGATTTACAGTAGCTGTCTGTCTGGCCTTGTTTTTTCTTTCTCTATCAAGTAAATGGAAATGTAAGTAGAGAAGGCTTGAACATTTTGTAGTGCACACCTCTTTGATTTCTGTGTAATGTATAAGAATACATACCCTTCTGGTAAGGAATGTCTTTGAGCTTAATAAAGCAAATCATCAGAACCAGATGAAAAAGGAGTAGTTAGTTGCTAGTAAGTAGCTGGCTTCTAGAAGGAAAAAAATCTTGTTCAGGTGGAGAATTTCAGGAGGTATCTTAGCTTTTGTGGTAGGAAAGTCTTATATGAGAGCCTATGGGAGAAGGGGGAAAAGTACTGCTCTGAATGGGAATGCTCTGGTAAAGAAGCTACCTTTATCTTTGAGGAAGAGTGGCTGATTGGGTTTCTTTAGAACATGTTTCTCCTAGGATCTTGAGAGACTCTTTAAGACTTTTCTTAAAATTACCAGCTTTGGCCAGTTAATATTTATTTAGGATTTAATCCTTTATGTATTACAGACCTCTGGCAATTTTCTTCAGCCATAAGGAAAACAGGATAGAATAGTATACTTGGTTACTGAGGCAAAACAAAAAGCTGTGAAAAGAAAATACTGTTCACATATGGTTATCAGCCAACAATCAATCCATCTTTCCTTACAGGTCTTTCCCTTACAAGTGCATGGGGCTTGCAAGTGAATGTGACAGAAGTGGCCGAATACCATCTATGTCAATATCAAGAAAGAGTACCCAATCTTGCCTCGTTTGCTTCAGAATCCACAGTCAGGATTCAGCATAGCAATAATGGGACCTGCATCTGACTATAACAAAAGCTTTTCATCATAATTTAAAAACCAGACTGTACAATGGTGATAAATAAGAAAGGTCAGGAGTTATATGATTAATAGTAACAGGTCTTACGGAAAACCCCAGTAACTCATTGCACACTTGTGAAGGGCATCTGAATGTTACTCTGTCTCTCTGAATTACTATGTTACATTGACAGTCATCCTCTTGAAACAAGGAAATATATTCCACTATAAATAACTTGAAATATCAAGGAAAGCAACAGATTTCAAAATGAACTTGGCTTGTTGGAGATATTGAACATATGGTCTAAATAAAAAGATGGGATGAAATTTGCTAGAGTTGAATGCAGGATGTTGCCTGATGTTGAAATATCTACACAGGTACTGGACAATGAACAATTTGTCAGGCAGGTGTTCTTCATGGAAGAATGTGGGAATTAAAACAGATTGCAGGCTAGCTCTACGTGGTTAACATTTCTCTAATACTAGGACAGAGGCCAATATTGTAGTGAGATCCTGGTAATATGGATTGACTAGGAGGGTTTCAGTTTGAGCACAGTGCTTCTACTTGAGAAAGAGCTGAGATAATTGATGAGATTGAGTATTATCAGGCTAACAAACGTGACCAAAGAAGAAGGGCTGGATGAACCACATTCTTCAACCTAAAGAAAAGAAGAGGAATAGTTGGTCTCTATCTCTGTAGAGGACAGGAGAGCCACCAATGTGCTTGAAATGCTCTGGGGAAGACTCAGCGTAAACATTAGGGAAGCCTTATAAATGGTAGGACGCAGATTGACTGTGTGCAATGTGAAACCTTCATTGTCAGTGTAAGGGTCTTAAAAACAGGTTGAACAGATTTCTGTCAGAAATGACAGATATTATTGCTCTTCCTTTCAGATAGGGGAGTGAAATAACAATCTATTAATGTGTCATCTAGCCCTCTCTTTCTGGAATAACTGTCATCCCATCAGCTGATCTAGAGTCACTATCATCACGTAGAAAGTGTGTGGAGCAGAACATACAGATCTCTGCATCCACAGGACTTCTTAAGGGCACAAACTCCAACTTTGTGTCAGGACTATGAGTGCACTTATAAGCCTTAATTGCTTTAACTGGTCTCACCAAGGACCATCACCCATGCTCCCTCTGCCCTTGGCCCAGGAGTCCCATTTAAGTCCAGACCTGAGCATCCCATCCTGGCCTGAGCTGTGTTGTACATGTATCTTTCTCTATTCCTGTCTTCTATTGCTCCTGGATTGTTTGGATTTCCTGACTTCACTTATAAGCTGATGCATTACTTTGCCTTAATTATGAGACTGTTGATGTGACCTGTTATCAACACCAACCTGAACCTGACCCTGCTTGGGTCCCCTGTTCAGACAGATCCTGTGGGACTGTACCCTGTCACTGAGGGGACTGCCTGTGCTGATGTCACCCGTGACTCATGGCTTTTTTTTCCCATGAAGATCAGTCTGACTCTTTTGATCCCTGACACTTAAAGCCCTTGCTTCAGAGATATCCTAGGTCTCCACCAAAGTAATCCCTACCAATATCAAAATAAAATTCCATAGACCAGGAATCACACTCAATAAACTATTGTTCTGAGTTATTAAAATTTCTCAGTGTTGCTTTTAGATAATACAGGCTTCACCAACATGAGGGGGTTTTGTACAACTTCTTGAGCGAACATGACAGCTGTTGAATGCTACGTGTGTTCCACCACTATACCACTTTTTGTCAGACCACCAGTTGACAAGTAAATCATGGTACAGAAACAGATTTTTCTTATCTGTCTGTTGTCCAGAATGGACTAATCTTTAATATAAGAACACATCTCTAGCACAGCAAGTGCCAATATTAAATTATTCTTCAACCCCTTATCCTTCCCAAACTCACAGATGTCCACTGAAATGGCAGTGAAGTCTTAAAAATAACGTCCATATTAGAATGCCTTGAAAACAATCAATAGAGTGTCCTCTGGTTATGTTATAAATTCTGACTGAGAAGATAAACTTACATGTAGGCAATGATGGTATTCATGGGCATAGTGTACAGAGTAAAACAAAGGCATTTTGGTGAAGTAGAAATGAGTTAAGGTATAGGAGTAGCTTAATAGACTGATAGTGTCATCACAGCACAATCCATTTAATGTGTTGTACGCAGTGTTCCTAGGGCGACAAATGCAAATGGTAACTATTATTCTATGCAGCTTAGTAAATATATCACAATTTCATTGTCTAGGAAGGAGTCTGTTGTTTAGGTCTACTGTTATAAATAAAAAAAAAACCTGACTAAATTCCCTGAAAATGAAATTGTATGAAACTCACCAGGCTAATACTGAAAGGACTGTCTTCAAGGGACTTTTTGCATGCATCATGTTGAGAATTCTTGACTGTCACTGCTATCACTGATGATAACTATGAACTGCTACAGCACTGACTAATGTTGATGGAACAGCATTACATTCTGGAAGAGGAATAAGCCATAACTTTATATAAACACACAGAAACATTTTTGGAATGCTGATTTCCTAAGAAAACTGCAAAGCAGTCTGAAAAGTGCCAGCTGGGATTTTTTCAGTAGCACAGCCTTAGCAGTACTAACTCTAATTCCTTTGCTCTATGCCCTCTTCTAAGCACATGTATTGCATGTGAAGAAGGCACGTCCTTGTCAGAAGTGCTTAAGAAGAAAATTCTCCGGCCTCTGGTTCGCAGAATGGTTTCTGTTGCAGCTTTTGAGCAGCTATAAATTATGCCTTCAGTTATGTCCCCACAGACACCTCAGTTGGTGGCTTACGGTTACATGTCTCTGCCGTCAGTTACATTGCATATGATACTGCCATAGTTTGAATCCTTATAATTTGCTGTCCTTTATCTCCTAGCAATAATAGATCTGTTCCTTAGTTCTAGAACAGGGACTTGATAATTTTGTCATGTGTTTGTGTTGTATCTACCATATCAAAATCCTCACTCATAACTACATCTCCTGGGTGTTAATGCAATACAATTAAACAATTACAGGATCATGTTAACATCAATACAAAACTTGCTGTATTGTTTAATTGATGGTACCTAGATATTTGCCAAACACCCAGGATATTATTTTTTCTTTCTGATAGTATGTTATTATTAAGTAATTTGTCTTTTAAAACAGACTGCCTTATTGGTAACTTCTGTCATGGCCTCATCTAGTGTTTGACTGTGTAAAGCCTGAAAACGACAGGGCTATATGTGGGCTGATGGGAGTTATAACATGTACGTCACATGAGACATGAAGGCCTGCTCTGATCTTTCTGAAGGTGCTGCATGTTACCATGACAAGTTGCTGCCTAGCTTTCTGAGGACCTCTAGCAAGGTTATAGGCAACAGCAGCCGAATGAATAAAAATTTCCTGTACATTATGTACATATGTGTAATTGACTCCCTGTCCCTCTCAAGCCAGCATGAGTTGATCCCTTTTCCTCTTCTTCTATCTTAATTAAACACATCTGTTGTGGCGTGGTTCATACTCTATATGGGCAATAGTACCTGCCTGCCTGTAACTGACAGTACTTTTGCTTGCCTTTGCCTACCTTCAAGTGTTCAGAGGAGAACTACCTTTTACCCAATTCCTCTCTTTTGAGTCACATGTCAGGTTAACTCAGTTACAGCTGAAGGGGCAAGAGGTAATGATCTTTGGACAGCTAACAAAAGATAAGACACATCGGAAGATAAGTACATTCCAGAGGAAATGGAGCATGTAATAGAGAAAACCTGCAGATCATGCTGCTCAGAAACAAAAGGTGGGAGTGCTTTACTTTTGGGCAGAGCAGAAAAAGGATGCTATTTTTTGTAAACACAACTAGTGTGGACTCACAAAAGGAGGATCACGCCTCACAAATCTGATATCATCTCCTGGAGACAGAAAAATCAAGTGAGTCACAGCAGGGAAACTACTGATGTGATTTAACCAAGACAAAAGGAAAGCTCTTCATACAGGAACAGACAAAAGGCTTAACCACAAAACCAAGGAGTAAGGTAGATAGACAGTTTAAGTGGATAAGGAGTTAGTTGCAAGTCCAAAGACAGAATGGTGCAAGGCAGAATTACAAAGCCTAGAAATGGATTACTGTGAGACTGGAAAGAAAGGGGAAAAGTGAGAGAGCTGAGGGAAGGTAGCCTTGACAATCCAACACAGGTATGTTGACTCCCAGTTCAATAGATTCACTTGCATCTCACATGGCAAAGCAACTTTTATAAACATGCAAAAGAAAAATATGCTTTGAATATAAGAAATCTCTAAGGCCAGAGGAATTGTTATAATCAATTTACTTGATTTATTTATGTTATGGATCCTGAACCATCTATCTTTCACAGCTATGAATACCGTTTTCTTTGTGTCCCTATGGCAATCATGACTGCTCAGAACTACTGCAGTGGTGGTGCTACTGGTAACAACTTGAAGCACAGAAGGCACATCGGAGTTTTCCTGTGCTTCTACCTTGCTCCAGACAGTGTCAAACTGTGGCTGGAAGCAGTCCTTTAAAGTCTGCCATCTTCCTAAGGCTGCGACTGGACATGCTTTCTTGACAACTCCACGGGCTGCCCTTCTGTACTCTGTTTTGCAGGACAAGAGCACGCATAGTTTCTCCTAACATGGTTAAGAGTATGTCACTACTTCACTGCTTTGAACAGTCATCCTAAAGACTGAGTAAAGACTCTGGTTAGCTATCTTGATGTGGAAGCATGCCTACCTTTAAATAAAGGTAGCTTTAATCTGTTGGGCGAGCTCTCACTCCCCTATTTTTGACTCCTCGGGATATTCCTCCATCCACCGACTGTGAGGCCAAGTGAAGATCCTTGTACCAGGTCTTGCCAATACAGTAACGCTCCAGCTGTCGGTTGGCTCTGGCTCAGCATATTAGACTATACTCGTTCCTAAAGGAACGGTATCAGCCTGCTCAGGCCCCTACAGATTTTACCACTGCTCTCCCCTTTTGCTTTCTGTCACCTTGTTAGCGAACAGTTGATACCCTGGTCTCATGAGGTTCGTAGCTGAAGCAGAAGTACCTGCAACCAGCTAGAACTGTCTGTCAGGGCCCCGATGGCAGTGACAGGGCCTACCAGTCCTGACCAGTCTCCTGCCTGTCAGCCCCCCGAGGCCATCAGCCCCTGCCCCAGCAATGCCACTGCAGTAGGCCTGGTCTCCAGCTCCCCTCAGCCCTGCTGGACGCCCGGCTGACGTCCCAGCATGGCATCAGCCCGCCCCAGTCCCCACAAGCTTCCCAGTCCCTGGAGCTGGGGATGCCCTCAGCTGCCCACCCCCAACCCTGGCTGCCCTGCTCCTGGCTGGGGCGGTGGGACTCGGGTCCAGCCCTGCTGCACCCACAGGGACTCCCCATGGCTCCCAGCTGCAAGGAAGCCACCAGCCCATACTGGGCCCTGACACTGTAGCAAGAGGAGCACAGCCCCTCCTCTTTGCTGTAGGAAGGTGATAAGAAAAGCTGGAGGACCTGAATTCTATCTGTTGCTGCCATCTTGGGCAGAGGTATGTTACAAAGCTTGTGAGGCTGAAACCTGAGCTATTCCCCGTCAGGGAGGATATGATAATGAGTTTATACGAGATGCACCAGAGGATAGATATGTTTCCTATTTGATCCATAATTTCATACCTTTTAAATTTTCCTCCGAAGTTAAGGATAGGTAGGTTGACTTCTGTTCTAAAATGTTATTTACATGGACCTGGATCCTGAATGTGCTAATGTGTTACTCAGACTGCAAGAATGGAAATTCTTTCATTAGATGCATTACGTGACTTTAAACACCTGCCTTTGCCCCATGGAACAGAAAGGTAGGGTATACTATTATTGCCTTCCTCTTTTAACAGTTGCTGGTGTAGCACACTTTTGTGTCATCTGTTACGACTGCTTTACTTGATGCTGTCCTGCCTTCCTTCCTCTTCTCCAGTCTTGACTGGGACCACACCTATCTCTGTTTTAAGGTATTTGAGGAATTTGATCCATTCAAGAGGTAACACACACACACACACACACACACACACACACGCCCCCGCCTTCTTACCAAGACAAGATTCTCAGGACGCGAGTTCCCAGTTTTTCAGAATTTTGGATAACTACCTCTGAGTTCATCGAATACAGAAGGGGACCTGGCTGTGAAGAGAAACATGTTCAGAATCTGAATTCTTAGCCTGCCAAGGACTGTTGAGAGGTTGATACTATTCCTAATTACTGCATTCTGGCAGACCGTGACCCTGGGCTGTGTAAGCCACGGGTGTTCCGGTACTACAAATAATGGTGATACACATTAGTAACTAAAATCCCTGGAATACTCTAGAATCCCAGTACAGACACCCCTGACAAACAGGATTAATTAATTTTGTGTTTGTCATGGGTGCATTGAATTTTTTAGACTTGAGAAGCCACATGACTGTGAATGAGAAACAAATGGAGGTGTCAGATAACAACAATGTAAGGAAAACAGTGAAGTGCCTGTAAAGTGTTTGGTATGCATCCTAATAGAGGCATAATAAAGCAGGTCAGTGAAGTGAAAATTCCTGTTTTATTCCAGAGTAGTCTTCTACCTGTTCGCTCTGGAACAGGAAGAGAGAAGCGATTCCTTTGCAGAAGCAAACTGAACCACCATTCTGGGAAGGTCTTCTTGAAATCGGCTGGAAAAAAAAGATGCCCTCCCCCTGACCCCAGGAAGATAATGTTCTGTGTCAGCAAGGGTCAGAATCTCTAGCAGTACGCAAAGGACATTTTATAATACTGTAACAGGTGACTATACACAAAGAGTAAATAATAAGAATAGATGGCTTGTATATTTCCCTACCAAGGCTTTGCAAGTAGTCTTCCTCTAGGCAGACCCTAGACTCTTCTTCGTGGTCACTCCAATGAGGAAAGGTGCCTTCTTCCCCTGTCCTGGGCAGATAATGCTTTTTCTTACTGTACTGCTCTGTATTGGTGGAATTTGTTGTCCTGTCACATTGTCAAGCAGAAAAAGAGGTCTATTTGTTTTAAGCAGTAGAACTTAAAACAGAATCTGTGTGGCTGACTTCTGTTTAGGGAGCAGAAACAGCATAAAGGAGTGTTTATGCTCTGAGGCTTTGAGATAAGGTGGTTTGTTGTCAGGTTTAACCATTAAAACAATTAAATTTTTATGGGAAGGAAGTTAAAACTTCCTTTAGGAAAACTATTTGTACAAAAATGACTGGCCCAAGTAGAATTTGTTTGTACATGTTTGTAGCGCATGATTACCCTTGAGGCCTCAATCTTTCTTGTCAGGCTGCTCTGACACTGTCACTACAACAAGGAGCTAAATACAACCTTAATTGTAAATATGTATTTGCGCTTTCGCCCACAACTCCTTTTCTCTGTTGGTTTGATATCCCTAACTGTGGTGTGTGTGTCCTTTGTTTATAGGTTAAAAGTGAAGTGCACCTTCGGAGTTATGAAAGTTACCACATGTTGCTGTAAATGCGTGTTTAGATCTGCTGAGATGATTATCTGTGAGCATGCTGAACTGCACCCATAGCGCTGGAGGACAAGACTGGAGGCTCCTCTGCCTTTCTGAGCAGGGAGCTTACTTAGGGATGTGTGGCCGCATGGCGGTCTCAGAGTTTGTTGACCCCGGTTTCAGTTCACCCTGCGTTCCAGCCCCAGATGGGACAAGTCCTGGTTAAGCGGTGCTGAGTGAAGGAAGAGAGGTGATTAATTTCAGACCAACACAGACAAATCTCTTGCCTCATTCTTCTCCCCAACCAGATGAGCCGCAAGATTTGCATGAGAGAAGAGAGAGCACATTTGTTTGTAACCTGTCTGTTCCTGGCTAGCCTAATGGTGGGCCCACATACCTTGTTTGAAAGCCTGGATCAACCACTCTTTCTGGTCCTTGTCTTTGTATTAAAGTACTAAGGACAGGTCTGCTGAGGGATCAGTTGCACAGGAATTACAGGATGGTTAGGGTTGGGAGGGACCTTAAAGATCACCTAGTTCCAACCTCCCTGCCATGGGCAGGGACACCTCCCACTAGACCTGGTTGCTCAAAGCCCCATCCAGCCTGGCCTTGAACACTTCCAGGGATGGGGCCTCCACAGCTTCCCTGGGCAACCTCTTCCAGTGCCTCACCACCCTCACAGTAAAGAATTTCTTCCTGAGATCTAATCTAAATCTACCCTCTTCCAGTTTGAAGCCATTACCCCTCATCCTGTCACTACATGCCCTTGTAAAAAGTTCTCCACATTTAAGTCCCCTTCAGATACTGGAAGGCTGCTATAAGGTCACCCTGGAGCCTTCTCTTCTCCAGGCTGAACAACCCCAACTCTCTCAGCCTGTCCTCATACCAGAGGTGCTCTAACCCTCTGATGATCTTCACTGCCCTCCTCTCAACCCACTCCAAGAGGTCCATGTCCTTCTTATGTTGGGGGCTCCAGAGCTGGACACACTATTCCAGGTGGGGTCTCAGGAGAGCAGAGGGGCAGAATCACCTTCCTGGGCCTGCTGGCCACGCTTCTTCAGACGCAGCCCAGGATGTGGCTGGCCTTCTGGGCTGTGAGCACACGTTGCCAGCTCACGTTGAGCCTCTCATCCACCAGCACCCCCAAGTTCCTCTCCTCAGCGCTGCTCTCGATCTCTCCGCCCCGTTTCCTTTGCTAACATTTCTTGTTTTGGACAAGGCTCTACCCTCCTGTTCAGGTGCTCGACCTCCCTGGGCGACAACACGTTTCTCCTCCCTCCCCCTCCCCCCCGCCGGGGCCGCCCGCGCCCAGCGGCGGCCTTGACGCGTGGCGGCGGTGACGCGCCCTCCTCTCGCGAGAGAGCGGGCGGCGCGTGGCCGGCGGCGGCCGCTCACCATAAACAGCGGGGCGAGGCCGGGCTTCCCCAGTCGGCGGCAGCGGCGGCGGCGGCAGTAGCGGCAGCAGGTCCTACTCTGCCCTTCCCTTTCCGGGTGAGTACAGCCGGCCGCGATGCCCCGGCCCGGCTCTCGTCGGCCGCGGGGGCGGCGGGAGCGCTCGGCGGCCGCTCGCCCTTCGGGGTTGGCTCCGCAATATGGTGGAGCCCGGCGGCGGCGGAGCGGGCGGGGGCTGCGGCTCCGTCTCCGTCTGTGGCTCGCCGCGGGGTCGCCTCCGCTGCCTCCGTCGTAGCCCCTGCGGTCCTCCTGCCCCAAATCCCAGTGTATTTCGGTAGGCTGCTTAAGGCAGGGACCGGAAAGTCCCGAGGCGCTCGGCCGCCCCCGGCAGAGGCATTGGACTGCCCCATCCCTGGAGAGGTCCCTGGTGACACCTGAAAACTGGGGCGCCTTCCTCACTTGGGCATCGGGGTTAGCCGGGGCAAGCTGCTTGACTCTTCTGTATGGCTCATCGTGCTGCTTTCTGGTCTTCAAGTTCTTTCTATACCGATGGGGGAAAGTAGAAATTAAATTTGTGACTTAATTTATTCACTTCGCTATTCAGGATCTTTTGCTGTCTCCGAAATATGCTTTCGTACCGTGGACTTTGCTTCGGGCATCTCAGTCACATGCTCTGGTGAGGTGGATCTGACTTCTGCCAGAGCTGAAACTATTCAAGGGATCTCTGAAGCTATGCAAGATCCTAGCTATCTTCCCTGTCTTTAAGAGCAGGAATAACTTCACCAACTAACTCCTGTTTTAGTAACTAAAATTCAAATCTGTGCTGTGTGTGGCTGGATCTTTTGGGATACATTACAAATGCTGAATAATCCTTAAATTAAGAACCTTTCTTCCTTTAGAGGCCAGATTCTGCACTGTTAGCCTCTTCTGTTCTACAGCATGCTTTGCAGTTCAAAGTGAACTTCAGTTGCACGCTAAGCAATCTCGCTTGTAATGCTATATGAGAAGCATGACGTGGTTCTAGGGGTATTTCAGTACTTGATAGCTGGAAGGAAAACTTTTCTGTTACTGCTGTCACCCTTATCTGTTACCTATGTATGTTCCATGTACAGTGGTTAATCTTACTGCAGGTGTTACCTTATGGCGTGTGTGTTAGTATGTGCAAATACACTTGTAAAATGTTAACAGCACACCTTTGTCCTTATTCCCCATTATGTAACGGGGGAAAGTTTTAATTGGCCCCAGGCGGAATATTAACACACTCCTTTTGATATTGTCATACATATGAGAAAGAAAACTGCTGTTGACTTTCAGACAAACCCAGCAGAAGGCCTTGAAAACCACAGTCCTTTCAAGGACTGACTTTTAGCTTGCCTTTCTGTTGCCTTCATGTATGCAGGTTCTTCTGGAACTTAAGTGTCATATAAAACTGTCAATGCAAAAAGTGCTTCTTGTAGACTTGGTTCAGCCTGCATGGGTTCATAGGATGACAGTGCAGTTCTGTGCGTTCTGCTTAGGTGGTACTGCAATACCCATCTCCTTTTATAGGGCTTACATGGAGAGAGCTATTAGTATTTTCACCATAGGAATGTGTGTTGGAAAATAATTAAGTAGTGTAGGCTTGTTGAATCACTGGTGTCTGCAGTCTGTTTCAGTGTGGGATAGGTAATAATTAAGTCTAAATCAGCATAAAGGAGAGTTATTTTCTGCAGTGGGAAAGCCCCATGCTCTGTGTTACAGGAACGCTAACTTTTGAGCAAGCTGAGCAGGGGGAGCCCTACGTGGGCATCAGGCATGGCACTAGAGATAAAGAACTCCTTGAGTTGAGTGGAATGACTTCTGAGAATTGAGCTGAAGTTACTGAAATGAGTATTTCACCTCAGTCCTCCATATGTTTTTATGATTTGGACAGCAATGATGTCTCAAATTTTAAACCTGATTCCCTTAACCTAACAGAAGATATAATCTGATTAAGATATTGGTGATGGATTCTTCACCTGAGTTAGACATCCTAAACTAGAGTTTTAGTGACTTGTTGTCTGGCATTTCTTTGTCCTGGCTCAACAGATAAGCCGAAGTGTGTCTGTTTTTTCTAGAAAAATAAATTGATCCACTAGTAAGTAACTCTTCGGTAATTCTGCAATGAACTGCTGTACCTCAAAGCCTGTATCTTGCATGTGCCTTACTTGTATTGCCTAAACCAAACAAAGTAATTAGGAAACAAAGTTTTGGATTTCTAAATTGTTACAATGAAATGTAATTCCTGTGTGCAAGAATATGAACATCCTAATCTCCTTGATCAATGGGGTTGATTACAAAAGGGTCATTGGTTTCAAAGTCTGCTGATTAGATCAAGAGGATATGAGGATGCTGTAACTCAGATGTGCTTCTTTCACAGGCTGTGTAAGATTCAAGACCTGAAAAAATGGCATTGGCAGCAACTGATCCGCAGCAGGTATGTCTGAGTTAGCCCCATAGATTTTTATGTCTAGTTCAGAAAAAAAGGAGTCAACTAACCTCTTTCTCTTTTAAACAGAACATTGTATCAAGGGTTGTGAACCTTCCCTTGGTGAGCTCCACCTATGATATGGTGTCCACAGCTTACATCACCACAAAGGATAACCATCCTTATCTGAAGTCAGTATGTGAAATAGCAGAGAAGGGAATGAAGACAATTACTTCGGTAGCCATGACAAGTGCTATGCCTATCATCCAGAAACTAGAACCACAAAGTAAGGCAAAGATGGAACTGTTGATAACTTTAATTCAACTGATTGCTTTATATATCCAGATACACGTAGAGTTTAGCATGGTGGTGCTGGTCAGGAGTGCTGTTTCAGGTAGCTGACTGAACCTGTTGCCTGGCTTGTTGAGTAACTGATTACAAATGGGTGTGATTTAACAAAAAACCCCAATCCAGAGCCAAAGCAGGTTCCAGCTTTTGTAATACTAAACTGACTGACTCCTCTTGATATGTGAGATGGTTACGTAGTCTCTTGCTCAACACCTTCCTCCCCTTTCACCTGGTTTGAAATGCTGTTTTGTACTTTCTCTTGTGGTTAAATTTAGCAGCTGTGTCAGAAAGCTGTTGTAACCAGGAGCCTGGTTTTGCAAAGTGGCAGAAGGCCACGTGCTTCAGCTTGTTCTAATAGTTGCTTGTAAAGCATCAAATGGATGTTTCTCTGCCTGCAAGTAAGCTTTTTTCTGGCACTGTAAACTTGCCTTGGTCTTGGGCTTTGCTGCCTCAAATCTCACTGAAAAGGGGAGGAAACTACTTTAAGAGCATTGTTGCATGTGCTCTGTTTAAAGAGGAATTCTCAATTGCAGTTACTTATACTAAGGAAAAAATACCAAAACCCAAAATTAAAACCAGCTATTGTAATTTCTTTTATAGTTGTAGTTGCCAACAACTATGCGTGCATAGGTCTAGACAAAATTGAAGAGAGACTGCCTATACTGAATCAACCCACTGACAAGGTAAGTTCTTTCCAGGTACATAAGCTAAGCAGAAGGACTATAAACCCTTCCTCTTTTCCAGTATTACTGAAAATACAGGGGAACAGATTTCAATAAGCCATACCTGAAGCACAGCTTAGAAGCAATGAGGAAGTAAAAGGTGTTTCTGTAGAATTGTTTGTTGCCTTTGGGAGGTCATTAAGCCTTTATTTTTTTTAAAAAAAATTTGCTCATCATTTGACATCTCTATAGCTGTTGTTCACTGGTGGGCATCTTTTTTAAAAACTGAGCCCTTGTCTCTTTCCTGCCCAGTGTGAAGCAAATAGTGTCTGAATTACACGCAGTGAAGTGTTTTGAGCTGAAGGCTGTGTGGCAGTCATATTTTTTTTTTTTGTCTTGCACGTATGTTTTCAGGGCAGAATTTCTCCTGCACAACCAATGCTTGTACAAGCTTTAGCACAAACTTATATTTCCTGGATTATGTAGCTCTACCTAGAAATTTTTTCTAGTGAATCAACCTGTTTCCTATGGCAGGTTGTCGCCAATGCCAAGGATGTAGTTGTTGGAGCCAAAGAAGCTGTAGCAACCACTGTGACTGGTGCCAAGGAGACTGTTGCTCACACGATCACTGGAGTTGTGGGCAAAACTAAAGAAGCAATGCAAGACAGTGTAGAAATGACCAAGTTGGTTGTCAATGGCAGCATTAACACTGTCCTGGGAAGTCGCGTGGTGCAAATGGTGAGCAGTGGAGTAGACAGTGCTCTCACTAAATCGGAGAACCTTGTTGACCAGTATCTCCCACTTACAGAAGCAGAACTAGGTAAGACCAATTCAAGGTTTGATTTTTGTCGGAATGTTTGTACTGGAGAGCAGCAAGCAGTTATTATTACTTACTCATAGTGGGGAGGGGGCATGTGCTTCCCAAACTGCCTTTTGCCTTGCTGGTTATAATAGCATCTTCTTTACAGGGAAGGAGAGTGAAAGTAAGGATTTCCACGTATGGTGGTGCTAAAGGACTACTAAACAAGTCCAGTATTCAGCCATTACCAAGCAAATAAAATTGCCTTAGACCTCTTAAGCTTTCTTCCAGTGGTCAATTTGCTTCCTTTCTACATATCTAGAGAAAGAAGCTGCAAAAGTTGAAGGTTTTGAAGCTGGAGTTCAAAAGCCAAGCTACTATGTTAGACTAGGATCCCTGTCTTCAAAGCTCCGCACACGTGCCTACCAGCAAGCCTTAAACAAAGTTAGAGATGCTAAACAGAAAAGCCAGGAGACAATCTCTCAGCTCCACCACACTGTTAGTCTGGTAAGTCTAAGCTTTCACTTGAGGCATGTAAAGCAAATGTTGGCATAGTTTCAGAGTACAGAAAACAGCCAAAAGAGGCATAGGAAAACTGGAATTGCTCTCTCAGGCTAAATGCATTTTCTAAATACAAAGCACTTCCTATTCAGAGAATTTCAGCACCATTCAGGAGAGGCCCAAAATCGGGCTCAGCTGTAGGCTAACCAGCAATTGCTTGTAACTTTAAGCACTGCAGAAATAGAAGTGACATGTTTAAAACGGTATTCCTGTTTTACAGTGGTGGGTTTGACACAGTCTTCATTCAGTGAAGAAAGCGTCTTACAACTTAGAAACACTTCAGTCCTTTTTAAAAATAAAATGTTGGATTCTTCATGGGCTTGCTCTTCTTGCTGTGGGTATCTCTGAGCATTCCTGGGTACTTCAGTAGTCTTATCCCAACAGCACACCTTTATGTACAGGACAAACTGTGCATAAAAGCTCATGGCCTTCTGTGCACTTTCAAATCCTTGTGTAGGTTGCTAGTCAGGGAGGGGGTTGCTAGTTGAGGCAGAGGGTTGCACTACATAACATCTCAAAACTGCTTCCAGTTTTCTCTTGAAGAGAAGGAGCACACTCTTATATTTCCCAAAGTCTTCTATATTGAACTTTTAAAGTATTTAAAAAGGAGGCTGCAAAGTAGGTAAGGTAGGGTAGCCCTAATGGAACTGTTTGGACTCTGCTTTACTTCCTTATTTGGCTGTATTTCAGATCGAGTATGCCAGAAAGAACATGAATAGTGCCAATCAGAAACTTCTTGATGCTCAGGAAAAGCTTTATCAATCTTGGGTAGAATGGAAGAAAAGTACAGGCCAAAATGATGGTGATGAACTACATAGCGCTGAGGTAAATAGATGTAAATCTAAACCAGAATTCAATGAATCGTATATTGTCAAGGTAATGGCACACTAACAGTCCCCAAAGTGCGCACAGTATCTCAATAGTAGAGAAGCTTATGTGCAAATGTGGAATTTGAATGTTGAAGCTCAAGGCAGCTGACTAGTGACTACCGTGAAAAGGGGACACCCAGACTTTTAAATGAGCTGACTTCTGCAAACACTCTGGAGTTCATTCTCCTTTCAAGAGAATGCTCATCCTGTTTAGCATGGGAACCTGTGTTGGGATGTCCATATCTAGATCAGCTAGGACTAACTTACCTGATATGGCTAGACCAGAAATAACAGTTCTCAGCATACAGCAGTGTTAGGCACAGACTCACTGAGTCTTATATGTAGCTTTAAACAGTGGTTCATTGATTAGAATATGCTTACCTGCTGTGACTTGTTATCCAGAATTGAAACAAGAGCTTGCTTATCTGTTGCTGGGTAGAAGCTACCAATGTTTCTGTACCACAAAGTACTTGAGCATTGAAGAAATATCAAGTACTTTCAAGCCTCTGACTCTTCAGACTGAAGACTAAGCTATAGCTTTATTTTCACTTGCATTCCCTTACTTTGCTTCTTTATGTATCTTGAGCAACACAAAGCTGCTTACAGTCATAAAAAGGTACTAATGTGCTATTATGTTCTTTGTTTCCAGCACATTGAGTCAAGAACTCTAGCTATTGCACGGAACCTCACTCAGCAGCTTCAGACCACCTGCCTCACACTGGTCTCAAGCCTACAGGGGCTGCCACAGCATGTGCAGGATCAGGTTTACAGTGTTGGGTCAATGGCAGGTGATGTCTACCAGAGTTTTCGGTCAGCATCCTCCTTCCAAGAATTATCAGATGGCTTTCTTACCACTAGCAAAGGACAGCTGAAGAAAATGAAGGAGTCTCTGGATGATATGATGGATTATCTTGTTAACAACACGCCGCTCAACTGGCTGGTAGGTCCCTTTTACCCAGAACTGCCTGGCATTCAGCATGCTGAGAGCAATGGTGAAGGGGAGAAAAATTCCAGCCAGAAAGACAAACAGCCTGAACACACTACTGAGTAAACTGCATAGCATGCATGTACTCTGACTGACCAAACAAGGGGCCTTAGCAAGTGTAGCTGTCAAAAAGCCTTGGAGAAAAATCCATAAACGTAAGAGTGGGGGAATGATAGAGAGAAAGGACACCTACATGTGAGCTGTATTGTCCTGTGCAGTTCAGCCGTTCTAAAAACTAAAACTGTCTGGAACGCTTAAATATTGGCAGCTTACAGTTGTCAAGATGCCTTGTTTGTCTGTCAAGTTAAGAAACCTCACTGTGCTTATCAATGGTATTAATACCATTAGTCTAAATGAAACCTACCGTAGCTGAAAGCCTTTGATTTGTTACTTAATCCATATCAGAATGATATCAAAGCCTTACATACTGTGAAATGGATTTAAAAGCCCTGCAGTCTAGCTAGGTACACTTAACTGCTATGTTTGCTGCAGACCACACATTTGATTATTATGGATCTGACTGTCTCAAATTCTACTCCTACACAATTCATGACAAAAGTTCTGTGAGTGCAGAATTCCAAAGCTGAAAGTGGGGTTTCTGAACAAGTCAGCTGGAGTTACTTAAATGCTGTGACAGTGCTAACATGAACTATATGAAGTTAACTATTGTATAACACAGTAACCTGACCACAGAATCCTAGAATATCTCAAGGTGGAAGGGACCCATAAGGATCATCGAGTCCAGCTCCCTGCTTCTGGCAGGACTACCTAAAACTAAACCATATGACTAAGTGTCATCCAGATGCTCCTTGAACTCTGACAGGCTTGGTGCTGTGACCACTTCCCTGGGGACCCTGTTCCAGTGACCGACCAAATCATTATCAATACATTTATTTTAGTATGCAATATAAAGACAAGATTCATGCTGTTTGTACCCAAGTGCCTGCTGTTGTGTGGGTGGTTGGGTTTTTTTGTAGCCATCTTTTTGTAATTCATTTTGTATGTTAGTAATAAATGCTTCAGTAGCCAAAGTGTGTCTCCATTTCAGTGGTGTTTAAAACAAATGGAACTTGCTGTTCTGTGACTCCTTCAAACTGGGTTCAGCAGAAAGCAAGCTTGACATGCAAATGAAGTAGACACACATTGAAAATGTGTTTGTGTGTGTGTATGTACAGATAGGTAAGATCTTGCTGCAGCATTTCCTTCCTCCCTTTAAGTTCCTGTGCATCTTTCCATTCAGTCTTAGCTTTACTGCTGCTTTTTTTGCTGCTTGCTTTTGCCTATAATGATGACCTAAGCTGTGAGCTGATGGATGTTCTAATACTGAGAAGGATATGGACAAAAAAAGCCCTGTCCTGCCTTCACAGTAGGTGTTCTGTGTGTGTGAGACTGCCAGCTACCTGCTTTGGCTGCTGGCTTCCTATAACCAGTATATACCTGTTAATTTACCCTCTTTTGAACTTGAGTAGCTAATGTACATTAACACTTAGCTACTTGGATGGAATTGTTCCTCAATAAATCCTGTGAATCCTTCCCCTGGAAGAGAATTACAATCACTAAGAAATAAGCTTTCTTGGTTTACTGCTGTCCAGGTAAGTTGTGCATGCCCTGTGCAACTCTGAGCTGTAATCACTTCGTGTAGCAGTGCTGGCCACCATTTTCAAAGAGGTCACCAAATAGTGTGAAGCAAAAATGGAGTTAAAAGGAAGCTTGTCACCTAGTGACATGTTGCTGCATGGAACAATGCTTCCACCTGGTACAATGTGGGCACTAAAGCAAATTATGTGTAGTCTAGTCTTCTAATATGAGAGGGCTTGCTTAGGTGTTAAGTCAGGGTTGGTCTAGAAGCGTTAGGAAGACTATTTTAAGCACAATACTGAACAAAATTGTCATGACAGAGGATTACAGATAAAAATTCTGTAACTTCCAGCTTGAAATACTTGCTTTTTGTAAGGGGGCTGTTACGTGAAAGTAACATGAGATGGTGAGATATTCCTTTCCAGCTAGGGCCTGAGGTAAGAATTCCAGAATTCTTTCAGCAATTAATTCTGTTTACTTTAAGTTTTGAATGAGTCCGGCAGGAGAAGATCTTTTTTTTATCTCAATTGGTAATAAAATTCGTAGAGTGTATCCACTGTTGTAGACGTGCTTGGAACAATGGGACTAAGCAGGTCTGGGAGCAGCTGGCAGTTCAAGTTATGGAATTCCCATTCTTATATGTATTTTAAAGTCTGAAAGCTGTGGACCTTCATTCAGAGGTGATCAATCAAATAAGATACTCAAAACAATTCACTGTCATTTGAGGACTGAGAAATAAACAGTACTATCTAGTATTAAGGCAAGAGCAATACAGCTGTCTGTTCTGTCTTAAATTGCACGACTGCTTCATACTCTCTAAGGTGGCTGTCCAGCTTTTCTAAATGTCAGCAAGCAGATGAAGTAGAAAGCAAGGAAAAATGTTACCAGCCTAGACCTTCAAATCATTCCTCCCTCACCGTGCACAGTTGGGTAGTTTCTGTGTAAAAGTTAATTTGATTTCTGACTGCTGACTTACAACCAGTGGTGGCAAATAGAGGATTACCTGGTTAAATGCTTACCTAATGGTTGGGCTAATAGCCTATTATACTACAATGCTGTATGCAGGTTCCTGTATCATGCTCTTGTGGTGTGTGGCTGTTTCATTGGATCCTGCCCCCCAAAGCATGTAAGTTTCTATCTACCTCCTCCAATAGAATTAGGAGCCCTTCCTTGGAGGAAAAGAGGGCTGAATAACAGCAAGTCATTATGTTCCTGGTTTATTATATTGAATAAAAGTCTCTGGATTGAAATTATTACACTCCTAATAAGGACATTGCATCCAGAATTGAATTGCAACTGTAGCTTGCACAGGTTATCTTCTTGCTTATAATCTAGTACAGCATATCCCTAGACTCTATTCTAATTACAAGTCTATAGGCAAAACTTGGTTATTTTTCTCTAGCGCAGTTAGAGAGAGCGACTATTAAAAGGCCTGCTGGAGGCAAGAATGATGTGGACGCCTTCCAAAGCCATCTTTGGGGTTCTTTTGCCACAGTGGACTGAAGCTGAAGTGCATGCTAATAAAAAGGTTAAAAAAGATAAGACCAGATATGCTGAAAATCATAGGAAATCCTTAGTTCTATTTGCAGCAAACAAACTAGATGAAATGGAACAGTGTCAGAGGCTGCTGGTCACACAAAACCTGGCATGGTAAAGGTTAGAATACTAACAAAGTCATTATCATCAGTAAGGTTATTTAGGGTTTGTTTAGAATTCAGAAAACAATTGTTTCTTTTTCAGAGATCACTGAAAATTCATCTATGCTAGTTGAAACTTCCCCTTTCCAGGCTCATATAACAGAACTATTTTTATACCATTGCTAATAATCCTTTGCTACAAAAGTTTTAAATGTAAGCATTGGTAAATAGCTCTATATAGTGTAAAAATTCTGCAAACACCATATTTATAGCAGCATACACATTGGTTGTTACAGGAGAAGCTGCTGCCCGAGCATTCAGACACCACCCAAGTCTTTAACTGCTCAGACCAGGGTCCCTTCGCAGCCAGTGACTCCAGTGGGGTGCCCCTTTTGACACCTCACACACATTTAGTCTTGGGTGTGCTCCCTCCTTCTTCAGGCTGGACCCTGGGTTTCCCGCAGCAGAGTCTCAGGTGTCAGATTTTATAAAAATAAGTAATTTAATTGAAAGGTACACCAGCAAGGTCAGCCTGGGCTGGGTGCCTCCGAAAAGGGAGAGACCATGAACAAGGAAATCCCTGGGCAATTAGCCCCCTGCGATCCATACAGCCACCCCTCACGCACTATTAATGCGTGCTTTAGCCCAATGGCAGTTTTTGGTTTGGGGTCTTCTAACACCTTAGTGGATTCTTTTTCTGTGTCCAGGCAGGCAGGCTGTTGACTGCTCTTATCTTGTTGATTTGCAGTCTCTGCTGATGGTTGTAGCTTCCTTATCTTCTGGTTTACGCTTCTTGTGCACCTGTGCTTGCTGGCAGAACATGGGGACCTGAAAAGTCCCAGTCTTGGGGAAACCACTACCAAAACATCAGTGTGTTATCAACATTTTTTATATACTCAAAGACTAAACACAGCACTGTACCAGCTGCTAGAAAAATTACTAAGAAAATTAACTGTGTTGTGGCCTAAAGCCTACGGCAAATCTAGCTACTCATGCTAAGTAAAGCACAAATTATGCATTACAAACAGCATAAATCACACATTATAACCTTAAGTAATTTATTCTAATTAAAACTTACTTATTTAAGCTAAACAACTAATATCTCTCAACATTTGTCAAATCCAAATTACAAGATTTGTTTGTAAGGACTGGAGTTGCAGGGATATAGCTAGTTTGCCTCAAACTACAGAAAGGTGGAAGACTTTTGAAATCTCTCCTATTCCTTAAGATGACTTTTTTGCAATAATCTTTCCCAAACGGCAACGTACAGCAGTATTATATAGCTAGTAAAATAGGCAAAAGGATTTGGAAACAACTGATGGATTATTTCTCTTTATTTAAAAAAACCCAAAAAACCAACAACCAAAACCCACAAAAAAACCCACCCAAAAACTTAGCTAAGCGCTCTAATTAAAAAAGAGAAAATGGAACCTAACTTAATAAGCATGTTCTGTTGGTCATTTGCATGATCAGAAAATCTTACATGCAACAGCTTGGTGGAGGTATTGTGCACAGTATTTTGTTAAATGTATTTCTTTTCATACTAAGATGAAAATGTTACGTCTTTTGGATAATACAGTCTCTGATGGCTAAATATAAGTACTTGTTCTGAAAATACACAAAATAAGAACCATCCCAAATTGCTAGTGGCTTAGTTCTGAAAATATATTAAGAAAAAAAATTTATTAATTTAAAGTTAAGTTAGTATTGATATTAACATAACACTGAAGTATGTTTTGCACTCTTCCATGCAAATATTTTGCACGTTTTGTACTATTCTGTGTAAATTATATAACTGCATCTTACGGAGAAATGGCACGAAGAGTCCTATCTGGCCTTATTCTTTGTTGCAAGGATTGACTTACTGCTTTGTTTTACCTTTCAACTGTGAAAATGATACAGAACTGAAGGTCCTTTACCTACGCAAGCCCATTACACCAAGGGCTTTACATTATTTTAGTTAGAATGTTGCAGATGTCAGAGTATGCATTCTAATAAAACCTAGCATGTTCAAAACTGAGATAAATCATACTGACATCAACCCTGTTTTACTCTGATGCTGACAGATACAGTCCAGTTTGAAATTCTTCATGGCTATGAACATCTTACTTAGTATCTTAAAGGAGTCAGCTGCTTATACTGTGCATTAAGGAGATGAAGAAAGCACAAACTTAAACTTGAGCGATTACCCTGTTAGTAAAAACAACAGGGATATAAGTAATAAAAGTGTCTTAAACCTAGGGTATAGTGAAAATTATCACTGGCCAGACACAGTTACTGGACATGGTCGTGTGCCCTGCCCAGTGTAATTACACAATAAAACAACTTGTTTGAACCATCCGTTTGGGCACATTTTTAAATGAGTTTGCATATGGACTACTTGACCTTAGTCTTGTTAAAATACCCCCATTTGTACTGCAGCATGAAATACATAGTTATGTGCTGATAACGGGAAAACTTATTGATTTCTCTAATTGCATTAATTAGAGTTTTAGGTAAACTGTCATAAGCAGAAAGAGACAAGATAATTCTTGCTGGTGGAAAGATGTGTTTCCCACATTCCTAGTGCCTTTTGATTTTTTAGGAGATGGAGTGCTGATCTCATTTTGGTCAAGTTTAGGTTCTCAAACTGGTCTACACATTTCACTATATTCGCACTAGCACCTGATAAGTGACATGCTGAGCTTAAGTTACACAAATGCCTAGAAGCCTCTTCAAGTTGCTGCTTCTTTGTACATGCAGACCTGAAATCTCGTCAGCATGCAGCAATTGTTACGTGCCAATACTGTGCCTGGCTCCAAATATGTCACATCACCAACTTTAAAGCTAACCATGAATCAAACTATAGATACAAGTTCTCTTCACCTGGGGCAAAAAACTTTTGGTTATGAGTAAATTGCTTAATTGTATCCCCTTTTTCAGAAGTGCCTAAGTAATCTAAGTCCTACTAAGGGGACTTAAAGGTTGGGACTTAAGCTCCTAAGTGTCTTAGCCAACATTTTTAGAAGTGTGTAACATCCACGTATCCACTAATGTCTCTGGCAATTCCTGAAACCGGGTGCTGCTTAACAGTACAGAATACCATACACGCAGTTAAAACAGAGACCAAAGTGGGATTGCAGTTCCACATACTTGTTTCCACAGGAAAGGTTTGATGTGGTAGGCAGGCAGAGCAGTCCAGAGCAATCCATAGCAAGCTCCTCAGGGCAGGTTCCTTTGTATAGCCTGTTGCTCCCAAAGAAAGGCAGGCAAAATAAGTTTAAAAACTTCCTTTCTTAATTTTCCAGTCACCAGTTTCACTACATACGCTCCACTAAGTTAGCTCTGTCCCACCTCTGCTATAAAATCCTGTCTCCTAAGCAACTGATCTACATCTTGCATAGTATTTGGTCTGTCTTAATGCTATGTGTTTCATATATGACTGAGCATATTTCACTCTGTATTATTTTGGGTCTGATTTGTAGAGATGCTGAGCATCTTTGTCTCCGGATTTCAGTGGAGTACTGTACAAATTTATTCAGTTTTATTTTTAAATTGATTGAAATTTCATTCCTACGCAGGTTCCAGATTTCACTATTACAGACCTGTCTTCAGAGTCAGATGATATCCCAGACATTTTGGATTTGGATGAAGATGATCAACAAGACTTTTCACGCACAAATGGCCCTTACACTACAGGGCAAAGAGCTGAGTAAAAAGAAGCATAAAAATGTCTTTTTGATACAATGTACTTTTGCCATCTTTAACTTATATTTCTCCTTTTTAAAGATGAAAATGCCTAGCTTAGGGATTTTGGGGATATATTTTTTTTTTAATTACTGCTGTTTCACTTAGCTGCATCAAAATTCTTATTTTTTTTCCACCTGAAGAATGCATGCTACATTAATTCATTAGCATGGGTGTCAAGCTCCCATTCTCCAAGCCAGGTATAGCCTAACCAGTGTATCCAACTCATCTAATCTTTGTTAGTGATTTGTTCTCCTGCTGGCAGCAGCCATGAGAACACTCCAGTGCTTTGCATAAAGGGCTGCCAATAAAAGGAGTTGATGAGGATTTGCCCACAAAATTTCCCCTTTTGGTCTACATGAAAAGCACTTCTGCATCTACCTCTTTGCTGCTGGAAGGGGTAAGAGACTTTGTCTCAGATTCTCAGGTTCTTTTTGTTAGGCTCTGTACTGAGAGCTTAGAAGCTTAGAGCTTCCCTTTGGCATGAGTGCTTTTTGCACTAAAGGACCCCCTTTCTCTCTACATGCCTTCTGTGTGCAAAAATTTTGGCCATCCTGATGCTATCAGTTGTGGGGCCTGAGACTAGAAGAGGGTAAATGCTTAAAAAAGAAAGTTTTCCAGGAATAAGGATGACAGTTAAGAAAGAGACTGTAGAAAGTAGGGAAAAATGGAGGGCAAAGACGTACAATCAGATGCGGGACAAAAGCAAATTTCAAAAAAAAAAGAGAATTGAAGGTAGGGGTACTTCTGGTGACAATGACGGTCCTTTTATGTTTAAATAAAATCTCAATCAAGTATTTGCTAAGGAAATGTCCACTCTGCATTTGCTTGCACACAGTGACTTCTGTAGGAGCTAGGGTGAACGGGAACGGGACTGGAGGCAGCTTCGTGACCTTTCTTTCCGGGGCTGAGGCCTCCCACAGAACTCCTCCCACAGAGTTCTCCTCGCTGGCGCCGGGGTGACCTCAGCAAGCCTGGCCGTCTTGCACGGTGCTACTTTTCCTACGGCCGCGGAAGCGTCAGCCGGCGGTGGGTGTAGCTGTGAAGCGCCGCCTCGCCGCCTCTCCTCATGCAACAGTTGTCGGGAAGACTTTGAATTCCAGTCACTGAAATGCCTTGCAATAAAAGTTTGAACCGCATAGCCTGCAGCCCGCGCGAGTTTTACTTGGTTTTCGCGTCAAATTTTGTCACCCGATCACAGTGAAGCGGCATGGCCCTCTGGCGGCCGCCGCGTCCCACCGCCCTGCGCCGTCAGCTCACGCTGCTCGCGGCCTCCTCGGGGCGGGCTTTCAGCGACAGGCCGGCCTCACCGCCGCCGCCTCCCAACATCTCGCGGCCCGGGCTCTTCGTGAGCCCCTTAGCACGGCGGTGCCGTGCCCGCCGCCGTCACCCCGCGGCCCCCGCCACAGCGGCGGGAGGGGCGGCCGTGCTGCTCGCTGGCCCCTGAGGCCTCCCCGGCGGCGTACTGCCGCCCGGACTACAGCTCCCGGCAGGCGGCGCGCCCGGCGCGCGCCGAGCTCCCGGCCTGCCTTGCGCGCCCTCCTTGCTGGTCTATAGGGGCCGGCGGGAGGTCTCGCGGCGTTGGGGCTTGGTGTGGGCGGGCCCGTGCGCGCGGGAGCTTTTGGCGGGCGGGCGGGCGCGCGAGCGAGCTAAGATGGCGGGTGTCAGCGGGCCGCTGTCAGGCGTCCGCTCGCCGCCCGCTCAGCGGCCGCGCTCCTCCGGCTTTAGTCATCGGGTGCACCGTGAGCTGGCTGGCACTGTGGACCTGAAGTGGGAGGGGGAACATCTCTGGCTCTACCTGCTGGCCCTGGGCTTCGACCCGAAGTCTGCCGACAGCGGCACCGAATTGGGGGCGTAAGTGTGAGGGAGAGCCGGGGAAGGAGGAGGAGGAGGAGAAAGTGGAGCCGGGGGCCCTTTTGCGGCCGCCGGCTCCTGGTCGGGGCCCTGGGTTTCCCTCAGGAGCGCACGCCTGGAGAGGAAGAAGGGTGTCGGGGGGGGTGGGGTGGGGTGGGGTGTGGTGTGTGTCTGGCCATAGCCGCCGAGGGGAATGTGCCTGAATTGCTGTAGGCACCTATGTTGTCGGTGTCTGAAGAAGCGGAACCCAGAAATAGTAATAACTCTCGCTCTCCGATTGATACATCCCGCACAGTCCTAGGGAGAAAGTGAGGGGATTGGCTGCGTACCTCCTGGTTTGGAAACTTCTTTGAGAGAAAACGGTCTCACCGAAATTATTTCAGCTATGTTGAATAGGCTGCAGGATGTATACTTTTAACTATGCAGAAAATAAAGCATTCAATATATAGCTTGTAACACTTTAATACAAAGTAGTCTTTTGTAATATTAAGCGGCCAGTAAAAATCCTGTGTTAATTTGGCATCCTAACTACTTCTGGTGTATCTGTTTATTTGTGTATTAGGACGATGTTTAATAAACCAAACATCAGAGCATTTCATGCCGTTGTCCTCTTCTTGTTTGCTAAGCTGGATCGGTTCCGCACAGCAGTGGTTTTCAGGTAGGTATTTGGCTTGTGAGGTTACTTCTGTGCACATAACAAAGAGTATGGTTTATGCAGTTGCTGGGGGGGAGGTGTGGGGAAGTGGTCTTTTAGGGAATGCTGTTGAAAAAGAACAGTCAGAGAACTTGTTTTCTCTTGATCACAATTCTGGAATGTATCAGAAAACTTGCCCTAATTAAAGTTTTTTTCTGATAGCATCTGTAACTTGGCAAGTTTGATAAGAACTTTCATAGCTGCAAGGTGATCTACTGTTCTCATTCATTTCCCTGACAAAAGAGCAAGTAATGTTTCCCAGTTATGGATTGCTGCCAGGATCTTCAGCATAGCAAGAACAGCATCTTCCTGAATGTTTTTCCTCGTACAGCTGAGCTATTTTATCTTACACATTAAAGAAACGGCTGGAGGAAGACCAGTGACAGGAAAATTGTCAGCATTCTGGCTCCTTTGTTTTCCTCTTCCCTTCTCCTGAGTTGAAGAGAGCTGCAGGCAAATCTGTCTCTGAAATAGTCTGTAATTAACTTACTATGGCAAGAAAGCCTTGTCATTTAACAAACTTTTAGGTGTTCTTGGTCTAGGCTATATCCCCTCGTTTTCTGACTCCTACAGGAGGCATCACTAAGAAATCTTTGTCTTAGTTTTCTTCTTATAACGATTAATTATGTAACTGAATATTTGAATGAGTTTTGAAATTGCTTTTTCTTTTCTCTTCTTTTTCCCCGTGCTTTTTAAATGGGAAGAGATGTAGCAACGTTAACAGCTCCTGAATTTAGGAAGCAGTGCCATTTATGGCTAGAAGATATTGCAGTGAGTATTACGAAGAGTGGAAATTGATGCTCTACTGGTTTCTGTGACTTATTCTTGTTTTGCGAGAATATGTAGTACTCTTAAATAAGAGTTTTAAATGAGGTTGATTTACCAAAGAATTCAGTTTTATCTTGTGTCTTATTTCACATAGTTTATCTTAGGCTTGTTTGAGGAAAAAATTGTGGCATGGTGGAATTTGCATGACAGAGACTTAATCTTAGGTCTTAAAACTGCTGTGGCTTGAATAATGGTATTTGATCAAACAGAAATCTAGAGGATTCCTCAGGTGTGGGTGAGAATAATTCTCTTCAACTTGAGAGATGTTTGCTTAAGTTGCCTCGGAAGGTGTTTATTATTGTGAAAGTGGTTTCAGATGCATGAAAACTTTTTTAACGTTAGTCGTTCCTTATATATGGGGAGAGGGACTAAAGTTTAATGTGAACATTCTAAAAGAAAAGAGACAAACCAAAATTGATTGCTTCAGGTATCATTGCTTATTATGTTATCTTGTCATGCTGCCCTTGTTTGAATCATAGTTCTAGAAATCAGGTCTTTATGTACTGGAACACTTATTTTTTAGTAGTAATGGACATGGTGAAAGCCAATGATGCAGTATCTTTGAGTAAGATAGAAGCAGAACAAAGTACACTGATTAATGACTTCAGTAGAAAATATGAAAGAAGACTCAAGTGTTTTTTCAAAGGTAGGGATTACCAGTTAGGAGTGAGGAGGGCAGAGACTTTAATGTTTACCCAGCACTGATTTCAGGCTTTGCATTAAAAATGTCTTTTGCGTAGAGAACTAGGGATGGTGGGGGAAAGTTTTAGTCTCTTCTGCTGGCTACAGCAGATGTCAACTGCAGTGGTGTAGTAGTTTAGCTTTGCATCAGGCTTGCTAGCAAGTGGGTTGCACTGTTTTGATACTCAGCTAAATGTTTGGCTGTTGCTTAGGCTTTATTTCTTAGATTAGTTTTGTGTTTAAAACCAATTTAACTTTTTTAGAATGACGACCAAAGCTGTCTTCCAAAAGTTGCAGCTTCTTCACTTATTTCTCCTGCTGGTCCTAAATTTATTCACCTAATGTATCAGTTTGCGAGACACGTAGTGGTTGAGGACATGAAAAGGAACTCCGTAGGTAAGCTGCAATGGAACGATAGAAATACTTCATTTATCATGTTTGACAGTGAATCTGTCAATTCTTTACTACATGCTGAGCGCTTTAAGTAGTTCTGATTTGGCTGCTCAGTTCAAAATCTTTCACAGGGTTCTGTGCACTTGCATAGAGCTGCTGCTGGTAGAACAATGTAGATTGTTTTGCTTTCTGTTGCTTATTGGGTCTTACTTCAAGGTTTGTCTGTGTAATGCCATACATCATTACACACACAAGCAGTGGTTTGGTCCAAAAGTATTGGACTACTCTACTATACTCTTTCTCACAACTTGTGGAATTCTGAAGGATCAGAACTGCCTATTCCAGGCATCTTGTATTGTTTTGGTAACCTAAAGAATAGGGAGAGTGATGGAATGAAAATGTATACAACAAAAAGAACTGGCAAAAAAGACAGTACACTGCATACTTTATCTCAGTCCAGGTGAAATGGGCATCTTGATATGTGAGCCTTTCAATTTAAACTAGGTAGATCAGGAAGTTGTCTACTTGCTAGAAGTGAATGATGTAATCCAAACATTAACTTTCATTTAGGCACTGATATACCTTTTGCTGAAGCTGTGAGGTTGGCTCCTAAGGATATGTACATGGCAAGTGCAAGATGTAGAGTTGCATACAATAAACTTCTGCAAATTTTGCAAAAGGAAGATTTTGTTATTGAAGAATATAAAAAGAAAGAACAGTAAGTAATGCATTTAAAGAACTGCAGTCTTTTCATAAAAGCTATTTTTGTATGTGTGTGTTTTTAAAAAGATTTGAGGAGGCTGCATCTATTTTACATCATAAGTTCTGTTGAACTTCCCCCCCATTGTTTCCCCCTTTACTTCCTTTGATTGACAGTTCTGCTGTTTGCAGGGTCTTTTGTGAAGCATAGTAGTCTAAAGAAATTAGTTCTTCAGTTAGGAGAGACTATATTTTGGAAGATATGGTTACTTGGGCATTAAAAGTAGTCAGGGAGTTCATGTATAGCACTACGATTTCTTAACTGAATGTCCTGCAATATAAGGAAGAGCTGGAAGCCATTGGGAGGCAGGATAGTTATGACGTAGTCGCCATCACAGAAACATGGTGGCATGACTCTTATGACTGGAGTGCTGCAATGGATGGCTATAAGCTCTTCAGAAGGGATAGGTAGGGAAGAAGAGGTGGTGGGGTGGCCCTGTATGTTAGGGAGTGTTTTGATTGTATGGAGCTTGATGACTGTTAAGGCAACGTTGAGTGCTTCTGGGTAAGGATGAGGGGGAAGGCCAACAAGGCAGGTATCCTGTTGGGAGTCTGCTATGGATCACCCAATCAGGATGAAGCAATAGACAAAGCATTCTACAAGCAGCTGATGGCAGTCTCACAATCCCCAGCCTTTGTCCTAGGGGGGGACTTCAATTTACCAGACATGTGCTGGAAATATAACACAGCAGAGAGGAAACAGTCTAGGTCATTCCCGGAGTGTGTGGAAAATAACTTTCTGACACAACTGGTAAGTGAGCCTACCAGGGGAGGTGCCTTGCTAGACCTGCTGCTTACAAACAGAGAAGGTCTGGTGGGTGATGTGATGGTCAGAGGCCGTCTTGGGCTTAGCAACCATGCCATGATAGAGTTCTCGACTCTTGGTGAAGTAAGGAGGGGGGTCAGCAAAACCACTATCATGGACTTCTGGAAGGCAGACTTCAGCCTGTTCAGGACACTTGTTGAGAGAGTCCCTTGGGAGACAGTTCTGAAGGGCAAAGGGGTCCAGGAAGGCTAGACATTCTTCAAGGAGGAAGTCATAGAGGAGCAGGAGCAGGCTGACCCCATGTGTCCTAAGATGAACTGGCGGGGAAGATGTCCGGCCTGGTTGAACAGGGAGCTTTTGCTGGGACTCGG